>NW_019167871.1:17080384-17680384 GCF_002303985.1 Durio zibethinus | reverse complement strand
TACAAGATAACTATTGACTTGTACCATGCTCATGCATAAAGGTATTGAAGGAAGTAAAGAAATACTCTAGGGTATATCATTGCAAAGAACTCAAATAGAGATATTAACTTTAGTCTTAATCTCAACACAAAAGGCACAAAAATTAAAAATAATTCAGAATGATCTTTCATTAGATAAAGCCATGTAACACAAGAATAATTGTAACACAATAATAATCATCTACAAAGGTAACAAAGTTGCATAATCCCAATTTGGAGGTTACATGACTTGTACCCCAAACATCTTAATGAACTAATGTAAAGGGATCTTGAGCTTGTTTATTGTCTGGGGGAGCAAATGAAACTCAATGATGCTTTCCCAACTGATACGACTCACACTTCAAAGATAATACATGACTAAGGCTAGGAATTATCGATTTCAACTTCTCCAAAGATGTGTGACCCAGACAATAATGAATCTCCAATGGTGACAATGACACTGAACAGGCAACAAGAAGTGGCAATGGATTGAAATAGTAAAGCTTATGTAGTTCACATCCTCTTCCAATCATCTTCCTTGTCTGCAAATCTTGGATAAATTGATTGAGGGCTTTGGATCAATAGTGAAAGATCCATAGATCAATGTTTTTGTTTGAAAAGGTAAAAAGGTTAGGGTTTGAGTATAAAAAATCTGATACCAATAATATGTGGCTCTAATACCATATGGTAGTCTCCTACATATTTATGTTAGAACTTTAAGTAACACAAATGACTAATATACTAAGGAAGCTTCAATTAGTTTTTGGTGTAGTCATATAATTTTCAAGTATGCAATAAACTCCTTCAAATAAATTATTACCGTCATTGGTTTTTATTCTTTTGTTCTAAAGTTAACTGTCAGGGGAATCTTACAGTTTGCTTATACATGATGATATCCTCATTTCTAATGAATCATGATAATTTTCTTCACTGTTAACTCAGGTGTTAAGAACAAGATGCAATCTCTCTGTTCTTGGTTCTGAAGTCTACAAGGGTCTTTGTGACATAGCTTTTATGACAACTGATGATTCAAGGTTGGTCAAAGGCTGAGAAAACTTACTAGCTGATATCCACATTGATAATTTTTCTAGACAACAAGTTTGAGGTGAAAGCTATTATTCAAGAGTGTTTTCTACTTTTCTTTGCTTGTATGCCATTGCTAAATTTTGACATGTAAGTATTTTTTTTATTTCTATAGATTGATTATTTCTTACATGAAGATCAAGATAACATAGTCTATTTCCCACTAGACTAGAAACAAAGAAAGCTATTATTGCAAATCAAATTTATTAGGCCATTCTAAATTATTCGGTACTCTTTATAATGTCCTTTTCAACACTAACCAAAAATCTAAAAAAGAAATCACCTGAAAAGTATTAGTATTGGAAGAGATGTGAGGAACAGCTAGTTATTGATCCTCTTTTTCATATTTTCAACTAGCATATAAATGTTAGGTATAGATACATGTTGGGAACCCTTTTCAGAAACTTGCTTAGCCATCTTTGCCATGGAAGAGAGTCAAGAGGCTTTGTTGGTGAGAAACAAGTTAGTTATTGACCACTTTGTTGGTTTATAAACTTGTTTATCTATCTTTGCTGTGACTTGCATCCTAATATATCTTTACAGTGCTCAGATCCATAATTGCATGGGGTTACAGATAATATAATGGGTGTCCTGACTGGCCAAGTAACAATTGGCCATGTAACAAACTGATTGATAATTCAGCGACATTGTGGTTTAACATCTTTGTTGAATCAGTTAGGCTTGGAATTACTATAATTCAAGAATTCAAGAAGGATTCAAACCAATTTTGTGTGCTCTAATGCCAAGTAAACTTATATGTTATTTCTTAAATTTATTCAGGTAGCTGTTATTTTTTCTTGACTCAATATTTAAACTTTTCTGATGATTTGGGAATATTCAATGCTGATAGTGCTTTTTCTTGACTCTGTTTTGTAAAAATTGTTAGACAGCGTAAAAAGGCTGTCATCTTGTCTACATTGCTAGTTATATATATTGGTTGGTGACATTGAGTTGAATTAATTAAATTATCATGAGGTTTATGTTCAGCTTCCAGAATTGCCTTTCTTTTCTGATGGTTTGTTGCTGTAGGGTAATTGCTTCTGACACGCATGGTGTAGTCAATATATGGGATAGAAGAAAGAGCCCTCTTCCTTGCCTCGAGCTTATAACTGGTTCCCATAACACCCTCAATAGTATCCAACCACATGTAGAAAATCAGGTAATAAATTGAAGACCTCTCTTATATTCATTACGAAGTTCACTTCTTTGAATCCATAGGAAAGATGTATTTGCCTATATTATCTTTCCTTTTTTTTTAAGAGATGAAGATGAGACTTATTTTGTGTTATATGTTATCGAATAACTCAGGCTTGGCCTAACAGTTGTTAACCCTCCTTAGGAGGGTTGAGGTCCAAGGTTAAAACCCCCTTGTACGTCCTCATATGTAGTATACCAAAGAATAAACACATGAAACTGGTAAGAGTAGAGTTTAGTTTGCTTATGGCTTAGAAATAACCTGTTCGAACTTGTATTATAGGTGCATTATAGTATTGAATTGAGGATTGGCTCTACTAATCAAGATTCGAGCATGATAGATTTGAACAAGGTTCAACTATGGGCTCCAAGATATTGTTAAATTTTTCTGCCAATTAGATTAATCTCTTGTCATAAATGCATCACTCGTCAAAATGTTAATTTTGTTAAATGATCAATAGATTCACAAATGAATCTTCTATGGGATGTATCTATGCATCTATAAAATACAATGAGGTCTAGCTAATCCCAAACTGACACACATTAGTCCCCAATACTCAAGTGTTGGCATTCTGTAAGGATATTCTTTACATTTGAGAAACAAATCTTGGGGATCAATGGGCATTAGGCAGAATGTCACTGCAGGTTGAGGCCGGATTCCCCCCTTACACCAGACACACACAGACACACACACTTGCCAAGCACACAGCCACCATCTACCCTGATGCATTGGTGTTCTTGCTGGATGGAAAGAAGAAAAGAAAAGGGACAAAAGACTGGGAAAAAATGGAGAGAACAGATAAAGTTTGAGGGTATAAGAAAAATTAAAAAAGAAACAGGAAAATTCTAACCATAATATTAGCATATAATTTTCGTTATAACAATAATAATATTATAAATAATTTTCATTTAATCAAGTAAAGTAATATTATTGTTATAATTTTTCATCCACTCTAAATTTTGCTGTTAATTTGGATGATTTAACATTTTGGTGATGATAGGTCATAATGAGGTGGATTAATTTTTTGACCATGCGGCACATACCATTATGAAAAATCATATTACTTTTTAATTAAATAACAATTAATATTTTTTTATTTGCTAAAGAACTTTTTTAATATTTTTATTTAAAAAGAAAGGTTTTTTGTGCTAATGTGTGCTGCGTTACCAAAAAAATTTAGGTTGGCATTCCACATTATCAACAATAAGTCATGTGGCCCAAATTAATGAAAAATTTTAACATTCTTGTCAATTGTACTTAACTTTAATAGAATTATAGAGATTAAATTCATTAAAATTAGGGTACAGGGATTAGAACTGTTGAATTGAAATAGTAGAGGAACCCAATTTAGACTTCGGTCTTTTATTTTTAAAGATCATCATTTTTAGTTTAAAACTTACAACATGGGTGTTTATAAAAATTAATGAAAATGTTTACCCATTTTAATAGAAAAAGAAAAAAAATGGCAGCTATAATGTTGGAAGGACACACTTCTAGTTTTGGTAAGAAATTTATGTTGTTTGGCATTCAGTTTAGTAAAGTTTATAGTAATTTTGCTTCTTTTAGTGCAGTGTTAGCTACAAATAACATGGTATTAGCAGCATAGAAGAATTAGTAAAGTTATAGAAAATGCAATCAATTGAAGGAATGTGCTGGTGGATTCATATTCTTTTGAATATGCTATTCTGTTTATTGTTACTAATGCATTCTTTTTAAGCTTTTGAATGATTCTTAATCTTGATAAATTCATTTGATGCAGACCATTTTTGGGGCTAGTAAGGATGGGAATATTTATATGTGGGATCTTCGTGGAGGAAGAACATCTGTTGCTTTTCAATGTCATAATGAGGTAAGACATTGAAGTTCTAACTTTTATCATAGGAATATACACCACCAGAACAGGAAGCTTTTGTAAGAAGGAACCATGTATAGAGTTACAGTTTAAATTAGTTAAGTCATTTACTCTTAAATAATAAATCCAGCCCCTGTGATAAATATTTCATTTAGATAAACCTAAATTTCAAAATATATATTTTGTGTGCCCTTGTAGTCTGGGAAAATGCAAGTTTGTAATTGTACTTTTAAACTTTAAAAGTTTTCTAAATCAATGTTCCCGCTTTTCTAAAGCTGTTAGATCTTTTACTTTTATGTCATGTACCTCAATGTATAATTCTTCCATAGAAGGAAAAACCAAATCTCTTATATTAGCATAATATGACAGAAAGAATAATGAATTCAGACTATTGAACAATTTTGGGACTTAATTGTAATAAACATGCATAATAAAATATCAATATTCAGTTTTTACTTATGTATTTACTTTAAGTAATAAACATAAATAATTCAGATACGTACGATCACCAAGATTTTTATATATGGGAGACCTGTTTGTAGTTCATCAGCAACCCCCTTAGGATGAAATTTTTGTTTGTACCTTGCTTTTGGTGTGTTGCATGGTGGCAAAAGTGTGCCAGACTGTTGCTGGCACTAACAACTCTGCCCAAAAAAACAGTTCCAAGGGTGCTGCAGCCATCCTAGCCACCTTTTTTCACTGTCAGTATCCAGTTATTAATGACTCATCTTTATACATTAGGTTAATATAGCTTGGGAAGTTGACAAAGTTGTATTCTAATGATGCTTGTAATGACATTTGTGATGTTTTCACTCATTCAGACAGGCCATCCGCCTCTGGTATCTTTGAAGTTAGCATCAATGCTGGCAAAGATTAGATCTTTAAAGGTATGCTGTGATGAATTTGGCCGCATTTTTTGCCTCACATTTGCTTCCGTTAGATTTTCTTGCCGAAGGGCTTTAGATGATTTACTGCCTGTGAAGGACCAATATTATTAATGCCCAATATCCTGATGTGTACCTGTTCACAAAAGGGCATTTTAATATCTTTAAAGGATTGTGATTGTCCTTATTTGGCATTACCAGAAATATCGGTAGTTATATACGTGAAACAAGTTCTTTATGTAAACACAATAAAATATGAAGGGTTCATAGGCTATGGAATATGAAGTACTGGGGAGTAAACTATCATGTTACACTAAAAACAGAGTCACCCTGGTTCCTTTCCGTAATCTGCTGTTAATGAATTGTTCCCTTTGTTTTTCAGGCACAATCAGATATTGTTCCAAAGGAAATACACTCCATTGATCTTGATCCTTCTTGTCCATATCAATTGGCATTCCATCTAGATGATGGTTGGTAGGTTGTGGAAAGAATTTTTTCCTATCTTAATAATTTATTGATTATCTTTGCATTTTCCTATCACATTTATTGACTGTGATCTGTTTATCAATGCTTAAGCAAAGAAAATAACATTTGGGTTAATTGCACATATGGTATCTGTAGTGATGATTTGGTACCTAAAGGAAAAAAATTGATATCTAAATACTCCAACTTTCATTCTGTTAAGTAAATTGCACACCTCTCACACTCTATTAGTCAATTAGGGAGGGGAAAGGGGCTCAGCTGGTGCTAATTTGGCCAGCCCTAGGCATATCAATGTTGATCTGTCTCGAGCCTACATCCCCTCCCCTTCTGTCTCTCTCTCTCTTCCTTTCCCCTCTTTCCTTTCTCTCCCTCATTTTCTCTCTCTTCCTGATTCTTTTTTCAATTTCTTTAATCTTCTAATTTCATAAACAAAAAAATTTTAGAAAAATTTAAAAAATGATGTGGCATTTTTGGACACATGGCAAATGATGTGATATTTATAGGAGAGTTGGTATGTTACCATTGGTTGTTTGAGAAAGTCATGTTTTCAGTAACAGTGTTAGTGAGGTGTGCAATTTGCATAATAGAATGAAAGTTGGAGTACTTAAGTGCAATTTTTTTTCTTAAGGTACGAAATGAAGAATTTTACTATAGTTTGGTTACCTAACTTTTAATTATGCATTTATAGCACTCATGATTCTTTTATCAGTTTGTAAGCATCCTGAAAACCAACGGCATGCATCTAAGTACCTATCTGTTAGTTTTGATCATGAATTCACTGATTGTGCACATAATTTGCCAAAGATTCCACCATCAAGAAACAAATGTCTGCTGTGGAGTGACTTCTGTATTAGGTTTTGAATCCCATGGAAGCATCAGTAGTTTCTTCAAGTCAATTTACAAGAACTGCACTTGGAAATCTAAATACGTTCAGGATTCATTTTGCGTTAACATTTTAATTAAAAATTTTAACTAAATATTATTGGGCCATGGACACAACCTTCTCTGTTGTGTATCTCATAATTAAAATGTTCATTTGTCAATAAGATCATTTGCAATGGATACCAAGAAGACTGGAAGCCCCAACTTTGATGTTCTCTCGTTTTCAATTCCTCATGTTATGCAGGTCAGGTGTTTTGGATATTTATAATTTAAGAGTTACACATGTTCATTGCCCTCCTCCAGCTTGGTTGTGAGTAAAGTTGAATACATTTACAATGTCCTCATATATTTATAGGAAGGTATTGGAAACTTGTGTTTGATAAGTGGACATTTACTTTTTCTTTTTTCTTTAATTTGAATTTGTTAGGAACGGAGCCAGCATATCAACTGATCTACTATACTTGAGAAAACCATCGTGGCTGCCAACATCTTCTGTAAGACTCTTTTTTTATCACTGGTTTTTCCTTATTCAAGTTCTTTTTTTTTTTTTTTTGGTGATATTACAAAAAGTGATCCAGTTTGCAGTTAACACTACGTGCAATTGGTTGCAAAACTCAGGATAATCATAGGCATGTGTGTCAAGGTCCATGAAGGGGAAATAAATTATTGTTCTTATTAAAGGAAGCCTAACTTCCGAGCATTGTCTGACAATCAGCTAAATCATCTTCATATAATGCTTTAAATTCTTTTTGACTCTATATAATGCTATACTTCCACACTTTTGACAACTTATTCTACGATTGTTGCCTTTCATACAGTTTCGGGGCATCCTGTACTGTTTTAGTTAACAATACCATTCAATGCTTAGCAGCATATGCATCACATAGCTTTTTCTGGGTTTTTTTAACAGTAAGGCTCAAATAGTTATACTCTCCCTCAGAGCCCAGTATTGTTTCTCATTTAAAAAAAAGGGTTATCTTACACTATTATTTGTCCAGTGCAGATTTATGTGGTAGGATCATCATCTGTCAGTGGTATTCATATTTTAGATTTCTATCCTGATACCAGCTCTCCCAGCCATGTGGACTACATGTAAGAGAGTCCTTACACTTTTTAACATTAGCCATAAGGTTCTCTGGAGGTTGAATTATTTTGTACGGACACATGGTTTATATTTGTTTGTTAGATTAAAGCGAGTCAAATTTTAGTATTGTTCTTGTCTGAGTAAGACTGAACCAAAACAAGCTATTCTGTTCATGAAGTCATAAATGTTTGCTTCTTTTTTTGGGTGCTCTCTTTGTTGTATTTAACGGAGTCTTATTTGATTTTAATTTCTCTTGTTAGACAAAATACTGTTAATTTCTAACCATGGCCCGGAGGGGGATGGGGGTTTGCAATCAGCCTCTATTTTCAGTGATACATTAGATATTTGATATGCTGCAGTAACTTTTATGTAGAATACACCACTCATGAGAGGGTGTGTTCATGCTAGGTTTTTATGCATGTATTAACAAATACACTCAAGTCCACTGGCATGCAAATACAATTTATGTGCAAAGTAATAACAAGTAATCTGACTGTTGCATATGTTGCTTTCTGGAGTTGATTTTCTTTTGCAAAATTTTGTTTCTCTATCTTTTGTTGTTCTAGAGACGATCCACAGAGTTTGCCTGAGATAAACCACAAAAGAAAGCAAAATATTTTTGTTCCGTTGTCTGAAGGTGTTACCACATGTGCAAGTCATCCCCTTAATGGTACCATCATAGCTGGGACAAAGGTTAGTGTTTTATTCTGATTCCTCTATTGTATTTATGATGATGGATATACCTTCTCTCAATTCACAGTAGCGCCGTTTCCTCCTATAAGTTACTAGTATGCTTTTTGAGAGAGGAAGGATCATTTAGTGGTTGCCAAATTTCCAAGCACAAGAACATGTCTCTGACCAGGAGCTTGTGTACATAAGCTCACTGGATAAAAAATAGATATGCCCACAAGTACATGGAAGGACAGCCTTTAGTAACTACAACAGCAAAGCCAGACTACTTTTGGTTTTAAAACTTTAAAAGAGAATAGACTTACGCTGATGTCCTAATTGGAGAGTAAGCTAGTACATGTAACTCTAAAGTAAAATTGCATCTTCTTTCCGTTAAGCAACTAAGCAAGCAAGAAGCACTATTCTTTCCACCATAAGTATTGATTTATACAAATCAAAATCATTATGATTATCATTTATTTTGATTTAAATCGTGCCATGAAACATTTACTAACAGAAAGTAGGCTGTCAGTCTGTCACTACCAGGACATTGATTGTTTAGATGTTGCATGTATATAAAACAATCTTTATAATACTATGATACTAAAGAGCCTGCAACCTTCAGTTGTTTCAGTTGGTTTCTGCAGCCTTTTACTGCATGCTTGGGATGGAATATAGTTGGCAACTTTTTTGTAGGGCAAAAGAAAAGACCTGTGAAATTAAGGAAAGGACTTTCACATGAAGTCTACTCAATGTAGTGACATAGTTTACGCCTTTTTTTGTCATATGGTGTATTGAAATCATTGTAGCCTTATGTAATCATTAACTTTAAATTTCAAAGTTCTCATTGACAGTCATCATTCCTTTTTTCCTGATTTTATCATAACATGCAAACTGAGTGTGGTTGAATGATTGGTTTCAGTATTCATCTTTGCTTGTCATTTCTCAACCACGCAAGTCATTCTGAGGTAGAAATTTGTGTAAGCGACAGGGAAGGCCCTCTGAAGTTATGAAACTAGTTACTTTTCCTACTGTTTAGTTGCAGCATACCAAAGCTGTCAGAAGGCGAAAGCTGGTAAATTAAAACTGTTAAATGGATGGATCTGAATTTGGGAGTACTTGGAACTCATAATCAACCTGTTTGAGTGAAGTGCATACCAATTTCATAGAAGTCTTGAGCTCAAGTGCAAGGAATGATTTGGTTGTACAGTAGTTTCTTGATGAACAGGTTTGTTTAAAAGCCAAGCTCTGATGTATTACGTAACAATACTCTTTATCAATCTTTTCCTGTTATTTGATTCGTATAATCGTATTGAAACTAAATGAACAGATTGCAAGTACCCTTGCTTTGTTGTAGGGTATATTACATTAACCAAACATTCCCGTGTTTACATTTTTTATAATTCCAAATGTGATTACACAACGTTCATTACAATTTCCGTACCCCAAAATGAAATGAGAAGCAGAAGCAAAAGTTTTGCATTCAAAACTCTCGAATTTTGTAAACATTTGCCAATCAAGAATTGCATCATATATCATACTGCACAATCTAGTTAAACACTATTATTTTAGATAGTGATTTTCATATCAACTTGTGAGATAATTGGTCCTTTTTTTTCATTGGGTTTCATGATTTTTTTCATTAAAAAATTTTCACAAGTTGAAAGTGGTGTGAACATGATGTAAACATTTTAAGATTAATTTTAGTACGTAGCTGATATGAGATTCATGATTTCTTTCTAAGGCCTTGACACCGAGATGTTCATGCTGAGGCCAACAGAGTTTAAGCTCCCCTTTTGCAGCGACCAACGAACGGCTTTGCACAATTCCAGCAACGGGCAAAGCCAGTAGTTAATGTATGTTGTTAGCTACTCAGGTTCCAGTGTTTTCTCAATCACCGATGACACATAGTAAAACAATAACTAGGGAATAAAGGAAGAAGAGGATACATCAGTTGTTCTTCAGAGTAGCCTGGATGGTGCTTCAAAGTTCACTCCAGAGCATGCTGCATAAACAGCTGCAGCAGCAATCAGGGATGGGGAATAGAAAACAACAGTGTCGTAATGGGCAAGACCAAGCTCAGCCAATAAAAACATCATGTTCTCCATCAACAATAATACGCAAATGAAGAAACAAAGAAGTGCTTCAACAAAACCATGAAATCAAAATCAATGTAATGTGCGACAATCAGGTAAAACAGAAGCCTTGATATCTCGAACAAGGAACATATATGTTGTAGGCCCTGTTCAATACCACTCTAACTTTCCCAAGATTGCTTTCTCCATTGCAAGTACCTGTTCCTCGGCATAAGCCCCTGCAAAAGGAAACTAGTAAGAAGAGAAAAAAAACACAACATATCATGCAATGAGGGGAATAAAGGAAGAGAGAACCTTGTAATTGGGCGGGTAATATTGGCAGGGGGGTTCCCTTCAATGAGTTGTAGTGTCAAGATTTCCAATATCAAGCAGAGCTCGCCGGGTTTTCCATCCTTTAGCTGCTTCATTCTTCACCTTGCCTCCCCCTGAAACAGTGACCCGATAACTTTAGTACAGTAGTCAAACCACCGATTGTAGAAACAACAATGAACCAAGAGAATGAGACCAAAGTAAAAAAAATCAATGAAGAGGAAACCAAATGTCTAAACTCTAAAGAAAATTACAAGATGAAAGTAAACTAGTTGTCATTCATAATCATCCTTGACTATTATATTTTTTTTGTTCTTCTAAACTCTAAAGCGTAATGGTCATATTTTATTGATCACCAAATTTATAATCATCTTTGTTCAAGGTTATCTAAGATGTAGATAAAGTGGCATAATTGTCCTTGTAAAACAACATAGAAGTCGAGACTACTATGCAAACTACATTGAGTAATGACCGTAAAAACAGGCCATCCAAGAAGGTGATTTAAACAATGACACCTTGATCCTAAACCAATTTCAGGCTCACATAATTACCCAACGAGTGCCACCAAAATAACTGTATAGCTGGATATTCAAGAAGATGAGTGCTCAGATGGCAGATTTACATCATGAAAAATTGACTCCTAAACCATATCTCTGCATGGCTTATGCTCCTAACATGCAAAAAGGTGCACATCAAACGACGTTTTTGGATATATAGCTGAATCATGAGCATCAATAACCTATGAATACAGCCACCGTGTTTAAGGTCGCGTTTCCGAATTGGCATTAACTGAAAACATGTTATATTATGGTCGCGTTTTTTGTCCTGCCTCGATAGTTAGAACTTGAATTTTCATATTGGAGGTCTCGAAGTTCAAATTTTGGAGAAGAGAGAGTGGGGTTCATGAAACGGCTACTCCCTATCTGTAGCTCAATTGACCCGTACCCAAAAGAAAATGTTACACTTATTTTTACCTTAAAATGCAATTATGATTTGCAGGAGGTTCAAATAAATGACCGACTTCTCATAAAATCAATGTTTGGCTTCAAAACATGGCTTGATAATTTGTAAATATGTTCAGACAGTTTTAAACCAAACTTTAAATAGCATGGGTAGGGAAATACCCAACCCTACTTCAAGTCAGATTGTAAGTCCAAAATATGTCATTCTCATCTAAATAAATGCCATTTTTAATAAACTATGTGAAGATCCACATAATTTGTATTTGTTTTATTCAAAAGTTTTATAATTTTACCCTATAAAACATATCACAAGAGGTATTTGGTTTATGAAATATTAGATTTTAAGGAAAAAATTGATATTAGGAAAGTATGATTCCTAGGGAAAAATGTTTATGATATCCCGTTATCAAATTTCTGAATTCAATTGAAGAGAATTTGAGTTTATTAAATCATATATTTTTATCATAATATTCTTGATAATATAACAAAACAACATTTTATTAAAAATATAATCGACAAATAATGTAATATTTGAGTGGACAATTATAAAAAAAATAAAATAGTGATCAATTACTGTGTTTAATTTTTAAAAAATGCAGTATTTAATTTACTTAAAAAATTTAAATTATACAATTATTACGTTTAAATGAAAACATGCAGTAATTGATTTTCTAAAAAAAAATAACAATTAACAATTATTGCATTATTTTTTTAAATAAGACAATAATTGATGATGTTAAAAATATTACAATAATAAATTACTGCATAATGAATAAATAAATGCTGTAATTAGTTATTTTAAAAAAAATTACGAAGAACTATTAATATTTTAAAATTTATTTTAAAATAAACGTAATAATTGATATTTTAAAAATATGATGATCTAAGAGGCCCACATTGTGGGATCAACACTATGCAAATTCATTGGTATACAGAGTAATAAAATGGTAATAAAAAAAAGGGGCAAGTACAATAACCTAAACATTTCAGAGTTTTGCAGCATGCGAATGGATGAAAGCTGAAGGTATCGTGATTCGATTATCATCAGCCCCTTGAAAAATGGTCATGAGGGATTTTTACTGAATGCAAGGCAAACAATAAAACAGAGGATCCTAGGCTGCTTTCTTTCTTAAAATGGTTATAAACTTGTGGCTCTTCAGTTGAAGGAACGGGCCTTAAGGGAAGCAAAACTGGTGATAGGCAGGCTAAGCAGCAAACTTATCTCTAAACTTTACCATGATGACTTGACAAAATATGGTTTTCTCACCCTTTACTTTCCATTTGTTTGTTCTAAGATGATCATATCAGTGATAATCGTCAATACACTTTACAAGTGTAAATCACAATCCGATGACAAAATGAAGTTTTTGAGATGGTAGAAAAGGTCCAATCAATTACTGCATTTTCTCAAATAAATGCAGTAAATATTATTAATTACTATATTTCTTTAAAAAAATGCAATAATAAAGTTTGAACAAAAGTCACACATTAAAAAATTATTGCATACTTTTAAAAAAATATAGTAATAGAAATATGAAATATGGAATATAAACCACACAAAGAACAATTACTGCATTTTGTTTGTTATAAACGCTGTAATTGACTCTAAAAAAAATTAATTTCATTGCTAGACTATACTTTTTAAAAGGATAATATAAAAAAAAAGTAATTTTTTATTTAGGTTAAATGTGAAACTTAAATAATTTTTCATTCAGAATCATAAAATATCATAGATAGAAAGAGGTGGATTTTAATTTCAAGACTTTTAGATACTGTTAAAAATTTGATATTTTCTCTAAAATTAGGATAACCTTGAATTAATGTGAGAATCAAATACCCAAAATCAAAATTTTAAAAAGAGATTTTTGGATTCTCCTGAACCAAACATCCCTTTAAGGTTATATGTTTAATCTTACACCATAACAAAAATATCTCTAACCATACAAGAAATGGGTATAAGACAAAAAAGAACCATCAAGAAACACAATTGGCAGGGTAAATTTATCATCGAAAGATTTAGAAGCTATAATTTTATGATTAGTGTGAGGTTTAACCTTCTATTCTAATGGATAAACTGGCAAACTGACAACCACAATCCAGTAAGAGAATAAACAAAGGCCATCAAAGATTAATCCAATCCAAGTGTCACGCCTTGGACGGGCGCACCAGGCACATCAGGTAGACCAGCAGGCGAGCCAGAGGCTGAGGCCCGCAGACCAGGCGTGCTGGCTGGTATCAGTGCGCAAAGCCTAGCAAACGAGCTCCAAACGCCCGCCCGACTTGCAGGCCAGCCCATGAGACCAAGGCCTGTCATACAAGCTGCCCGCACCGCATCCAGAAGGGCCCAAGGTGCTGGATACGTAAGGGAAGCTTCTGGAACCAGGCAGGATCAGCATCAGCATCCTGGCAGATTTGGTTGACCCTGAAAATTAGGAACCAGCATCTTGATTAATTGTAATCCCATGATTTTAGCCTTTATTCTAGGGATATGTCATTAAGTTGTAGCTGGAGCCTCAACTATAAATAGAGGGCTGCTCCACCCTCATTTGTACACCATCAAACACTTTTGTTTCAGTGAATACAAGAGCATTTTCCAGAATTCTGTCTTCCTGTCCTGTTTCTCTTTAACTTGCGTAATCAGCCCTTCCCATTGTTCTAGTGCCCGCACGCTTGTGTTTTAGGTTGACTTAGGCATAAAAGAAGAGATTCCAAGCCTAAGGCCGCACGGATTCTGAGTCTAAGGTCGGAGCCCGTGACAGTTGGTATCAGAGCAAGTTCGATTCTGCGTGTTTGTGTTGTGCAGGTTAGATCGTGATTGAGGAGATGGCATCCCAAAGCGACGTTGCTAGCCAACAACCAGAGGCCCAGGAGCATAGCCGGGGAAGAGGTAAGAAAAGCTGGTTCTAGAGATATCTGGTCTACCATGGACGGTAGGCTGGCCAAGGTGGAGGTGACCATAGGCGACATGGAGGAGAAGCTGGAGGAAGTAGAGACTCACATTGCATCGCTAGACTCCATGGGGGAGGAGATCCAAAGTGAGCTAGCAGCTGCTCTCAACAATGGCCTGGATGCGATCACCCGAAAGAATGAATCCTTGGAGGCGGAAGTGCTGACTTTGCGCGATGGCATGGAGGCCATGCGCCAGCGGATGGAGGAGCTTACCAGTGAGCTCGTTACTTGCAAGACTGCCATTGGGAATGGTATGTTTGCTGGAGTGTCCAGATCCAGATTGGATGTCCCCAAGCCTAAGGAGTTTAAGGGGACTAGGGCGGCTAAGGAAGTAGACAACTACCTTTGGGGTATGGAGCAGTACTTCCAGGCCATGGGCATGCAAGACGAGTCGATAAAGATAAGCACCGCTGCTATGTATCTCACTGATGTAGCCTTATTATGGTGGAGGCGCAGGTGTGATGATGTCAGGCGTGGGAACGCCAAGATTGGAACATGGGCAGAGTTCCAAAAAGAGTTCAGAGAACAATTTTACCCGGAGTATGCCGATGATGAGGCACGGGCAAAGTTGCGCAGGTTGAGCCAGCAAAGGAACATAAGAGAGTATGTTCAAAAATTCTCTGAACTGATGCTACAGATCTCGGATCTAGGCGAGAAAGACGTATTTTTTACTTTCATGGATGGGCTGAAGCCGTGGGTGAAGCATGAGCTACAAAGGAGAGGAGTTCATGACTTGGCTAAAGCCATGACTACTGCCGAGGCATTGATAGAGTTCAAGCCTCTGAACAAGTTCGAGTCTACCAAGCCCAAGGGTAAAGGCAGGGACAATAGGGACCGAAAGAAGCAGTCCAATGGGAAGGACCGTGACCGGGAGTCCAAGGTTGGAGACCGAGACCGTTCAACCAAGGATGGCGAGAGGAAGCCATCAGCAGGTAAGTGGAAAGCAAAGGGGGACCGAGAACCACTAGCATGCTACCTATATGAAGGGAGCCACATAGCGCGCAACTGCCCACAGAAGGGCAAGCTGGCTGCTGTAGACAAGGAGTCTGATGAGGAGCCAAAGTCAGGGGCAGCAAAGCTTGGGTCGCTGGTGCTCAATGCTGTCCAGAGTAAGGGGAGCCGCAAGCCAAAGGGCTTGATGTTTACGGATCTGATGGTTGCGGGTCAGAAGATGAGCGCACCGGTGGACACAGGTGCCTCACATCTTTTTATTTCAGGTGATGGAGCCCAGAAACTCGGACTAAAGGTGCAGAAAGGGACTGGTACCATTAAGACGGTGAACTCCAAGGAAGTTCCAACCATTGGAGTAGCACGAGGTATGGAGTTACGCTTGGAGACTGGAAAGGCAAGGAGACCATTGAGGTAATACCCCTTGACGACTATGAGTTTGTGATTGGGTTGGATTTTCTTGTTCGGATTAACGCCCTCCTTGTGCCTTTTGCCGATTGTGTTTGCATCTTGGATGCACGGTGCCAATGCCTAATACCATTGAGGAGAGGGTTTGGAGTTAGGTCGCGGGTGGTGTCAGCCATCCAATTTGCCAAGGCGGTAAGCAGACAAGAAGACACCTTCTTGGCAGCCCTGAAATATGATGAGCCAAGGGAGAAGGAGACCGAGTCACCCTTGAAGGTGCTAAAGGTGCTAAAGACCTTTAGTGATGTGATGCCCGCAAAGCTGCCTAGCAAGCTACCACCTAAGAGGGAGGTGGACCACAAGATCAAGCTGGTGTCCGAGGCCAAGCCACCAGCCAGAGCCCCTTACCGAATGTCTCCACCAGAGTTGGAGGAGTTAAGGAAGCAGCTCAAGGAGTTAGTTGATGCTGGCTTCATCAGGCCATCGAAAGCACCCTATGGTGCACCGGTTCTATTCTAGCACAAGCATGATGGGTCGTTGCGGCTGTGCATAGACTACCGGGCTTTGAACAAGCTGACCATTAAGAACAAGTACCCCATCCCACTCATTGCGGACTTGTTCAATCAACTTGGGAGCGCAAGGTGGTTCACCAAGTTGGATTTGAGGTCGGGCTACTATCAAGTCAGGATCACAGAGGGAGATGAGTAAAAGACAGCATGTGTCACTCGGTATGGTTCGTATGAGTTCTTGGTGATGCCTTTCGGACTCACGAATGCCCCAGCAACATTCTGCACCCTTATGAACAAGGTACTTCAGTCGTTCCTTGATCGATTTGTTATGGTTTATTTGGATGACATTGTGATCTACAGCCAGACTTTGGGAGAGCATGTAGACCATTTAAGACAGGTGTTCGAGGTGTTACGGGTGCACAAGCTATTTGTCAAGAGGGAGAAGTGCTCATTCGCCCAGCAGGAGATCCCGTTCCTTGGCCACATAGTGGGAGGTGGCAGGATACCCATGGATGAAGGCAAGATAGACGCCATCCTGGAGTGGCAACCGCCAGCCAAGGTCACTGAGTTGAGATCGTTCCTTGGGCTGGTTAACTACTACAGGCGCTTCATCAAGGGTCACTCAGCAATAGCCATGCCATCGACTGACTTGCTCAAGAAAGGGAGAGCATGGGAGTAGAGCGCAGGGTGCCAGGAAGCCTTTGACAGGTTGAAACGGGCTGTGACTGAGGAGCCAGTCTTGGCCTTGCCAGACCATGCCAAACCGTATGAGGTGCATACGGATGCATCAGACTTTGCCATAGGGGGCGTGTTGATGCAAGAGGGACGTCCAGTTACGTTTGAGAGCAGGAAGCTGAACGAGACTGAACGCAAGTACACGGTCCAAGAGAAGGAGATGACTGCAGTGGTGCACTGCTTGCACACTTGGCGCCATTACTTGTTGGGGTCGAGGTTTGTGGTGAGGACGGACAATGTGACGACCAGCTACTTCCAGACGCAGAAGAAGCTGTCCCCCAAGTAGGCGAGATGGCAAGATTTTCTTACGAAATTTGACTTTCAGTTGGAGTACAAGCCAGGACGGGCGAACCTAGTGGCAGACGCCCTGAGCAGAAAGGCTAACCCTGCTACCATTAGCCAACCAGAGGGGTCACTGGTGCCGCGCATCAAGGAGGGACTTGCGCATGATCCTACAGCCAAAGCTTTGATGGAATACACCCAGCAAGGTAAGACTAGGCGGTTTTGGTTCCAGGATGGCTTGTTGTACACCAGGGGCAGTAGACTATTTGTGCCGTAGCACGGGAAGCTCCGTAAGGAAGTTTTGCAAGAGTGTCATAATTCAAGGTGGGCTAGACACCCAGGAGTGAGCCGTACCTTGGCGCTGATCGAGGACCGGTACTACTGGCCGCACATGAGGGACGATGTGGAGGCCTATGTGAAGACTTGTCTTGTGTGCCAACAGGACAAGGTGGAGCTCAAGAAACCAGGGGGTCTCTTGGAGCCATTGCCAGTGCCAGAGCGACCATGAGAGAGTGTTTCTCTGGACTTTATAGTCGGTCTACCCAAGACAGAGGGGTTTGGAAGCATCATGGTAGTGGTGGACAGGTTTTCCAAGTATGGAACTTCATTCCAGCAACCAAGGAGTGCCCAGCCGAGGAGGCAGCTTGATTGTTCCTGAAAAACATGGTGAAGTACTGGGGAGTGCCGAGGACCATTGTTAGTGATCGGGATGGGCGTTTCATGGGCAGGTTCTGGACTGAGTTGTTCAAGCTGTTGGGGTCAGACTTGAACTTTTCCACCAGCATGCATCCGTAGACCGATGGGCAGACAGAACGTGTGAACGGACTATTGGAGGTCTACCTCAGGCACTATGTGAGTGCCACACAAAGGGACTGGCCAAAGCTACTGGATATTGCGCAGTTTTCCTACAACTTGCGAATGAGCGAGGCAACGAACCAGAGCCCATTTGAGGTTGTGACAGGGTAACAACCACTAACACCCAGTTCGATTGCTGCAGGTTATACAGGGTCGAATCCAGCAGCATACAAGTTTGTCAAGGCATGGCAGGAGCAAACTGACTTGGCCAAAGTTTGTCTACACAAGGCGGCCAAGAGATCGAAGAAGTGGGCAGACCAGCATAGGCGGGATGTGCAGTTCCAGGTTAGAGACTTGGTGTTGGTGAAGCTGCATCCCATTGTGCGCCACAGGGGGGCTACACAAAGGCCTAGTCTGGAGATATGAGGGACCTTTTCGAGTAGTCAAGAGGGTAGGCAAGGTTGCCTACAAGCTAGATATGCCACCCAAGCTGAGGGTACACTCGATGTTCCATGTGAGCATGCTCAAGCCGTTCCATGAGGATGAGAGAGATCCAGGACAGGCAGAGTCAAAGCGTGCACCGTTGGGAGCAAAGGCCTCATATAAGAAGAAGGTCCACAGCATTATGGCTGATCGGGAGGTGAGACGGAAGAACTATCAACCAAGACATGAGTACTTGGTGCGCTGGAAGGGACTTCTAGACAGTGAGGTGAGCTGGGAACCAGCAGAGGACTTATGGCAGTTCGGGGACCAGATCAGGCGGTACCATGCAGAAGACGCAACGAGGGCGTTGCGCAATCAGGTGGGGGAGAATGTCACGCCCTGGGCGGGAGCGCCAGGCACATCAGACAGACCAGCAGGCGAGCCAGAGGCTGAGGCCCTCAGACCAGGCGTGCTGGCGGGTATCAGTGCGCAAAGCCTAGCAAATGAGCTCCAAACGTCCGCCCGACTTGCAGGCCAGCCCATGAGACCAAGGCCTGTCATACAAGCTGCCCGTACCACATCCAAAAGGGCCCAAGGTGCTAGATACGTAAGGGAAGCTTTTGGAACCAGGCAGGATCAGCATCAGCATCCTGGCAGATTTGGTTGACCTGAAAATCAGGAACCAGCATCTTGATTAATTGTAATCCCATGTTTTTAGCCTTTATTCTAGGGATATGCCATTAAGTTGTAGCTGGAGCCTCAACTATAAATAGAGGGCTGCTTCACCCTCATTTGTACACCATCAAACACTTCTGTTTCAGTGAATACAAGAGCATTTTCTAGAATTCTGTCTTCCTGTCCTGTTTCTCTTTAACTTGCGTAATCAGCCCTTCCCATTGTTCTAGTGCCCACAAGCTTGTGTTTTAGGTTGACTTAGGCATAAAGGAGGAGATTCCAAGCCTAAGGCCGCACGGATTCTGAGTCTAAGGTCGGAGTCCGTGACACAAGTACTCTTATTAGTTTCCTAAACTTACATTTCATCATTCAGATGACCAATCAAAAACCTTAAAACAAGATATCTACATATAAAGAACACCAAACACAAAGATTCTAGAAACAGATCTTTCCCTAAAAAGAGACTAGTACATTATTAAGCTCTCTCTCCTATGATCCTCTTCGCCAGTTGAATATCTTTTGGCATAATGGTGACTTTTTTTGTGTGAATAGACAGAGATTAGTATCTTCGAAAAGCCCAACTAGATAGGTTTCTGCAGCTTCTTGGAGAGTCGTTACGGTGCTGCTTTGGAACCTTAGATCCATTTTGAAATCTTGAGTGATTTCTCTCACCAGCCTGTGAAATTGAAGCTTTCGGATTAATAGTTTGGTGCTCTTCTGCTACTTTATGATTTCTCCTTGTTGGGGAACACCACAACTCTGATACAATTTGTTGGGGATCACCATAGCTCTGATACCATTTGTTGGGCTAAAAGCCTTCAATCCAATCACACCAACAGAAGCGAAATCAAACAATAAATCAAACACACAAGAGACAATAATTTAACGTGATTCGATCCAACTGACCTACATCCACGGATGAGAAACAAGATCCACTAGTTGTAGAGAATTACAAACTTACATCAAATCATCAACCTCACTCAACAATCAATATTCATAAGACACTCTCAATCTCTTCTAGTCCTATGGAGTATTCTCAACCCAAACAAACATAAACTCAAACCCTTATGCACCCTTTCAACATATCCAAATACATACCCATATGCTCCCATACCCCATACCTATGTAGACTTTCTCAGTCTCCTCTAGTCCACGCATAAATAAATATACACACTCATAAGACGTAGAGTCCCAATACTCCTATGGGGTGTCTATCCCACAAAACCCTACAACTCTTTTACATCTTTTTCTCATACCTAACCCTGTAAAGACTTCACCTATTTATAACCATACAAACTTGCCCATTAAGAATCCCTCTCCTCTTAGAATTCTTCTCCTGTAAGTCAAACTTGCCTATTAAGAATCCCTTTCCTTTTAGAATTCTTCTCTTACAAGTCAAACTTACCTATTAAAAATCCTCTTTGTCTTGAAATTCTTCTTTTGCAAGTCTTCTTGTCCATCAAGCAATATCTGACAAATCTCAAACAAATCTCTTATGGGATTTGAGTCAATATTCCCAACACTCTTGATGTCATTGTTCCAGGCCTGAAACGGTGCATCTTCTTCACTCTTCTGATGGCTGGTGTAGATTTACGAGCCGTTTTTATCGTAAGCTGCTTGCGTGGTGCCTTTCTTCCCATTGATTTCCTAGCTATCTGTTTTGTGCGAGCCATTTTCATAAAAGAAACGTAATTAGTTGTAATATTCTTTGTTTGTTTCTTAGGAAAGTAACAGCAACAGTAAATTAATTACAGAGGACAAAATTAATGGAAAAAGAGAGAGAATTTGGTGGTACTTACAAGGGAGAAGGAAAAAAAATCTGTGGGAGGCAAGAAACTTTTAAAATTTAAAGTTTCTTTATGAAGGCTTTTGAAAGGAGTGAATCTGGATCATTGCATATCAACGACTATCAAGCATTATAGGTTGAAATCCGTGTGCAAGGTAAATGGACCAATAGAATCTGTTCTTTTACGAAAGTGGAGTATGAAATGTGGACTACTGATGTTTATGAAATTCAACGATTAATAATTCTTAAAGGAAGTTAGCCATGGATAAAAAAAAGGTGTTTGGAAATTGGAACAAAAAATTTTCCCTCACCTTCTAATACTTTTTGTTTCATAAAAAAATCTACAAGGCTGTGTTACTTGTGCAAGCAGGAGGTCCAATGAATTTCAAAAGAAAAGGTACTATTTTTTTAGTCATTTTCATGTCACTTGTTACCCTTTTTTAAGAAAGAAAGAAAGAAAATTTGGCCATAACTAGGAAGGAAAGCCTTCTCTAGTTGATGAAGTTTTTGATGATCTTTATGATATTGTACTACAAGAGAGTTGTATCTCAGTTTAATGAATCCAAGTTTTATTCAAAAATAATAATATAAAGAAAAAGAAAGAAAGAAAGACTCACTACACTAGGTGTGAATAGTTTAATTGATATAATAAAACCAGTTAACTTTAACTTCCTTGTTAGAATTTTGGACTTGTAAATAACAAAAATTGCATAATCCTAATATATATATATATATATATAAATAAATAAGCCATTGGTTATTGTAAATACCTCTTCCAAATTAATTTTTTTCTATTACTCTAGTAAGAAATAAAGAACAAAAGACAAAGTTAATCAACTCGAATAAATATAAACTAAGTTTGGCAATGATACCAAAGTGTCTGCACATCATACAACTTGGGCTAAGACTAAGATAGAGTTATCCAAAAATAAGATGAGCCTATTTTTGGTCTAAATCCACTAAATAAATGTAGAACTAAGGTAGGTTGGAATAAGGAGATTGTGTCACACTAGCTGAAAAAGTAAAGCATGAATATGGATGGGATTGTGATCAGAAACATTATCATATAATCTATAGGAGAAAATGGCCAGATTATGTTCACATACAAATCTCATGATTTTAAGCACGATTCTAACAAATCTAATCTAAAAGTTTTCATGCTTGGAGAGATGTTCTTAGCCTATATTTTCTATTATTCTTTAGTAGAAAATAGAATAGAGTTTTCTTTATCCTTAAACAATCTTTTAGATTGTTCTTCAAGTTATGTATCTTTTAGGTATATTTCCTAGAATGGTGAACTTTTACTGTTTTGTATTTTTTATTAGAATTCTTAGAGTAGTATTTATGTATCCCTTAATTTCTAGTCTTGGTGGTGAACTTTTATTTCTTTTAATCCAATAATCATATTCTGTCATTATTCAAATCTTTGTGAGTTATTTTTTTTAGTCTTTTTGTTTTGCAGTTAATCTTCACATCTCAAAAATCAGTTCTCGACATCAAATTAGTATCAAAGTTATGGTAGATCATCGTCGTCAAGCACCAACAGAAGAGGTTAAAGCCAACATCGATGTTGTAGCAACTACCAATGTTGACCTAAGGGATGCCCTCATAGAGGAGATATGACAATAAATCTTTCAACTACAACATCAATTGCATAAACAAGAAGAGAGAAAAAAGATAAAGAGGCAATGAAAGAAGAATAAAAAAGGTGAAAGAGAAACCAATCTATATCGTGAAAACAACAGCGATTCTAATGATAACACTGTATCTTACCCACGGTAAGTTAGAGATTATCTACGCAGAAACCAACTTTAATCTAGCATATTTAATCTGAAAATAGAGATTCCTAAGTTAAAGAGAAAAATGCAAGCTAAATAATTCTTAGATTAGATACACATGGTGGAATGCATATCTGAATACCATGATGCCCCTGAACATCATAAGGTGAAGCTAGTGGCCATCAAACTTAAAAAGCATGTATCATTTTGATAGAAAAATTTGAAGAAACAAAAGGAAAGAGAA
This sequence comes from Durio zibethinus, assembly GCF_002303985.1. Next base: position 17,657,339 of record NW_019167871.1, on the reverse strand, counting down.
GGCAAGAGAAAAATTACAACTTGAGAGAAGATGAAAAGAGAGTTGAAGAGGAAGTATCTTTCAGATAACTTTCGATAAGATGTCTTCTTTAGGCTTTATAACTTGAAACAAAGGGATCTTTCGGTGAAAGAATACATTAAAAAGGGAAGTACATCCAAGACTAGTGCTTCTACCAAACCTCTTTCAAATCTACCACTAAAAAAGAAAGAGCCATTCCCAATAAACCACAATCTAGTGTTGTCAACACTTAAACCCAAAGAGACTTCAAGAGCCAAAGAGTTGGGCATATACATTCTGAGTGTCCAAATCTTAAGATAGTTATGTTGGTTGAAGATGAAGATCTTGAAGATGCTGAAGGAAAACATATTGAAGTACCTCAAGATTTTAAGAAAGATGTTAAAGAGACTATAGTGATCTTGAATCCTCATTTGTTATACAATACAGTTTGAATGATATGTATGTAAAGAAAGAAGACTGATTGCATAAGAATAAATTTCACACTAAGTGCATTGCTTATAATAAGATATGTGAAATAATTATTAACAGTGGCAGCTTTGAAAATGAGGTATCCACTCTTTTGGTACAGTGATTGGATTAAAAAACATGAAACATCCTCATCCTACAAGTTGTCATGGTTACAATGTGGAAATGAGATTAAGATCAACAAACATTATTTGGTTGTATTCTTTATAGAGAAACACTATAAGGATTCCATCATGGTGGTTGTGGATCATTTTTTCAAGATTACTTATTTTGTTCCTTGTACTAAAACTATAGATGCTTTTCATGTTCCTGATTGTGTTTCAGGGAAATTATAAATCTATATAGAGTTCTTGGATCCATGGTATCTGATCGAGATTCCAAGTTTCTTAGTCATTTTTGGCGCACCCATTGGAGGAAGCTTAGCACCAATCTCAAGTATAGTTTTTCTTATCATTCCCAAACCAATAAGGAAATTGAAGTTATCAATCATAGCTTAAAAATTTTCTTAAGGAGTTATATAGAAAAGAAACTAAAACAATGGAACTTGTTTTACTTCAGGTGAAGTTTGCTTACAACCATTCACCAAGTCAAACCATTAATTGTAGCCCTTTTAAAATTATTCTTGGTAAGAATACAATCTGTCCTTTGATTTTAATTCAACCTTATACTAGTCAACATTTTGATGGAGAAAAAAGAGCCAAGAGTATCAAAATATTTCATGAATAGGTTCAGAATAAAATTTTATAGAAAAATGAAAAATATAAAAGGGCAATAATCATGCATCGAAGACATGTGAAGTTCAAAGAACATGATTTGGTGTGGATTAACTTGCAGAAAGAAAGATTTCCTCTAAGGAAAGTTTGACAAATTACAACCTAAGCTAAATGGTTCATTTAGAGTTCTCCAATGCATTGGGAAAAATACCTACAAAATAGAGTTTCCTGACACTTATGGAGTATTTTCTACTTTCAATGTTGCTAGTTTATTACCCTACCATGGTGAGAATACTAGTTCAGACTTGAGGACAAGTCTTTTTCAACCAGAGGAAATTGACACCAAAATGTCTGTATATTATACAACTTGGGCTGAGACTAAGGTAAACTTATCCAAAAATAAAATGGGCCTATCCTTGGTCCACATCCATTAAATAAATGCAAAAATAAAGTGGGCTGAAATAAGGAGATTGTGTTCACATTAGCTGAAAGAGTAGAGGGATAAGATTGTGGTTAGATTCATTATCATGTAATCTGCAGGAGTAAATGGGCAGATTATATTCACATGCAAATCTTATGATTTTAGACACAATTCTAGCAATGCAATCTGAAAGTTTCGATACTTAGAATGATGTTTCTACCTATATATTTTCTATTATTCTTTGGTAAAAGGTAGAATAGAGTTTTCTTTATCCTTAAGCAATCTTTTAGATTGTTCTTTAAGTTTTGTATCTCTTAGGTGGATTTCCTAAAGTGATAAACTTTTATTATTCTCTATCCTCGATTAAAATTCTTATGATGTTGTTTTTGTATCTCTTAGTTTCTAGTCTTGATGGTGAACTTTTATCCCTTTTAATCTAATAATAATATTCCTCCATTATTTAAATTCTTATGAGTTGTCTGGTTTGTGAGTTTTTGTATTTACAATTTATCAACACATCTCAAATATCAGTTCTCAGCATCAGGCAGATAAGATTAGTTGAAGGATAAGATACTAATCATTCTGTCATATGTATATTATGCACTTAAAAAAAGAATTGGATTATTAAAAGGATTAGATATCCTATACCAATATGATAACTTTATCTTTTGAAAAAGTAAGGAATTGTTTTCAATCTATAGGATTAAATAATTTATCATAATTTTTAAATATAAAATTTATATTTTACCTTTAAATTTAAATTATCAAATATTTGAAAATTTCTCTACTTTCTGAATATTCTTCTATCCCTATCAATAGAGAAAACCTTTTTGTTCTCCAAAGAAAAATCCTCACTATTTTCTAAACTTTTCATCTTTCTCCATCAATTTTCTTTTAGATTTTTCGTTTAGACTTCAAATCAAGTGGAGTTTTTTCAATTTTCTTTCAAATTTCTCGATAATAAAAAAATCTTATCTCATGATTCATCTATTTTCATTCTATTATTGTTTAAATATGTTGATTATCTAATTGATTTTCAAATTTCTTAGTTTATGTTTTGAATCTTCAAGTTATAACCATGTGTTAATGTCCAAATTATCTTTTTTTATAGATTTTGAAACAAAATTGATTTTTGAATAGGTATTTTACTATTTCTCTTATTTCGATTAAATTTTTCTTTTTTGAAAATAATTGATATTTCTCAATGTTCATCCAATTTGTGCTCAAAAATTTGTTCTTTACATTCAATAAGGTCCATTCAAACTCTACATAGGATTCTAATCCAAGTTTTCCCATATTTTTTGTCTTTTTGTCTTTTTTGCTTAAGTATGCCTTGTTTCCAATATACCTTGTTCTCTTTTTTCACTCATTTTACTTCTATGTCTGGCTTAAGCTATTTGATTTTGATTACAATAGTAACTAAAAATGGCAAATTTACAAGTTTCTAACATAGGATAAGATGCCTGTGAAAAGTGGGTCTCGTTTGCTTTTGGTGAGCTTTCTTGAATATGTGTAAAAACTTTCATGGTCTACAATCATTTATATTATGTTTAGTGTTTACAAAGCATTGAGATATATATGTTTCTAAGTTCTTGAAGAAATGTTTTCACAAGGAAAAAAAATAGAGATAAGAGCAACATTGTCTGCAACTAAAGTTACAAGCCTTATTTATTAAGAACCAAATATTTCTAAGCAATTTCAACATAGCCCTAAGGTTAGGTTGCCACATGTAATCAGAAAATCTGATTTTATGACAAAAAATAATGGTTATTCTTAGCATAATATAGAGGAGTTAAATATTTGGTGATTCTTTTTTCTACCAAAGGTTATAAATGATTTTTCACTTTTTTTTTTATTTAGGGGGCATCTAGTGAATAAAACTTTCAACGCACTTCTAAAACATTTAGAGAAAGAGAAAATAATATTTAGTACCTTATTATTTGTTGGTTATTATAATTTAATTGGTATATAAGATCTTCTCAACTTGCTTGAATAGACTATTTGTCATTTCAAAAAATTCATAGCTATTTATAAATCTTACTCTTCTTGAAAACAAAAGGAAAAAGAAAATAAAAACAAAAAAGACAATTATTCTAATTAATAAGGTAGTTCTTATTATATAGTTTGACTAATTGACTTATTGGTATTCTAATTATTAATGCTAAATGAGATAAATTTCTCTAATCTAACTTTAATTGCTATAGTAATTTTTTTTATGGATTTTCTTGTTTAATGTTATGCATTATCTAAAATGGTTAGTGGACAAAGGTCATTGACTCAATAACAACACCGTCACCCTTCTTTAACAATATTTACAATTTTAATCAACCAATGTTTTTTTTTTTTCAATGCTACCTAATACTAACCTTTTTGGGAATACTCTTTCTTTATTAGTGACTTAACCCCACTATTCACTTCAGGTTTTTCTTTTTATCTAGGTTTTAAAATAGCCATAGTTTTGATAATAAATGCCTTCATCACTACTTTTATTTCATTATTGCTACAATTTGCCTTTTCTGTCTTAAGGCTTAACAAAGAGAACCTTGCTTGCATCATAAGATTCAACTTCAAAAAATCTATGTAAACATGGATTACAAAACAGAGTCAATAACTATTTTCTTTTATTGGCTGTTGTCTAATCATATGATTGATCCATGGGTGAAAAGATCGATCTAATACTCTTACTTCAAAGCATAAAGCCTTTGACTTTTATAGTTTACACCATTTTAATCTACTGAACACCTCCTTTCATTTTTAAGTAATGGACTAATTAAATAAGGTTAGCAAAATTGGGAAGACTATCATTTCTTTGACCAATAGTTGGATTCAGAATTTACCCAAATTATTATAAATTCAAGACTAGTGGGCAGTATGTGTATATATAGCACTTGCTGGTTACATTACATGAGTTAATAATTAGTTAATGCATGGTGATGTGTACTTATGATCAATTGATCATGCCTCAGCTAATTAATTAATTAATAGTCATTTCACGTGCTTTTATTACTAAAATTACCTTTATATGCTTTCTTTCTATTGTTATACAATTGTAATTTAGTTTTAACATGTTATTGGTATTTATTTATTCAAAATATCTAAGCTATCAGATTAGTACAAAAGTGATATCGTATATAAGTTGTCAAAATCTCAAACCCAAAGCGAATACTATTATGGTTAGAAATTGACATTCTAATCAATGATGTCAATTTTTGCTACCTATTGAATTTAATGAATGATGTTTCTTTTTTTTTTCTTGAGCATGTATTGCTTTTCTTTTCTTTTTTCTTCTCATCTTAGTTTTGCTATTTGTTTTTACTTCACATATTTGCTTTTTTTATAGCTTTACACCTTATAAAATTATTTGATTTTCTTTTACAGATAAGAAAAGGAGCAAGAAATAGTTACTTACTTGATATTAGAATAAATTCATCAATAAATGATGACTGTTTACTCAAATATTTTCATGCTAATGCATACTCTTGTACAAAGGTATCATCAAAAACATGTTTTGAAGGAGAGAACATTTGCTAGGCATGAAACTAGGTTGGAATACTTGAATAAGATAATACATGAAAGTGATAAAACTTGTGTATATCAACTTTGAATGAATAGGTATACATTTGGTATCTTATGTGAATTATTGTATACAGTTGGTAAGGTGAAAGCAAATGGGCTAGTTATTTTAGAGGAACAAGTAGCCATTTTTTTTTACATATTTAAGTCATCAAATAAAAAATCGTGTTATTATAAAAGATTTCCATAAGCCAGGTGAAACTATAAGTAAGTATTTTTATAATATTTTGAATGGAGTCCTTGGTTGCAAGATATTTAACTTCAAGCACTAGATCTAATTCTTGATAATTACAGTGAAGAAAGATAAAAGTGGGTTAAGGTAACCTATAAAAAAATATGATTAGCTTTGCAATGGCTAGATAAAATTTGGTTTAGTGCTTATATTATTTTTGTTAACAAAAATGTTTAGGAGCATTAGATGGTACCTACATTAGGATCCATGTCCAAAAATTGACAAACTAAGATATAGAACAAGAAAATGTGAGATAGCTACCAATGTCTAAGGGTGTGTTCACATGATTTGAGATTTATCTATGTATTGTTGGGATGGAAAGGTTCTATATCATATGCTCAAATTCTTGAGTTGTTATTAGTAGACAAAATGGCTTGAAAGTGCCTACTATTAAGTTTAGGTAATTGATACCTAATTAGTTACTTTATTCTTAACTAGTACAATTATACTAACACTTGTATATAGATATATATACATATATATAATAGGTTACTATTACTTTGTGGATTCTGGATATGCAAATACTGAATTTTTTTTGCACCATATCGAAGAACTCAATATCATTTAAAAGAGTGGGGTAATGGAAACCTTCCAAGCAACCATGAAGAGTATTTTAATATGAAGCATTCTTCTGCTAGAAACGTTATAGAGAGAGCTTTTGGATTACTCAAAATGTGATAGGCTATTCTTAGAAGGTCTTGATTTTATCCTATCAAGACACAAGTTCGAATAATAACAGCATATTGTCTTCTTCATAATTTGATTAGAAAAGAGATATCTGTAAATCCAGCTGAGGATATCCTTGGTAAGAATGGATCACTATTCATGCTAAACACATTTTCAGATGTAATTAACATGATTAAAGCTTATAATCAATGGGCTACATGGAGAGAAAACTTGGCTATGAATATGTTTAACGAGTGGAGAGCTATTATGAGACAATAATATTTTTTTCTAAAGCTAAATGGAAAATAATGAACTATTTGTGTTGTCCATTCATTGATAGTACCAATTACAAACTTCTAGCTTTGAGAAAAGTTATTTTAGTCCTTTTGTTGTTTGTCATTACTAATTGCCTTAGTAAGCCTTTTTCATTTTTTATTTTTTGGGTTAACAGGTTCAGTGTTTAGATTAGTATTGAAATTTTAATGAGATGAAAATAAACCATATAGTTTTCAATTTTCTTCTTTGTTTCTCTTTATTATTATCTAATTTTTCATCTCATTTCCCAGCAATTATTTATTAATATTTATGCAATTATTTTTTTCTTTCTGTTTTGAATTAGAATTCAAATTGCTTAGGCTAGAATTTAGATTGATTAGAATTAAGATTAGTATTGAAATCTACTTTTGTGATTTTTTTCATTTGTTTACTTTATTTTTTGATCTCAAACGGGTTTGTTCTTGCTAAGACTATATTTGAAATTTAAATGGTTAATTGATGACCGGTACATATTGTATTTGAGTTTTTGTAGTTTTAATGTAAATTGTGGTAAATAAATCACTTTGACTCATTTGTTTTTATTATTGTACATTGTAGACATTTTTTTAAACTCTGCTTCTTATCTGTTTCTCCTCAGCTCCCCCTATCCCTCTTTTTTTTCTTATCTCTCTAAAACTTAGTGTCACACTTGCTGCAATTATTTGTGGCATTGCATGCTCTATATCATGAGTTTTTTTTAGTTGGGCTGATAAAGTGTATGCATTATTCATCTTCAAGGTCATGTGAAATGTGAATGAACCTAAAATGCTTGTAGAGATCACTATGGTAGAAATTTGATTGAAAACTTGAACTCTATGTAAGCATCATGACTTTGAGAGGAATAATACTTTGGTATTACTTTTTCTTTTTTGGTTTGCAAGTTACACAATTTTGGTTGGTCAGTGTACTGAATGCTAAATTCTTATGGCAATGCTTTCGAGAGTAGTTACCATTAAGTTATTATAGTTTGCAAAAACCATATAAGTATAGGTTCAGTCATACCTTGGTGCAAAACTGCTTAGTTGATTTTAATTTATAGATGGTGCAATATGTAGATCAAATACTACGAATTTTTGGACTTTGGTACCAAAAAAAAAAGATTATATGTGGCAGTAACCTTTTGCTGCAGCTTTTAACTTTGGTTTTTTGCCTTGTTTATAGATGGACTTTGAAGAAGATTTTAGAAAGTGAAGAAAAGATTGACATTTATGGACTATGGAAGAAAATAAATGGTTTTTTTTAAATACTAGAAGAATGTGTTGCAAAAGAAGCAAGGTTAGATTGTGTTACTTTCAAACCAGAAATCTTATATTGAATCAAAACTAAAATTTTGAAGGGAACAACATGGAATTGTGTTTGACATGTTGAATTAAAGTGGTTTTGAATAAGGAATGAAGACAGAAGGTGTGTGGAAGTGTGTGGAAGTGTGTGATGGGGCTAATAGAGCAATTTTGACTACTTACTTTAAACTAATCATTATTCATTGTCCTTGGTATTGTTTTTTGTAAAGTTATATATTTTGTTTAATAAAAATGAAATATATTATGTTTCATTAGCCTTCACTCTAGGACTAGATTTATAGAAAAAAATCTGCCACCTTAATTTAGTTTTTATATTATGTTTATGGTTTAGTTTCATTTTCTGTTTCATTAGCTTTTGATTTTGATTGTCTCTATCTATTGTAAAGTCGTAAGGGAGTAAGTAAATGGGTGCATAAAGAGTTCACCTACTTTAAAAGGTTAGGTTTTTCATTTGGAAATGATCGTGCTACTAGAAAAAAAGTAAAAAAATCAGCAAATGTTATATAAGAACTTGATCGTGAAAAAAATGGTGAAAGAAATTATGACAGTGATGGTAGAGACCAAACAACAAATTCTATGAACCAAAATGCTTATGCTAAAAAGAATGTTGAAAGCTCTCGTAAGAACCATTCTGAAAGTGGTGAAGCATTGGCTGATGGCTTGGTAGAGGTGATTCACATCTTTTGGCTCCTACTTTACTAAGTCTATTGTGAAACTTGATCGCATTGCTGAAAGAATTAGATATGAAAAGCAAATCTATGATGATCAAAGAAATATTCTTGAGGAGCTTGAGAAAATGGGTTTAACTATTGAGGACATGATTGAAATCGGTATGCTAATAATGGAAAAACCCCCCAAAATGTTAATCTATTTTGAGGGTTTAAAGGAGATGTTAGAGTAGCATTTGTTTGATGTCTACTTGCAAAGTTAATATTTATAGTGGTATACATTATAAATGTGAGTTCTGTTGGAATTATTTCATCCATGATTCTACTATCAAACTTATTATTTCTGGGATTGTCACTATTGATGTTGCATTTGTTTTGAAAAATTCGTCATGATTTTACTAGAAAACTTATATTTTTGGAATTGTTACTATTAATGTTGCACATGTTTTGGGAAATTGATTTTGATTCTATTAGCAAATTTATTATTTCTAGTTCTTTATATGTTATTTGTCAAAAAAAAATTTATGTTATTGTTGGCAACAAGTAGCCCAACAAGTAATTTGTAATTCAAACTTTGATATTTTTTAAACTATAAGGTATAAGCTTTTTAATATAAAATAATATGTAATTTTATTTGAATTTATATTTATTTATTATTTATTTGATGTGTCTATTTGTTTGTTATGAGTATTTTTTTTAAGTCAAAATTATTGAAGGAATTTATCAATTAAAAGGGTATTTGAGCAACTTTTAATTAATTGATAGATGATCTCTAAAAAAAATAATTGAAAAATTATATTACTTGTAACTACATAAAAATCGAATTAGTATATAAAGAGTAATTTTGATCAATAAAAAATATCATCTTATCCTAATTTGAATATTGCATATAACAAACATGATAAATGATAAGATAATATTTTATCTTGTTCTTAATCATTACATACATCAAACATAATATAAAATAATATAATTTAATCTAATTCTATTTTTAATTTTATATTATCTTATCCTATCATAATCTTTTGTATCAAACATAATCATAATTCCAAAAGATGAAAAGGAAAGAGGGAACACCGGGGCCATTGTAAGCTTTAATGACAATCGGTGGCCAGCATTGCATGGTTCATGGCTTCCTTCGGTATGGGTGGCTGATCCTCATAAAATGCATTTTTAGAACATCAATATCGCCGACAACATGATGATACTTTGGTATGTTTAGAAATAGAGAGAAGGGATGAGAAGAGAGTAAGAGAAGGTAAGAGAGAATTGATCAAAAAATTCTTGTTTTCTTTTCATTCTTTTCCCAATTTTTTAAAGAAAATTCTTTGACAGGTTGTGCAATAACTGTTTTCCTCCTCAGTCATACAACTCATGCTAAAGTTTTGATCAGCTAAGGACAGACTCATACCACAACCAATCTAGCAACAAACTAAGTGGGCCTATTGCATTACAAAATCCTTAACCTAACCGGGAGCTTTGCTAACGTGTTTTAAAGCTTGTATCTCACATAGCTACTGTCCAACTCATACCATACTTCCACTGAAGTATGAGCTTTGAATTTTAAGACACTTGCGGATGACGTTTTCTTGTTTCCAAGTGCAGCACGTCTGGTGATTGAGGCTCATGACAATCCTGATGATAAGTTCCCGTACGATGAACAATTTAATAAACATGCTATCGAATTTGAGACTAACAATTGTCTGACACACATCCAGTCCCTTCTAGCCACTCCACGACCTATTGATTTTTCTTTTTCCAAGCAATGATAATGACATTTTCATCTTGAGCAGCTTCAAGGACGAAGAGTATTAGATAGGCAGTGGAGTCTCGTTTTGGATGTGGGTACACATGCCTTCTCACATATTGATATGAAGTATTTCGCTTGGGAAATTGCAGCAATAGGGCTTATGATTTTCCCCTTTCATCAAGGCCAGTAATCTTGTTCGCAATCCCAGATTTTTTTAGCAGACAATTAGTGCTCATTTTCTACAAGGAAAAAAAATCCAAAACATGCGGCAATTCAAAATTGGATTAACAAATAAATTAAGCCAAATGGAAGACTAACAACGAAAAGTGTCCATTTGAATTCCATTAATTTGCATCATAACATCCCAAATCATAAAAATCTAAGCCAACCCAACACAATGGCTTTTTTTTTTTTTGCCACAACACATGATGGGCTAAGTTAAGCTCTTTCTCCTCTAATCCTTCTAGCAAGCTGAATATCTTTGGGCATAATGGTAACCCTCTTTGCATGAATAGCACACAGATTGGTATCCTCAAAGAGTCCTACCAGATATGCCTCCGCTGCTTCTTGAAGGGCGGCGACGGCGCTGCTTTGGAACCTCAGATCCGTTTTAAAATCTTGAGCGATTTCCCTCACCAGCCTTTGAAATGGAAGCTTCCGTATCAACAACTCCGTACTCTTTTGGTACTTTCTGATTTCTCTCAGGGCAACGGTTCCAGGCCTGAAACGGTGAGGCTTCTTCACTCCTCCGGTTGCTGGAGCCGACTTGCGAGCGGCTTTTGTGGCTAGCTGCTTACGTGGTGCCTTCCCTCCGGTTGATTTCCTTGCAGTCTGCTTCGTACGAGCCATTTTAATTCTAAAGTTGATGAAATTGGTGTTTGGATCTCAAAAAAGTAAGAATAAACGTAGAGCAAATTATTGAACAATGAAAGAAAAAAGGGGATGGGAGTGTTAATTTATAGGCGGAAAACTGAAGGAAGCGGGAAAAAGGAAAATTTTGTTTTATTTGAAAATGCTTTAAATGGGTGAATCTGGGCCGTGGATTGGTTAGGTTATCGACAGTTGCGAGGTATCTACCCAAGGATCCGTGTGCGTTATGAAGCAACCAATAGGATTCCTTTTGAAGTTTTGAGCTTGAAGGGAATAGCAAGATGGAATCTCAACCGTTGGTTGGAGGAGTTACGGAATCATTAAAGAAGAATGACGCGGATTACAAATCCATGGATTTCCACTTTCATGTTGGGAGTCAGAAAGGCCCATCAAGAAATTGAAACCATGCCTGATACTTCATCCGCATATTATACCTCTATTGTATTTGTCCACCAACAAATTTACTAACCTTCTTTCAAAAAAAAAAAAAATTACAAACCTAACAACAGTTAGATTTTGAGTTTGCCTTTTTAAGTATTTATAGAAACTCATAGCCTCTTTAGGTTATAAGAAGCAAGTAGTTTTTTTTCTTTTACAAATTTCATAGATCCTATCTTAAAATAAGTTTGAATCACTAAAGAGTCCGTTTGGTATATTTTTGTTTTTTTTTTTCGTTTTTTTTTTTTTTGAAAATAACAGTAGAAAGCATATTTTAAAACCTTTTTTGTTTTCAAAAAATGAAAATGAAAATAAAAATTTTCAAAATTGTTGGCAGCAATGATTTTTTATTTTCACTATTTTACAAAATATGTTGTTGATTCAGACTAGGGATATAATCGATCGAGCTCAAATCGATATAGTATTAAGTTTGAGCTCGATTCGAAATTTGAAACTCGAAATTTAGTTTGAAGTTAATCGAATTTTATTTTTCTAGTTTGAACTCGACTCGAGATAAAAATCGAACTACTTGAACTTGCTCATTAGGTTCGATTAATATGTAAAAATAAGCTTGATTTTTATATTCGATAAAAATTTGATTATTTATGCTCGAGTTCAAGCTCAAGTTCGAGATATTTTATTAATTAAAATAATAAAAATATAATATGAAAACTCGATTAAGCTCACGAACTATTCAAGTCGGGTATAAGAATGCTCGAATTTGACTCAATCGATAAATCAAACTACTCGAATTCGAGCTCAACTTGACAATAATCTAGCCAAATTGGAGTTTATTTAAATCAAACCCGAATAGCTTACGAGTATTAATATATCATTTATACATCTAATTCATACCATGTTTATAAATAGGTAAATAGTATCTTTATACTATTATAATATTATATTTATTTTCATAATAAAAATTATAAATAGAATTAAATAATTTTAAAATAAAAATAATATAAAATCATAAAAAAATAAAAAAAAATTAATTAAATCAAAATTAACATATAATATTTAATATTGTATAACTAGTCTTACTAAATAATTGAATATTTAATATTAAAATAAATTTTTATTATATAATATATATTATTTAATTGAATATAAAATATATAACATATAATTAAATATTAAATAAAATATTAAATATTAAATTATATAATATTCCATAATGTATAAATTTAAATAATTTATTTAATATTTATATATTATTAATTAAATTTTATTAAATATTAATATTATTAAACATTATTAAATATAATATTTAAGTAAATAGTATTAAATACAAAAATTTTACCTAATATTATTTAAATATTTTTAATTCTTATCAAATATTTATTTAAATATATTAGTTATTTTTAACTATTTTTAAATACTAATATATTATTAAATATTTAAGAAAATATTATTAAATATTCAACCAAATATGATTAAATATTATAAGTATTTAACAAAATATTATTAACTATTGCATATTTAATATTATTAAATATAATATTTAATTAAATGTAATTAAAATAATTATATAATATTAATTAAATATCATTAAATATAATATTTAATTAAATATTGTGAAATAATATTTAATTAAATATTATATACCATTTAATATTATATTAAGGCATATTATTATTGAATACTATTTAGAATTATATTAATTTGTGTTATTATGTAACAAAATTTAATATTAAATGATTATATTTAATTATTTATATAATTAATATTTTTAATTATATTATTTAAATTTTATTTAATTATAATATTTTTAAATAAAATTATATTTGAAATAATAATATTTGTTTTCAATATATAATAGCATTACTTACCAAATATGTTTTTATGTTTTTAAAATACTGAAAACAATACAAAGACAAAATTTTGTCCATATCTCTAGCCTTCGAATAGCCATTTACAATTGAATTAAAAACTTCATTTCTAGGGGGTTAGCCCTTTTGCTATCATTTTCAGAAGCTATGTTTTGCTTCATCAACTTTTTTCATCCTACACAATCCACAAACAACAAATGAGAATGGCTTGATTGCATATTTTCTTGCTTCTCCAAAAAAGCCAACCAACTTCTCCAAAGCTAATTTCACTGTTTCATCATTCTTATAGAACCGATCAAGAAGTTAATAGAAAATCAAGGCAACTACTTGTTTTTCTTAACAGCCAACAAATAAACAGTGTAAGCATCCTTAACCTTACCCCCTTTACAAAGTCTACATATAATCTTTTCCGTTTGTTTACCATCTGGCTAGCTTTCCTCGTCACGCATCTTTTCACATACAAAGCAAGCCTAATTATAAAAAGACCACCGACACAGAGCTTCAATGTGAAATAATAAGTTTATTATTCGAGACATATCCAAAATCCCCAAATTTGTCAAACACCTCCATAGCTGCCTTTACTTTCCCCTATTTTGAAAACAAAACAATCAACTGATTAAAAACATCCACAGTCAAAACCCTATTCTCTTTCTCCCCAATATCCTTAATCAAATCCCATAAATCATAAGCATTCTTTTTACTAGGATCATTACAAATAACCTTATCAAGTGAATCAACAACAGAGGTTGTCACTTTAAACCCTAGTTTCTTCATTGCACATTTGAAAAACCTAATCAAAGGTTCAACCAAAATAAATGGAGTTTGAAGAACTTTGACATCAAAATTTCATGCAAACCTAAAGCCATAACCTCAAGACTTGACTCCATAGACCTATTAACTCTGCTTTGTAACAAATACAACGCATTTTCTAACTTGTTCCCGTCAACACATTTTCTAACTCGGGTTTCTTCTTCCTTGTCATTTTTGTCATCTTCAGGGACAAAACTATCCATCTAGGTTTCATCACCATCAAAACCCTTAAAAGAGGGAATTCTCATGGCATTAGTCTTAATCTCAATGTCAAAACTCATCCAATTGGGGATCCCCATTTTCTGCTAAACCCAGAGATAATTGGATTTGCAGAGAAATGACAGAAGAAACGATGGGTTTAAGAGAGTGAGGTTTTAGAGCAAGAATGGAAAGGTTTTCGAGTTTCAAATAGAAACTAATTCATTTAGGTTGCACAAAAATTTCGTGTTACAACCTGCATGAACCTTGTTGTTATTAATCTCCGTATCTGTTTCTCTGCGTTGTACGAACTTCCAAACTTTGCAAATGTGCAAAACCCTAACTTTAAATCTTGGAGAGGATTTTAGGTTTTTGGGAACTAGAAAAGTTGTAATATAATAAGAATTTGTACACTTTGGCATAATAAAGAAAAATAATTAGTCAAAAGGAAATCTTAAATTCTAAAACTAATAATAAGGAAAATGAATTTTTTAATTTAACCTTATGGTAAAACCATAAATAGACCTAAGTTCTTTTCCTTTCTCATTGTGATTTCTCTTCCCAGTTCCCTTTTTCTCCAGTTGTTTTTTCCTTTTGTTCGAGATTTCTCCTCTTTTTTTTTTTTTATCGTGTTATCTGTCTAGCTTGGCTTTTTTCCTATCACCTCTAGTTCCCTCCTTTTCTATTCATATTTCCCTTTTTTCCTCAACTCTTTTTGCCTGCAAAATCGAAATTGAAGGAAACAAAAGAAATTCTGATATTTTTCACTCATTTCTTCTATTCGGACTTTTTAAGCTTAATAAAGTAAGGATTGCTTTCCCTACTCTTTATATCACTCTCTATCATGATTATTTGACCTTGTTAAATTATTTGTTCTGTTGAATCCTGCAAATGGGTTTGTGAGAATTTTGATGGTTTGAAGAACTTTACATTTAGGGTGTAGGAATTAATTTGGGATACTTACATAGTATTTATATGATGTAACAAACTGATTTGGGATATGCACATAGTGCTTATAAGATGTATACATGGTTTATAAGTATGTACATAGTGTTTTTTGGATATGCACGTTTAGATATAATTATATGTACATCTCATCGTAATACCAAAATTCTAATTATTCTATATTTAAGGTTAGTTGGTTGTTATTATTATAAATTTTAATTTAAGGTTTTAGAGCCAACAAAAAGTAGATATTAGTGTTTATAGGATAGAAGAATTCATTTGGGTTATGTACTTATTATTTATAAAATACTTATTATTTATAAAATATGTACATAGTGCTTATAGGATATGTACATAGAGCTTTTTGGTTATGTAATGCTTGTATAATATCTATATCTATATATATATATATATATATATATATATATCGATAGATAGATAGATAGATAGATAGTGTTTTTGGGATATGTAGATATGTATATTTAGACTTAATTATATGTATATCTCATCATAATTTCAAATCCTAATTGATCAATTTCTATATTTAGGGTTAATTGGTTGTTCTTATTATAAATTTTATTTTGGGTTTTAGAGGTAATAAAATGTGGGACTCATTTAGTTACAGGATAAGTAATATTAGTTATAGGATATCTATATAGTGTTTATAGGATATGTACATAATGCTTTTGAGATATATATATATATATATATATATATAATAGTTATAAGATATGTACATCTAGATAGAAATACATTCATTTACTCCTTTAGAGGTATTGTTGGATGCACTTTTGTTGTTTACTAAAGTTGTTCTCCATTGAAAATTGAACTGCAACAATTTCTGCCGGATGATAATTTAATTATTTATGCTCATCCAAAAAAGCAAAGATAATTTTATTATTGTTAGATTGGGATGGTACTTGGTTGATTAAGGTAAATAACATCTTTATCTTTATGAGTGTGATTTCATAATTTTTTGTTTTCAAGTCATAGAATTGGATGGAACACCCAATGATGGAGAATGTGCTATGATGCTTCATGCAGCTGTAAAGGCTTTTAAGCCTTCAATCTTCTTGAAGACTTATACCTATATTACGCTTCTACTATATGGATATTCAAGAATTAGTATTTATATCAAACCCAATATGTATAATGTACCTTTAAAATATATATATATATATATATATATATATACACACACACGCACACACACACACACACACACACACACACACACACACACACACACACACACACACACACACACACACACACACACACACATGAAACTACAATTATATGTGCATTCTACTATAAATATATTTACATTTGTTGAGACCACAGAAAATTTAAAAAATAAAAAATTAATATATTTATTGATCTGCATCTTTTGTTGCTTTATAATCCAATTTGAGTTGCAAAATCTACATATATTCCAGCAAAAACAGAGCTTCGGAAGATATCATTGATTTGCAAAATCAATGATTTTTAACAAATGGGGTCAAAGGTGATGGAGAGTCAATATTAACTGATGGTATGCCTGAAGCCACCGAATCACGCTGGGGTAACCCATAACTTTTAAGTTTTGGCATTCATCTGGTGAAGTTGGATATGTATGCTGTGCATCTGGAATATTTTCAGGAGAGGTAAAAATAGAACTCGAGAAGGGCCAAATCCAGAAGAACTTTGTCTTTCCCTTCTGTGAACAAAACGGGTTTTGCTCGCAGTAGTAGCTAGATGTTGCAGAATGCATTCATCAAAGTCGAGTCATCTAAATGGGATGCATCCTGAGACTAGAAGCACATGTTATCAGTGAAATATCCTTTGGAGTAGAATCCAACCGTAAACAATGGCGGACCGTAATCGGATCTAGCCCCCGTAAGTATCTTGAATACCATTTAATATATATATATATATATATATATATATATATTATCTGTGCAACTGAAACATGAGAACAAGACTCTATTTGACATGGATAATTGTGAAGGTTCTACAATTATTTTTGTTAAAATAAATTTATTTTAGCAAGATAATTCTTTGATTCAATGGTGGATATATATTATATACTATAATAATTTCAGATATTTATATTAAATTATATTAAATTAGCTCTCATATTAAAATTATTATTTGTTAATTTTATTTTTTGTTACTTAAAAAAAATTAAAATCATATTATAATTTGTCTATTTATTGCATTCACAATTATTATTCACAATTTCTTAAAAGTAATAGTTTTTTATATTATAAATGTTGAGTCAATTCGTGTGCAGTTAAAGAAATAAATTAAGTTTCTAATTTTTTCAATAAAGTTTCAAGGTTTTAATCAAGTATATAATGTTTTCTTTTTAATCGAAACTTATCCTTTCATACTTTATGATCATTTTTATTTTTTTCTCTTCATAAAATCTCAAATAAATTATGATAATATTTTGGATTTTTCCTTTTTTTCTTAAGTATTCGTGTTCAATACATTTGTGAAAAATGTGAATATGAAAGTCAGACAATTCAAATATATAAAAAACTTTTTAAAATGAGCATATCCATGTTTGATACATATTCGTATTTGACATTTACTCTCGAGTTCAAGTAATATAATTAATAAACATATATATAATTTTAATCGGTTCCTCCAAAATGTCAAGATCTGTTATTGAGTGTAAATATGAACAATAAAATTTAAAAGACCCAAATAAATCACCTTTTCTTTTTTATGACTTATAACTATGTTTAAAAGATCCTTATTGGTAGGGTCTTTCTGGAAAAATAACTGCCAACATATCGAGCACTCTTTGCTTCCTTGTGACCTAGTGAAAGCCACCAGATTAGGAAAAAAATACGAGAATAAACATAGATCACGATCCTATCTGCTAAGTATGAATATATGGTAGTTGTCTTCCAAAGGAATTGACCGATTCCATAAGCACATCTACCAACAGTTAATGGTACAACTGATCTGCCTAACTTAGTGTTAACTCATACTATATAGAAAATGGATGTCAATAAGCCATGAAGAAAAGGTAAAACTGTAAGGATCCAAACTTTAAGGAATCCAAAACGTGGTAATACCACAAAAAACTAACTTCACAAGGATATTGAAATCTCACTTTGCACCGAGGCTGATGAGTGGATCACATTTGCTCTTTGTCCTATTCCAAACTGTCACATCACATATGCAACATACATGTTAGAGGATTAAACTGTAAACACATCATTCTTAGACTTAAATATTTCTGATGCCTAAAATGCTTAAGAAAGTGAAATTAAAAGTGAGTTTGGTTAGGAAGAATGTATAAATTTTTTTTTCAAAATCTTGATGGTAGATATTTGTCTCTCATATTTGATTCAGGATAATCCGATTACTAGAGAAAATGTTAGATTCCCACCAATACCCAGAGTCTCAGAATCATAAACCTATTTCGCCTTGTGATATTTTAAGATTTTAGAGGAAAAGTTATCTTATTTTTAAATTTGATCTGAATAAAAAATTATCATATAGGCATTACCCTTTTGAAAAGTATGTCTGGAAGTTACTGAAACTCAATTGTAGATTTTTTGTCAATGGCATTTTAATTTTTTTATATTATAATTAAGGTGTTTCAATGAAGAAATGCATTAATTGATGTGAAGATATCAATTAAGGTGTTTTGTTTATCAAACGCCTTAATTTATCATCAATTAAGGTGTTTTTTAAGGCGTTTCTTCACACAAACACCTAATTGATCCTTTATTAATTTTTTTCCCCTCAAAGATCATGTTATGACAAAATGCTTTTAGGTCACAGTATGATAAAGATTTAAGTGTCCATCAATTAAGACATTTGTAGAAAGAAGCGCCGTAATTGATAAAGGCACTTCTTTTATACAAATGCCTTAATTGCTGCATACTAAAATTTTATTTTCATTCTCGAAAACTGTGTTTTGATAATATAAATGTTATAATGTTTAATCATGAAATAGAAAAGTCTATATTTTATAATCAAATAAGGTGTTTGTATATATGGAATGCTTTATTTGATGTCTTCATTATGTTTCAATAATCAATAAATTTCTTATTTTTATTTCAACATATCTCAGTTTTCTTTAAACCAATTTCAGTTTTAACATCCATCATTTAATCTTCATCATGTTAAGTTTATTTTCATTTTTACACAAAACGGTGTGTTTACTTTGTGATTGATCTTTTTATCTAATCTACATTATTTGTTGCCTTCCATTTTTTTTCATATTTGTAAATATTGTTTAGATCTAGATTTATATTTATGATATAAATGCCTTGTTTTGTATTTATTTGTTTTAACTCCTTAATCCAGAAACATTTTGTTACTGATTTATATTTTCTTTAATGATGTTTGATAAGTTTCATGTACCATATGCCAAGACTTGCTTTCCATTTATGTTTTTAACTTTAACGACATTCTATCTTCTAAATAGTTATGGCTAGTTTATCACTAAAAATGAAAATGTAATTGTTTACATTACTTATGATGCATTTGAACTAGATAGAGACTTTGGTGCAAGTATTATGTTTTGTTGCTGAAACTTTATTACATATGAACATTAGAAAATGACGTAGACTATTTATGGTGGAACATCTTATGATAGGCTACATATTAGAGAGTTAAACTTAAATGCAATGGTCTTTGATAGCGATAGATAATGTGTAGATAATACTAGAACGGATAGAAGAGTTTTTATAAAATTATGTCATTTGCTTAAAACAAAATGAGGGTTACAGTCATCTAGACATGTGTCATTAGAAGAACTAATTATTAGCTTTCTCCACATCATAGCCCATCATATAAAAAATAGGATTATGAAGCATTAAGTGGTCAGATCTGGAGAGATGATTAGTAGACAATTCCATTATGTGTTAAATTTTGTTTTAAAATTGCATATACTGTTATTTAAAAAATTTGAACTGATACTAAAAAATTCAACAAATAATAGATAAAATAGTTCAAGGGTTGTTTGGGTGCCTTAGATGGGACATACATCAAAGTCAATATAGACGCAATTAATAGGCCTAGATATAGGACTAGAAAAAATAAAATTGCTACCAATGTCCTTGGTACTTGTACCTCAAATATGCAATTCATATATATTCTACAAAGATTGAAAGGTTTTGCAGTAGATGGTAAAGTACTAAGGGATGCCGTTACATGCAAGAATGGGTTAAAGAGCTCACAAGGTATTATTTTTATTATGTTCATGTTATGTTAATAATGAAACATTTTTTTCCATATTATTAATGTTGTTGAATGGATAATAGGTAATTACTAGTTGTGTGATGCCGGATACACAAATAGGTAAGGATTATTGGCACCTAATAGAGGTAAACAATACCATCTTAGTGATTGGAGAGTAGGACTCCAACCATTAACCTTGCATGAATACTTCAATATAAAATACTCTTAAGCAAAAAATTGTATCAAGAGATGTTTTAGTATATTGAAAGCTAAATGGATAATTTAAGGAAAAAGTCATTTTATTCAATAAAAACACATTATAGAATCATTTTACTTGTTACCTTCTCCATAATTTTATTAGATCTAAATGGTTTTTTACCCTATTGAAGGTGATGTTGCTGAAAAAAGTATTAGCCAACTAGATGAATCTAAACATCAAGATTTGATTACACATGTTGAGCCATTTTATTCTTGGACTCAATTTAGAGATAATTTGGCTAATGAGATGTTCACCCATTGGTTGCGATCCTAGGGATAAGAAGATTATAGAAATGTTTTGTATGTTATAACATTTGCTCAATTTATTTTATTGTATGTATCATATGGTTGAGTGTAAAATTTACCTTATATCAATGTTGAATTTATGTTTACATTATATTTTTTATTCTTGAGTGTCCAATGTATATTAAAATTTAGAGTACACACTTCTTTGTTTTCTTTCCATGTGTATTCATTTATTTCATTCCCTTAATGGGTTTTTGACTTACTATATTGATATTGTTACATAACCATGTGATTAGGAATTGAACATATCTTCATTGTATGCTAATCCATTGTAATCCGTTCGAGGCCTACCCATAAAAAGAAACAAAAGTTCAGGCATTGATAACCATTCATGGACTCGAGAGGAAGATTCCTATCTAGTTTAATGCCTACATTCTTTGGTAAAAGATCCTAGATAAAAAGCAAATAATGAGACATTTCGCATTGGATATCTAGGTTATATTTAATGAATGTTGAAGCAACTCATTTCTACTTCACAACTTAAAGTCACCCTACATCAAATCCATGGTTAAACTACTTAAGAGACCATATTATGCAATTTATTATATGAAAAATTCTAGTGGATTTGGGTGAAATGATAAAAAAAAAAAAACTGTATCATAGCTGAGAAAAAAATTTTTGATTAGTAGGTTTGGGTAAGTTTTTTAATATTACATTGTGGCTTACCTTATTTATTTATTTTTCTATGGGTTTTATTTGATTCATATTTGCTTGAACTTTTAGCAGGCACATCCACATAATAAAAGGTTAAGAAACAAACATTTCCTATTCTTTGATGACTTTAAACTGATTTTCGAATCTGAAAGTAACCAATTAAAGAGCCGAAACAGTAGCTGATGCAGTTGAATCATTGAATTTAATGAGAATGCTATCTTTTTTCCAAAGTTTGATATCCATACTGAAAGAAAGGTGGAGAAAGGAGATGATGATGAAGAAATTGGTTTTACTTCTCTGAGCAATGTTAGGATGACATTATCAGGTAAGAAGTGTTCTAGGAGCGAGAATGGACCAATTGTTGATTGGTTAATTACATTGGCAAAATTGGTGCATCATATAATAGGGCTGTGAATGTGATGGAGGGCATTTTAGTTTACTTCCAGATAAAAGTCAAGAATACAGAGAGAAAAAAATCACTTTTCAATGAAATAATGTAACTCGATAAATTCACACTTGATGAAATGATCGCTACTAGTAAGTATATGTTGAAAGAAAATCACAAAATTGAGTTTTTCTTTACTTTGCCAGCTATATTTAGAAGTAATTAAATTAGGAAACAATTAAATAAATGTAATGTATATCGCCCATCATTTGACTTTCCTCCTCCTAGACACACGTAGACTGCACTATATTTTGTATATAGATTCATATAATAATTTTGTAAACATATTTATTTAATTAAGGGAAAAAAAGGGAAGGTTGTAAATATCCAAATTATGTGGCATGTTATACATTTGTTTATTTATAATGAATATTGTACTTGTATGAATCAAATAAATATTTATATTACTATGAATTTCATATTTATATTTAGAGAACAAAAATCATAATTGTTTGAATGACGACACAATTTGGATTTATAAATTTTATATTTCTATTGATAAAAGAATGTTTGGTGGTCAACATTGTATATGTCTTAATATAATACAAATGATATAAACAAATATAAACCAATAAATCAATCAAAATTAACAAATATCTAATCATATTGCCTTTACAAAAAAAATTAGATCAATGTAATGCTTATATTTACAGCTAATCAACATTGTCCAACATCAAGGTTTATAGAATCCTAATACATAATCAAACTTTTTTTTGTGGACTTCATCAAGTTCGTCTTTCGTGAAACTTCTTGTATTCTCCCATTATAAACAAAAAATAAAAAGTCAATGTTATTCAACTTGCAAAAAATTTAGGTTTTTTTTTTTATTGAAAGATATTACTATTATATAGAATTACTACTGGCCGTGAATGGTGTGCTCATGAAATCATATAAAACAATCTCTCTCATAAAACAAAAGACACAATATCCATATTCAGTAACTCTTGGTTGACGAGGAACTTGAAAAATAAAATTGAGTGAGTTGGTAAATATTTATCTAAACAACTTAGCATAAAAGAATATGTTTTACTTTTACCAGTAATGACACCCAATTGAACTTTCTATTCTTATCAACTACAGCCATTCCTCTAAATTGAACAAAAAAACAATCGTAAACAAAAAATAATAGTAATTATGAAGAAATACAATATAATCTAATTATCATTTATTAATAACATGTAATAACTATTTATTAAATTAGCAATATTAGGTTTAGGCATCATCATTAGTTAAGCAGAGTTAAATAAGTATGGCATTCATAAATTAGTATCAATTAGAATAAGCCGCCAATGACATCTACAAAATAATAAGCATGATATAAAAGTAATAGACATGATATTAGATGTAATAAATGATACAATTGGTACTACGAATAGAACTTATGCAAAATCACAAGGCACTAGAAAATAATCGACTCATTTTTGCATTCATTGACCCATATGATGAGAACGATAGCGATAGTGCCACGCTTATGACTAATCAAATTTAGGTCAACAAATCTAAATCTATGGGTCATTTGTCTCTCTTTTATCTTTTCATATAGGAGGCTACATAATGACAATCAATAGTACCATTTAGTAATACTACCTAATATAGAATAATTGATATTGACTTTCGATATTTAAATTAATTAATAAGCTAACTTTATATACGCAACAATATCAAAGCTGATATCTCATCCAAGGCACAAAAATGACTCAATATTTGGCCTTCTAATGTAAGACATGGATGAATGATCAAATAACCCATACTCTCCCTCAATGGCAATGACGTTTCTTTTGAATAAATGATCAAATGCATAATTAGATAATGCATTAATGGCATACTCTACAGGGGTCATCGTTTGAGTTTGAACATCTTGTTACAACATAGTATGAAATATAAGTTTTAAAATCAATTCAAAAAATATAAAATACAAATAAATATTGAATGAAAAAGCAAAATGAAAATAATGATGATTACCAGAGTTTGGGTTTGCTATAAGACTTAATTCACGAAATCATTTCCCTGTTAGATGTCGGTAACAGATTGACCTCGAGATATGTTAGGCTGCATTGCTACCAACATTGCTTTTAAAGTTATGAGTCATTGTTGTTAATCATTCAGATATTGCTCTTGTTCATCAAGTATTTTTTATTATTGCTAAATGATTGTTTCATATTCTGTATTTTTCATTTAGGGGGGTTTAGGTTGATTCTTGAAAAACTATGATGGCAACACAAATCTACCAACCTTCCGAACTTGACCATATCTATCTTTGGATCCTAATGCTAAGAAAAAGAGATCTTCACCATAACCAATTGGCAGTTTATTGAATTCATATCTCGTGACAAATTAATCCTAAAATATAAAAAGATGGTGTGTAACAAACCATATACAATATATAGACATGCATACAAGCACATTCATCATACGTGATAAAATAATGAACTAAACTTACACTTTTTTAGCCATTTTTTAGTTACTTCATCTGTAAATGATCCATCTTCGCACATATGTCCTTTTTTCACACATCCCATTTAGAAATTTCAATTTTAGAGCTAGATGATTCCTAAAAAATTAAGTTGATATAAGAATTAGAATCTATGTTTTCATGTTCATAAATATTCATATAAAAGTAAAAAAATTATGTGAATACTTATAAGATCATGCTTGACATTTGCATAACTCTTTCTTGATGTCCGATAGTGATATACTTGCTTAGTTTGAATGCTCTTTTGTTGCTTTTTGATTTTCTGAAAAAAAAAAAGAGAAAATAAGATAAATTACATATTAAGATATCAAATATATTAAACAAAATGTTATAAACAATTAACAAACTGGGTATGCATACTGAGAATTTATCTGATAGATGATGTCGAACAAACTTCGACCACTTTTCATAACTAATAACATCTGCTTATATTGTTGAAGGATCAGCCAACAATTCAAGATTATTAGCAAATGGTAAAGTATATTGGGTTGTCAATCTGCTCTTAAAGTCTCTGAATGCTTTTTTAGCAGATTGTAACACAAGCTTTTTATACTTAGTTGGGACATCAAACAGTTTCTAATAAATTGAATACATTAAATTCAACACATTAATTCAATTCAAATTCCAAATTAACAAAATTTTGGATATTATTGAATAAACATACCATAACTGACTCCCATATACTATCATTTTTATCATCAAGAACCATCTGTCAATTTAGTTACGTAATAGAAATACTATGTTAGACGATGGCTCTAATGTGGCTAGCCAACTTTGCACATCCAATTGACACAAGCTGCCCTTTTTTATTAAACTCGAGATGAATTTTTGTCCTAATCATTTATTACCACGTCCCCTTGATTTTTTTTTCACTACGGGTGTGTTTGCTTCAGTTTAGTAAAAGGAGACATATATTCTTTAGATGCCATAATACCTATGATTTTGATCAAAATTATACGAAATATACCAAACTATATCTCTATATATCCCACACAGTAAAAACAACCAATCTCCACTACAGTAAATAGACCAATATACATAAAACATAATAAAACCAATAATATTATACCGGTACAAGCCATACTGTGTTTCATTATATCATAAGAGTTCCATGTAAAACAAATGAGTACAAATATAACAATTATTTTCTATAAAATCATTTAGTAAACCACAATACTCAAATCAAACAACAAAGAAAACACCATGCATACAATGAAATGAGGTTGGGTGATGTAGGTGATGGTAGTAAACACTTATAAAAATAAAATATAAAAATATATAGTAAGGAATAACAAAAATTACATATATAGATGAATATAAATAGTATAAAAAAGATAAAATTCAAACATACCGGTAATGTATATGTGCGATGGCGTTAAGTGGTTTACGGTTGGCAACAAGGAAAGAGATGAAGAAACCAAAATACAAAGTAAATGGGTTGATGGGTTTAGGGAAATGCAAGCATTGCAACTTTTTATCATTTAATTGTATTAACCATTTGGTTTTCAAAGGTTTAAGAATGGAGAATGAATATTTTAAAATGATCAATTAAGACATTTGTGTATAGAATTGCCTTAATTGATAAACCATTTAAGGCGTTTTTATACATAAATACCTTAATTGATCTACATTATAATTTTAAATTAATGATCAATTAAGGCGCTTGTGTAACCAAACGCCTTAATTGATCTTGTTATAAATTTATAAGGAGATCAATTAAGGCGTTTGGCTACATGATCGCCTTAACTGATCCAACTTAAATTATAAATTAGATCGATTAAAGCACTTTTGTAACCAAACACCTTAATTGATTTTATTATAAATTTATAAAAGATCAATTAAGGCGTTTGGCTACACAAATGCCTTAATTGATCTTTTATAAATTTAAAAAGAGATTAATTAAGGCATTTGCGTTGATTCCATGTATAAATTATATATAAAGGATCAATTAAGGCGATTGTGTAACCAAACACTTTAATTGATTTTATTATAAATTTATAATGAGATCAATTAAGGTGTCTGGCTAGACAAACACCTTAATTGATCCAATTTATAAATTAAAAACAAGACCAATTAAGGCGTTTGTGTAACCAAATACCTTAATTGATTTTTTTTATTTAAATAAATAAAGGATCAATTAAGGCGTTCAAAGTGCCAAATGCCTTAATTGATCCTTTATAAATTTATAAAAAGATCAATTACTTAGTTTTTGTAATGAAACGCCTTAATTAATCTTGTTTATAAATTTATACAAAGATCAATTAAAGCATTTGGTTATACAAACACCTTAATTGATCCTTTGTTATAAATTAAAAACAAGATCAATTAAGGCGTTTGTGTAAAACAAACGCCTTAATTGTAAACAAATGCCTTAATTGATCTTGTTTTTAATTTATAAAAAAGGATCAATTAAGGCATTCAAAGTGCCAAACGCCTTAATTGA
Source organism: Durio zibethinus (assembly GCF_002303985.1). The sequence goes on along the minus strand of NW_019167871.1, from coordinate 17,630,358 downwards.
TCCTTTTCTAACCCTTTTGTCCCCATTAATCAAGGTGTTAATGTTTACTAACACATTATTTGATGATGTTTTATAAATAAAAATAACAATCAATTAAAATATTTATTTTCTTTTGCTACTAAAGGCATTATTTGTCGTTTGGATATTTATTATTAATAAAATAAAATAAAAAATTATCATCATATATGTCAAGGAGATTATGGTAATTATATAAGAATTAATATACGTATATTTCTCCTAACCAAATGAGTAAATCTGAATACAAGATGCCATAGAAATGAAAGAAAACTCCGGGTGCTCTTTTTCAAAGATCTCACTTTCCTTCGGAATTGAAGATTTTATGAACCTAATGCCCCCAAAGATAAATTATTATTTTTATTGAAACTAAAGGCAAAGGCTCTAATAGGATCAAAAGGAAATAAAACATAGGATCTTGTAGTTTCATAATCAGCTTTTGTGATGGAAGCAACAGCTTTTAGGACACAATTTTATTTCAGTTTGGTTGTTATAACTGTACTAATTAGGAAGAGAAACCAAGTCATACTCACATCCAGCTTTTATGAGATTTTGTGTCACTTGGACTTGGTGAACATATATTTCCAAGACGTAAAAAGCCAACTTGGCCTAAAATTTTTTTTGTTGCATTTAGCATAATCCTTACATGAGTTAATAATACTCGGTGAGAATTGTACTTTATACAGAATTGAAAATGGTTTACAAGTTAAGCTAGGATTCCTCCCTTGACTTTTGCATCAATATCAAATTGAAAGATCTATCATGATAGTACTAAATAAAACATGCAATAAACATTCGGTAAGAGTCTTTAGTGCCTTAATATACCTTTGCAGGTGTACTCTTTTGAAGCTCAAGCAATGCAGTCTAACAATAATTTAATCTCTTAAGGTACAAACCCTGATTGTACTAATAATATCTACATTCTATCATTTGGCACTTCTACCAATTCAACGATCAATCAATATATCTATACCTCCCTAATTCCATGTTGATCCCTAATCAATATGCAGCCTTAATATCCATAACCATAACATATAGAACAACCTAAAGTAAGTTGGGAATATTCCAATCTAAGAAAAGTGCACAAAAAAAAAAGCACAATATTCCTTAAACCATGAAGTAAGCTATTACCAAAATACTTGAATTGCAATTTCCAAAATTCCTCGTGCCTTATTTGGTTGTAAAGTCACCCAAAAGGTTTTAATGTAATTTGTATGATAAATCTATAGCCCTTTGAACCAATAGAGAGAACCAATTCAACTTGCTCTTCAAACAAACGAAATCATTCTAGCCTCGAGGATGAAGCCTTTGATACTAAATATTTAAATTGACATTGCATTTTACATTTTTTCTACCTCAACATTTTCTCAATAATCATGAAGTTACTAAGAGCAAAATGCAAGAGCAAAGCATAAAAATAATATCCAATGAAGTGCATAATAAATTTTGATAAAAGTTTAATAAATTTGGGTTACATTCTCACAAATCAATTTCTTTGATTACATATTTTCTCAAAAATCACATTATGATAAACCAAACTAAAAGTGTAAAGCATTGTAATAAATTCGATAAAAAAGTAATATACCTTATACAAAATTATCAAATCAAAAAAAGAAAGATATACAAATATAAGTTTACTTTTCTTTCCTATTTACATTCCTAAAATTTATCAAACATAAAAAATAAGCAAAACCAAGACAATAATAGGAAAAAATTTTAAAATAACTAATAAAAGAACAAAAAAATCAAACTTGCAAAGTACAAACAACTGAAAAATGAAAAACTTTTTCATCCTTCCTTTACAATTCCTAGCCAACCAAAAGATAAAATAAAAGAAACAAAAAAAAAAGAAACATTAAAAGAATAAAAGAGCAACAAACATGACCGCAGATTTTAAGGAACTTAAAACACAAAAAATCCTAAACCTAAAAAAAAAATTGAATCAAGATAATCCTAAGAACCCAAAAGCACAATCAAGCAAATGGAGAAACCATGTTCTTTTCTTTCATATCCACAGCTTTGAAAAAGGAGTTTTCAATTAAATTTATAAAAAATAGTTTGAGGAAAAATCAAATCCAATAGACTGATTAACTTAAATGAGGGAACTAACGAGAAAGGAATGTTGGTTTTAACCTCAAAAGCTCATAGGGTCAATAACAAAATTTTAACAGAAATTAAAACTGGTTTAGATGCAAGTGAAAGCTTAATTTCATTGAATTTATGATCACAAATTGATGCAGCCATCATGAGCTCTCCATTTTTTGCCTCTAAGGCCCTATCGAAGACTTACACAGTAAAAAAAGAGAATTGCTTTCTACCTTTCTGAACAAAAGTAATAAAACCCAATGGGCCAGCCTTATATATATATATATATATATATAGAGAGGTGAGAGCAGGAAACTCATCTGACATGTTAGTCAAAATTGAACTATCTCATTATGGGTGCAAATACAGAATTAAATTGGGATCACACTTAATTGAAATTGTACTACTATTTAGGTATATTACAAAATGGTACCATAATAATTACACATTAATTGACATTAATTAATATAATCTAGTATATAACGATGTTGTTAGTCCACTGATATGAGATAAGTACAACAATCTCTCACTTAGACAACACAAGTCATTAAACCTGAATCCAAATTAATGGAATGGCCATAAATGGAAAATGTCAACATGAGTATATACCAAAATCATCATACAATAGAATGAACATCTATAAGCCTCAGAATACATTGTACTGATAGGGTACCACTTTGTTGACTTGCATGTTCTCTACAACTTGAAGGTATTTATAAGCCTCAGATGCACTATATTGACAGGATACATGTACGTAGACTTATGAATACTTTAATAGTAGGAGCAATAGAATAACAACAAGCATTTAGAAGCCCTCAGAATGTACTGTACTAATAGAATACATGTACATAAACTCATAAACACTTTAGAAGTAGTAATATGATAATGTGAAATGGAAATGATATGAAAATAAAATCAATATCCATTTCTATTAGGTCTTTTGCATCTAAATTGAATGATACATTGCTTCGAAAGAAGCACATAAGATGAAACCTGGATGCCTTATCCAACAGAATGCCATACTTAACAGACTATGCACAAATGAAATATACATTGTCATAATGTCTAGGTTGGGAACCTACCCCTAGGTTGGGAACCTACCCATTAGACATCATAGAGTCACTGTAAATCTTTTTTAACTAGGTATGATTGGCTACCTATATAAATCTACCCATTTTAAGGTTATCCTAAATATAAACTAAGGGTCCTTAAAAAGAATAGGTTTTAGTCTACATCAACAGAAATAAGGTTCTGGAGTCGGTTATGTGTAGGGAAGGTATTAGCACCCCTTTATGCCCAAAATTAGTACCAAATTAATTATATGTTATCTTACCTAAACCTTAATCAAAGATCATTACGCAAAAATAAGCTTTTTACGGCACTTTTTTCATAGCATTTTTTAAAGAAATGCCACTAGCTTTTGTGATCTTAAAATGTTAGCACCATTTATTGAATAAATGCCATTAAAATTAAAAATAGCGACATTTTTAATTATAAACACCACTAAAATATAAAAAAATTTAAACAAACTAAAAAAAAAGCATGACAAAAAATAGGAGAAAGCCTACAACTTTAAATATATTTAGTGGCATTTCTTAATAGAAACGCCTCCAAAATTTAAGAATTTAAGGGCAGTTCTTACAATAATCATCGCTATATTTTCATTCCCGAATTTCATTAACCCTGCTTCACCATCTTTATTCATTTTAGGTGTCATAATATATAGATCCGTAAATCTATAGCTAGACTTAACAAATGGAGTTGCCACCAATCTTTTTTAATTAGGTGTGATTGGCCACCTAATGAATTTATCCTTTTAAGGAGTTTTTAACCTTGACTAAGGGTCCCTAAAAGAATAAGTTCGGGTCTACTAACTAAAATAGGGTCCGAAAGTTCAATTACACATGAGGAAGGTTATAACTCCCCCATATGCCCATTTGAATGATGGTACCATTTTATTTTAAATTTATCCTAAAGTTTTGATTCTAATGGTCTTAATCTTTAATGTTGAATATTGAAAATAATTCTTAAGATTCTCCATCAATCTAGTAGATTTCTTAAAAATTATATCCTCACCTCAAGAGTTTCAATAATCCCATTTGTTTTCTTGAAGAGGCTCCGTCGTTGGAAAAAATTTTCATATTTTGGTTTTTGTTTATTGAAAATATATCTAATTATTCTACCATTTGGGCCAAATTAGAATTATCTTCTTTTTTGAATTTCTAAATTTTTCACCATTGGGGCCTGTTTGAAAATTCTTTTTATTTCTTTTTTTTTTTGGAAAGAAAATAATATGACAATTATTTTTCTTGAAATTTCATTTAAATTCTTCCATCATTTGGGACAAATTTAAAGAAAATTTTCACCTAGAGATTTTTTAGAAATTTACCATTTGAAATTTCTAAGAATCTCATCATTGGATAATTATCAAATATTTTCAACCAAAAAAATTTTACACATTTGGAAAAGAATACAATTACTTTTATTGAAATTTCATCTAAATTATTCCACCATTTGGTACAAATTTAGAGAAATTTTTCATTTAAAATTTTTTTAAAAATTTACCATTTGAAATTTTTAAGGATCTCATCCATCTCACCTTTGGGTAATTAGTATTTAATTCCAAAATCTATATTATTTTTTATTTTTATTTATTTTTTCCATTTTTTTGAAAATAAAGATTAATTATTGTTATTAAAATTTCATCTAAATTATTCCACCATTTGGAATAAATTTAGATAAAATTTCTCACTTAGGAATTTTATAGAAATTTACCCGTTTGAAATTTTTAAAATTTTCATTATTGGATAATTATTATTTATTCTCAAAAGACATTTTATTCTTGTTTTATATTTTTTATTTTTCCTAAAATTAATCATGCAAAAAAAAAAAAAGAAAAACAAACTTATAAAATAAATAAAATAAAAATACCAAAAGTGGCTCAGCTTGGAGGCTGAAATGGCTTGGCTGTAGGCACAAAAAATGCCTCGAAGACATGGTTTAAAGGCTTGGCTCAACTTAGGTACAGGAATCGACTGGAATGCGGGTCGACAAAAGTGGGTTACACTCAGGTTGGGTTGTCCAAATAAAAACATAGGGACCCTAGTGGGTTTATTAAAGCAAAAATGGCATCATTTTGGGACCGATATAAAAGATTGAATTTAGCCTTTTTCACTAGATTTTCCTTCTTCCCTCTTTATCTTCTCCCCATTTTCTCCCCCTCTCTCTTTAAATTCTTTTAGAGCATCGGTTGAATTCTTCACTGGATTTTGAGATTTTTATCGAAATCTGGGTTGGTTCACCAAAATCTAGCTCGAAGTTCACTGATTTATGGAAAATGGACGTCAAAAATTGGGAACCTCACCGAAATTTGGGGATCTCACAAGAATGTGGCCAAAAAATTCAAATTTCGTTGAAATCTGGAAATTTTCTAAAAAATTTTCAGAAAAAAACTTTTTTAATTCCAAAATTTTTTTCTAAAAATTCTTGATTGCTTTTGTGAGTGCTTTTCTTTGCTCTAATCTCTATATTCTACTATCTCTGTGTGCTTGTTGACTCTAATCAGTGGGTATTTATAGGGTATGACCAAAAGAGATTTTGATTAACCCTTACTTCTATTTTGATAGGGTTTCAGTATTATCAGAAAACATTGGATTTATCTTATACAGATTAAATCCTTCCAAAATTGTACCAACCCCAAATTCACGACACAATTATTATTATATATTATTTAACTTTTATTATTTTTTAATCATCATCATTATCACCTAACAAAACCTGAAGATAATTCAATTAAATGAAAAAAATTAAAGACAAACAATAAAACAAATAAATAATCAAGAAAAGATAAAATCCAATAAATAAATAACTAAAATACATAATAAATAAGCCCTTAGGCTTAAAAATTTGACCGTACTGAACTAGGCCCAATTGATTCGAGCTTGAACCAAATAGGGTGTCTAAGGGTGTCTACAGCTGTCCCTCTTTGCACATTTCCTATGTAACAAGAATTGTGCAAAGACGTAAATACCTTTCATATCCAGATAATCTTCCCAACGTGTTTATCATCATTTTTTTTTGTTTTTTTGTTTTTAAGTTTGACACTCAAACTTGTTGAATAATATAAACTCCTCTAAATAGAGGCTCAACAACTTTTGAAAAATAAACAAGTCTCCTCTAAACAAAGGTTCAACAATTTTTGAAAAATAAACAAGGCTCTTCTAAATAAAGGCTGAACAAGTTTTTGAAAAATAAACAAAGCTCCTTTAAACAGAGGCTTAATGACTTTGAAAAAATAAATAAGCTCTTCTAAGTAGAGGCTCAATGACTTTGAAAATAAATAAAGCTCTATAACACTCATGTCCAGGGGAGTCATAGATCTTGTCTAAAGAAATTTTAGGAGATTATGCCCGAAGGTCTTACAAATCATTCATAATATTGAGAAATATCCTTTTCCAAGGATTAGAATCTTACTTTTAATGAGCTTCAAATGACATTTCCAAATGAATAAAATTAAGAATAACACTTGAAATAAGGTTCTATGAAGTTTAAATAAGCTTGAGAAATCATAAAAGAATTAAGAAAAATTCCCTTAAGAGGCAATGTAGCTTAATCACACTAGTTTAGACCATTTCCACATTTTGCACCAAAATTCCTACAAAATGTATAAAAAAATGTCCAAAATTCCTTTTTATTCATATTTTCATCTACACATAAGACAATTATGCATTAAGGAGTATTTTTGCAAAAAATCTCAAGGAACAAGTCAAAATACAAGGAAAATTATACTAAAAATGAGCATAAAAATACTAAAATTTTAGTGCAATCATACATGTTCCAAAATCATCTGATTTCATGATTCAAAGGTATTTGTGAAACCAAAATGGGAAGTGGGCTTCAAAAAATTCTTCTTCTTAAATGATCTTGAATTAAACATTTCTCAAAAATGTTTCGTTTGGTAGTAGTGTTGACCCATATCATATAGAGGACATAATGAGATTACCAGCTCATAATATCTCCTCTTCTTGGATGGTTACAACACTCACAATATTTAAATCCCATATGCTTCCTTCTATATTTTTATGGATGAATTTCAATCACACATCACCCCGCTATCCAAAAATCTATCTCAGTAGGAATTGATCCCGTATTTCAACATTGGCCATTTTAAGAATGTGCTCGTGGAGATGATCTACCTTATCTAACATGGCAAGCATGAACAATTTATGTGGTTTGATATTTTAATTTTATGGAACTTTACATAAATTATCTCTAATGGCATCCTTAATTATAATGGTGCAAAATACGCCATCTGATGCGTTTCCTAATGATATATCTATACGTCATCAAACAATTTTAATTAGTGTGTCTTTAGGAAGCATATTGTCATTTTGTCAGAGTTATCAATACCGTTTCGGTACCATTAGTACTGGCCGATACATGCCATTTTCAGGTAAAACTGATACACAATTTCCAAATTTTCGTTTTGTTATTTTTTCGAGGTGCACCGGTTAGTTTCAACGATAACAGTAAGTTTTGGTGGTATCAACCAAAATAATGAATTTTGCTCGGTTCAAAAATGCATACACAGTCGTTCGAAAGGGACGAAACGATCCAATAATGTTGCCACCTAGCTATAGTCACTGGCATGATCTGTCGAGAAGCACGAGGTTAAACAGGCCATGTATTATTTTGGCTACTTCTTGGCCTTTACTTTTCCATTTAACCTTAATCTCTTGTGTTCTTCACATATAACTTCGTCTACTCTGAATTTTGAGCTTTCATCAGCTATATAAGTTTCTCTGTTTTGATTGTTTTATTTCCTCATCTAGAGAACCGAGAGGAGTATAAACTAGTTCTGTAAAAAATTTTGAAAAATTAAGCCTGGCGGTTTTAGGGGCCCCGTAGTGGTAGAAATGGTGCTTTTGTATTGTTTAGTCCAAGGTTGTTATTTGTTTTGTCAGTGAAGAACAAAGTGGAGGTGATGGGTTGCTTAGGTGAAAGGTGGAAAAGTAGGTAAAGTGAATAGTCCATTACGTAAGGAGGTGAAGTTTGAGTTTGCAATTTTTTAATAATTAATTATTGAAATGATAAAAAAATTATTAAAAGATAATTAAAATTAAAAGTAAAAATTAAATTAATAAATAAATAACAGTGTAAATGGAATTAATTAAATGAAACAAAACATATTTGGTCAAAAAATTGAAATAAAACATATATAAATATGAATAAATTTACATTTATATAAATTTATATAATATAAATATAGAAGTATCTAAAAATTTTCATTTGGCTTTCTTATATGGTTTAGTATTAAGTTATATATTTAATTAATGAGATAATATATAAACAATAAATTAAATAAATAATTAAGTAAATAAATATAATTATCAATTTTAATTATAAAGATACTTGTTATAAAAGTAATTTTTTAATTTTATATTTATCATTATTAATTTTAAATGTTATATATACTTATTTTACACATTATTAGTAATAATATTTATCAATTTTAATTATAAATATACTTGTTATAAAAGTAATTTTTTAATTTTATATTTATCATTATTAATTTTAAATGTTATATATACTTATTTTACACATTATTAGTAATAATATTATTATATATATAAGTCCATATATTTAAAAGTATTGCATATCTATTTTGCATATTATTTTTTATATTTTAAAATTTATTTATTTAATATTTGAAAGGTATTCTATATTGACTTTGTATATTATTAGTAATATTATTATTTACAAATTAATAATATTTATAAATATATTTGTATTAAATTGAAAAACTTGAAATAATATGCCAAAACATCTTATACCGATATATACCGTTCTTTTAAAGAAAACCAAAACATTATTCGGTACAATTTTAACAACCTTGCCTTTTATCCTTAATCGAGCTTAGTAATGTGGGCTTATCACCCAAATGAGTATTAAAAGTGATAAACTCTCTAGGCTTTTTTCAAAATTTATTATCCCAAAAATCATAGAAGTGTTCACACCAATTATCTAATGATCCTATTAAATATTTGGATAGACAAACTGATTGATTAATAAATTTAATTTTATCATATATTAAAAATAGAAATCTAAGATTTTCATTCTATTAATTTAATTTTAAGATTTTTTTAAATGTTCTAAATAATAATAAAATGTTCAATATAACCTGAATGACTTCTATCGAAAGGTTTTTAAATTTTATACCTCAACCAGAATATTTTCTTCCTAAGCAACCCTCAAGGCAATTATCAATTCGAAAGAAGTTCAACTGACTTAGAGATTTTAATAAATGTTACAATTATCATAAACGATTTGCCTTATTATTGTTTGAAATAAATTGCTAGAAAAATCTAAAAAATCTTCATGATCACTCTCAAGGCAGGTGGGATCTAATCAATCTGATTAGTGATTTGTGTAATTTAAAAATATTCACCAAATTTGTCAAACCAACATTTAACTATAATAGAAATATGCAGTGCCTAAAACATCTATTGGAAACTAGGTTTAACAAAACCAAATAATTTGATTTACTGTCAATATTCAAATAATAAAATAATTTTATTAATTAAATGGGCTTTTATGTAATTAAATGAATTACTAATGAAATGGGTAAATTTTAATTACTAAAATTGTGCTAGCCAACATACCCAAATAATTCATTTTATCACCCATTTAATTAGACTGAATATATTTCAAAATGGAGCCATTAATTTGGACTCAAAATATTTTACCACAAATTTTAACCAGAATGGCCTTAAGCAAAATGGCGAAAATCAATTAAATTAGGCCTAATATTTTAATTTTAACAAAATGACCTAAACTTGCATGGCCCAAAAGGAATTAAAATTAAAATTGATCTCAATTTAATCTAATGTGATTCGAAATCCAATAACTTTATTACACCTAAATTAATTAACAAAATGGCCAAAATTAATTAAATTAAAGATCTCCCAAAATTTAATCATGAAATTTGGCTTAAGTATAAATAGTCCAACAATAATAATAAAAAACCCCTTGATTTCCACCAAATAGCCTAACTTGAATGACCGATAAGGAAATAGCCTAAAAGGAAAAATTATACCATCATGGAAAGGAAAATCAAATTGATGCAACAATAATGAAAAACCTTTTAATTTTCGCCAAATGGCTTAATCATGAATGGCCCAGAAGGAAATTATCCGAAAAAAGGTAAAAAACAAGACCTAATATGGAAAAAAAAAATTAATTGGCCTAAATCAAAATGGCCTTAAAATAGCAAGAGGCATAATACAAATTTCTCCAAGTTTTCCTTTTCTTCGTTTCTTTCCTTTTTCCTTTTTTTTTTCCTTTACTTAAGGCGTGTAACTCACTCACTTGTCAAGGATGCATCAAGCACATCTATCACACGTGCTTGAGGGACTGACTATGGCGCATGTAATGCAAGCGTTACATGCAGATCAGGCGAGTGGATGCATGTGTTACATGTACCTATACCAACTGATTGCACATACCTCATGCACAATATTAAGTGCATACAGCTCGTGAGTCTTCTTCATCCATTTTGCCTAGTTTCAAGTTTTTTTAACCATTTCGATTCATCCAAAACTCATCATTTTCGCACTGTTTCAAATAGAAAAAAAAAAAAAAAAACATATTTCAACCCCTTTCAAGCTCCATAACAACAAAATGAGAATTTAAAATCTAAAAATGTAAAAAAAAAGGTCTAAAAGCCCAAAAAATCAAAAGCTTCATTTAAAGCTTTAATGGTGGCATCATGCTAAATAGAAGTGATAAGTAACCTCCATAGTGAGTATGGCTCCGATACCAATTGTTGGTTTTAGCCTAAAAGTTCACAAGGTCACTAACACCATTTAACAAAATTTAAAACTGACCTGGATATGAGCGAAAGCTCAATCCCACTAAATTCGAGGCCATAAAATCAATGTCATGATCATGAGCTTTCCATTACTTGCCTCCGGACCTGATCAGAGACCTGCATGGTAAAAGGAAAGAAAACTTCTCTTTGTTTCTCTAAATGGAATTTATGAAACTCAATGGGTTAGCCTTATATATAAAGGTAAGAGCAAGGATATTCCCTAACATGTTAGTCAAAATTAACCCATTCCATTATGGGTCTAAATATAGAATTAACTAAATATAGAATTAAATCGGGATAACACTTAACTAAAATAATAGTACTATTCAGTTATATTACAATATGGTACCACAATAATTACTCATTAATTGACATTAATTAATATAATCGGATATATAATGACATTGTTAGTCCATCAATATGAGATAATTATAACATCAAAGAGAGATGAGAAAATATCTGAGTAATTCAACTTTTTTGTGGCATTTGAGAACAAAATTTTAGTGTTCTCATTTTCTATTTTTTGAAAGAAAGCAAAATTTTATTATATTTATTTTTTATTTTTTTGGAGGAAAAATAAATTTTTTAAAATCCATTTGTGATTGAAGAAAAAAAACTCACTCTCCTTTTTTATTTTAAACCCATTAGTGATTAGGGTAAAAAGGTAAAATTTAATTTTTTTCATCAATGTCTCAACTTAAGATTTCCTTTTGATTAATTATTTTTTCTATTAGACCAATTGATAAAAATTTGTGTTAGAGAGTACCTTTTTCAAATTTTTTTCAAATTTTTTTATTTTTTTTCATCGAATCAATATAATGTAAATTGCACATTCAGATCAGTATTGAAGAATCAATTGTCAAATAAAAATTATTAAAATATAATTAATTTTTGAGCTAATAATAAAAATTGTATCTAAAGAATGAGCAAATGTTCAAATTGGTATTTGAATTTTGAAAAGAAACGATGTGGTTCCTATTAATAAATTGTTAAATAATTTGATACCTTAATTAGTAAAAAATGATGTCCTCTAATAGAAATATACCGATAAAAGTGTTCTTGAATCATATTAGATCTGATTGAATACTTCACTTGTAAAACGTAGGTTCGAGTCTCACTGCCAATAATCTCTTTTGGTGGATGATCAATAAATTCAATATAAGTCTTCTATGAAGCCTGCAATCTACCCTGACCTTAGATTGGAGAAGCCTCCTATCACCTTAAATTTTTTTTGACCCAAAAAAGAATATTGGATTGGATCAAATCTTGATTAACACTTTTTAAGACTTCTCCAAGATGAATAATCTAGTCAAACTTGTTTAAGTCATTTTAATTTTAATTTATTATGCTTTTTGTCTCAATTTTTTACTTTTATAAAATTTTAAAAAAATGTTTTGATTTTTATATATTTAATATTAAATTTTTTATTTTTTATAAAATTGATCTTTCATAGTTTTTAGTATTAAAATTAAAAAAAAATTAAAATATAAAAAAGCAAGAATTTAAATGTTAAAAAAAGATGAGATAATTTAAATGTTAAAAAAAGATAAATAAAGAAAATGAGATGGACAATACTAAAACTCATCTTATCACTTTTTAATAACAATATTATAGAAAATATGGAATTGCTTCCAATTTATTAGTTCAAGGGGCATGTTGGTCTTTTTCAACATTTTGAACATTTATTTATACTTAAGTATTATTATTATTATTATTAACTTTTTGTTTTTTAATAATATAAATTATATACATTACTCTTTGAAATTATATGTCAACCATGGAATCAAACGTTTAGTTGATAGATGTGCTACTTGACCTATATACAACTTTTTTTTTCTTTTCTTTTCTTAACAACAAAAATCTACTATATTGAATTTGGGTGGTTATGATATTAGTTGAATAATTAAGAAATGAATACCTCATTTAATTTATAATATCCATCCTTTAATACTGCATGGAACTCCAAACTTTTCTGATCTTATTCCAATCGTTAAACCATCTGACGCACACGGTTTGAAGAGAAAAGTTACTAACATCTTTGACCAACTGGAAGCTTTTCTATGAGGAGAGGTTGGCAGAGAAAGCAAACGCTTAACCTGAAGCAGCCAAAAATGAGAAAATGGATTTGTTGAATGTTCTTTTGAGTTATAAGAGTAATCACAAAGAAAATAGAACATTAACATTTTCTCATTTGTGAGTAAAAGGATTAAAATAATACTCAAAACTATAAGCCCTGCCCTTTTTTACCCAAAAACACGCACACAATTGCACTTATTTCCAAACTGTCATCCATACAGCCACCTAGGCCATATGAAAGACAAGGTTAAAACTTGGCTAAAATGATAAAATTCAGTAAGAAATTATCCATTCCATACCATCTGTTTTCACCATTTTTGTTAGAAAAATGAAAAAATCAGCATAAATAAATATATTAATATTAATTTTTATTCGCAATTTTGAAAATTTTATCTTTTATATTCAATTTCATAAGTTAAATTCAAACAAACAAGGAATGGAGAAGAAAACAGGATATTTTAGACCAAAGAAATCTAACAATGTAAACTAGGTTGGTACCCTGTTTTACATGCAGTTGAATAGTTCTTTGAAAAAGAAATGAAAAAGAGCTTTCATCATCAGAATAAATACAAAATTGATCCCAATTCTATACAAACACAAAATTCAGTGTACACTAAAAACCATTGCTAAATGAGGAAGAGAGATACAGAGAGAAAACTGGTTAGAAATCCATATTGCACTATATAAGAAAGCTGATTAAGGTCTTGTAGGTTTACTTTTATGGTGAAGAGGGTCAGGTTTAGTTGGAACTTCTCTTTTCTCTACAATGACAACTGAACTTCCTCTCTTAAATCTATTGAACTGGTAGTTTCTTTCAAGCTCCTATTTTTCAAAAACAAAATACATATTTCATTATCAGAAGAAAGCTAAGGTTTTGAAGCAAAAAAAAAAAAAAAAAAAAGGCCTTTTTCATTTTTTGTAGGGTTTTAGAAAATGGGTTTTCTTTTACCTTTGTGATTATGGTGGGGATCTTTTCTGCCATCGTTGTCTCTGAAAGCAATCCTGAGCATGCCAAATTTGTTAATATAATTAAAGTTACCATTTTTTTCCAAAAGAAGAAGTAACAGAAATGGAGAAGGTCGGCTGGTAGAGAGACAGATAGAAGCTTATTGTTACTGGTGCGAAAGGAGTGCAGAAAAAACATTGAAGCCACCATTAATATCATGAGAAGCATTTGGAAAGCCCTAATTAAAGCCATCCTGAAATTTAAAGGGCATAAAATGAGAAGCCTTCTTTCTATGCAGAAACAGAGAGAAATATGCATGACATTAATAAATGATAACCTTTCTTAACATTATCTTTTTAGTGCCTGATAATAATAAATGATAACAATGCTCATTGTCATTTGTCATTAAAAGCGTGGCTTATTCTTGTTACAATGGAATCTTAACACGAAGTTGTAGGGTTGAAATGTGGAAAAAAAATTGTAATTACTACGGAGTAATGGGTCAATTTGATCTTGAAAAATAAATAAAAAATCAAATTAACAATTTTTTTAATCAAACTGATGCATCTATTTTTAATAACTCAAAATAATTGAATAATAATTTTAAAACTTGTCATTAATTTTAAATAATAATTTTACAATTGTTTTGATCTAATAAAACTCATCTTATAATTTTATCATCAATGTTATATCTATATTTTTTAAAATATATAAAAAATATTATATTTTTTATTGTATAATATATTTAAAATTTAATTAAAAATTATAGTTTATTATTCTCCTTTACACAATGTAAGGAATTCTTAATTATGATTAATTTTTGCTGTTGCAAAAGAAATTATGAAAGGATTTGTATTTCACAATATTTTAGAATCTAGAGGAATGATGTAGAAATGTCTCATGTTAGAAAAGACAATTTTATACTATGATAATGTCTCATCAACAAGCTCCTGCAGTTTGAAGCCAGCGTGGAGGAAGGGTAAGAGTGTCTATAGGAGAAATGGATGAAGGCAGGCTTGTCGTTTGTTGCCAGGCAAGGAAAGCCATCTACAGACTGACACGTGTCGGAAGAATCCTCGTATGGTGGCTGGCGTCGTTACACTGGGATCTGTCTTGTGCCAAACAATTGGTAACACGCAGCTGTCCTTGCCAAATCATGCAAATTGCGTTGACGCCCTCTTTGAATTTAAAAAGCTAAATGCTCATTTTGATTTCAAACTTTGATAATCTCGCATTAATCATTGTTCTTTTCTTCTTAAATTATTTGAACACCGTTGATTTTTATGGAGTTTAAAAAAAATTTTAATTTTAGCATCTTTATATTAAAATTAAATTTTTTTTATAAAATTAAAGCTCTATGACTTTTAATGTTAAATTGTAAAAAAAAATCGTAAAATATAATCTTAAAATATAAAAAATAAAAAGTTTTAAATGTTTAAGAAAATAAAAAAGACATAATTTTGAGACATCTCAAAAAAATAAATAAAAAATGAAATAGAGGAAATATATATTCTAATTATGTGTAATTTTAATTTGATGCAAATTTTTTAATTTTAACTGATAAAATATCTTAAAAATAAAATAATTATCCCAAAAATCATATTTGAAACAATTTATTCTTACTACATTTCCTAAACCCTAAATTGATTCACCTAAAATCAATAAAAAAAAAAAAAAACTTTCTTTTTTGGATCAATTTAACCCTAACCTAAATCACCTAATTGTTTAGAGTAAGCAAACAGAATCTAATAGTCATCACTATCGAGCCCTTGAATCCAATGGCCACAACCATTACCAAAAAACCAACTCAACCACTATAATCGAAAACTAGAAAAAAAAAAAATTTTGCCCATTTCATTTTTTTTTCTTTACAACCCAATGAAGACCATAAAAAAAACAATATTCAATAACCATAGTCCAAGTCCAAGAACAAGCATAAGGAAAAAACGAAACAAAAACAAAAGCAACATCGGAGAGGGGGTTTCGGTTTGTAGTGCTATAAGAGGTTTCAAAGTTTAAAATTTACCTAAATATTAGAGAGAATCCAAATTATGTTTTGAATGACTAATTTTTTAAATTCTACTCAGATATAAATATTAGACAATTAAAAGAGACCTTTCTTCTCCAATAAAAAAAATAATAAATAAAAAAGATTGAAACTGGCTAGATATATCAATTGCATGATTTGTGGTATATTGTATTGATTTCATGGCACTTATTTTCCTTATTGCCGTCATGTGAATTTTTTTTTTAATATTTTGTTATCATCCATTGCATATATTATTAACTGTCTCTGAATTGCATAGTATTTAAAAAATGTTTTATTAAGAAAAATGATAATCTTGGAAACCTTACTTAAATATTGAAGGAAATCCAAATAATGTTTTAAAAGATAAATTTTCTTAAATTTTACCTAGATATTGAGGAATTATAGGAAATTTTTCTTTACAAAAATAATAAAAAAGGAATTTATTTTATTTTTAATTTTCTCTTAAAATAATAATGATAATAAATAATAATGGACATGATATATGTAAGGTCAAATGCATATAAGGTAAGATTATTAATGGCATTAGCATCATTTATTTATCTTGCAAAATGTGAGTTATTATTTTGATAATTTTGAAAATTTGTTTTCATGTGTATAAAAAAATGGTTAATATATTTGTGTGAAAATAAAGTTAAAACCCTACCTAGATATTTTAAGGCTTTTCAATAATTATTCATGACAGAATATTACACAAAATTTTAAGAAATATTATGAGAATTCTAGATAAAGAAATATTTTTTGAAATTCTGACTAGATATTGAAAAATTAGAAAATATTTCAATATTAAAGATTTTCATCTTATTCCAATAATAAACGATTTTCTAAAAACATGGATAGGAAAAAAATGTTTTTAAATATTAAAATTAAGACTATTTTTTATCAATAGTTAGGATAATATATGATCGATTGGTATCAATTTTTATGTTATTATGGAGGTGTTAATCCTTCTCCAAACATAACTAACTTCCAAATCCAATTCTATTTTTGTATATTGAAATTATATTTTTGATAAATTTTAAACTCATTTTATTATTTTATTAAAAAGATAAATTTTTAGGTAATCGATCACACTATACAAAAATATTAGTGGTAACTCTTCTTGTTTTGAAACTTTTTAAAAATTTATCATCTAACAGTCCTCACAATCGTTATGACAAGTATTATGACACTTCTAACATATTTTATGTCAAATGATATCAATTTTACGATTATTATTACTTTTTTATGTTAACAATTATTTTGTATTTAGAATTATTTTGTATTTATAATACTAATTTTTTACGTTATCAATTTATTACGTTTGTTGTTATTTTTTTATTACGTTTAGAATTATTATAATTTTTTTTAGGTGTAATGATATTTATAATCATTTTACGTTAAATAATACTAATTTTACGATTATTCTCACCCTTTTATGTTAACTCTTACTTTTTTAAAATTATTTTTATTTGTAATAATAATTTTTTTATATTACCAACTTAATTATTTATATTACAATAATTTTTATGATTGTGTTTTTTCTTTCATCACATTTAGAATTATCAAAATTTTTTGTTAGAATATTATAACACCGCTAACTCATTTTATGTCAAATTACACCAATTTTACGACTTTTCTCACATTTCTATGTTAAGATACTTCTAACATATTTTATGTCAAATGATGCAAATTTTATGATTATTCTTATATTTTTATGTTAACACTTATTTATCGACTTAAAATTATTTTTTTGGTTTAAGATAATAAACGAAATTCTAAAAAACCTTTAAAAAGAAGTCGATAAAAAACTAGAAGTCAGGCAAAAAAACAAAACATATAAAAAAATAAAGAACAAAATAAAAAAAATTATAAAAAAGATAAGCAAATTAAATAAGAAGAATCTTTGCAGTTTTAAATTTTTTATTTTATTTAATAAATAATATTTAATGTTAATTAATTAAAATTAAGTTAATAAATTAACAAAAAAATTAATTATTTTTACAATTAAAAAACAATCAATGATTTATATTAATTCTTATATATCTAACAGTTATTATTCGATAATCTTATAATAAAGTGAAAAATTTTAACTTATTGTAGAAGTTCTCACTAATTTTTCCTTTTTTCCTTTTTCAATAAAAGGATCTCAAATCATGCAAAGAAATGTTACAATTAACAAGCCATGTTGTTTACATGCTTTCATAAAGATGTTTATTGGTCAATTTCATTTTTTTTCTTAGGCATTCAACAAAAAAGTTGAGATCATATATTTAATTAAGAGAATAGCAACAAAACCCTACTCCAACCGGACAGATTATATAAAGCTTGCAAGTTCCAGCTTGGATACCTTCTAGAGGAAAATATTAAATCATACGAAAGATTTTGAAACCATCCTCAAATAAAACCATAAAACCAAAAGTTTCATCCTCAAACAAAACCACAAAACTAAAAGTTTAGATGAAGATGAGACTCATTCTTATAAGATTTAAAATATAAGAAATAATGGATTAAAGTAAAATTAAAGTGAAATTAGATACAATAATAATGAAATTAAAATTGGCAATGAAAATACGATAAAATTAACCAATTTAATAGTGACAGTAAAATTTTTTTATTTTTACACTAATACAATCGACTACCCAAAGATCCAATTGTTAACTGAGCCCTTCTCCTCCAGTTGCTAACTGGACCCTTCCCCTTCGATTTGTACCAAGGAGCAATTGCACGGCGGACTGCTATTCAAGGGCATCCCATGGTGCAATTAGTACTAAAAAATAAACTGGATTTCAATGCACCACCATGGTACAATTAGCACTCAAAAGGAAACTAGATTTCACTGCACCACGCCAGATATGCGATAAAATCCTAAAGATAACAAACATTTCACAAAAGGCTAAGCCAAGTTGATTTGCACTTTATTATTAATTCCAATAGACGGTGGCTAATGCAGTAATGGTGGTTCAGTTCCTTACCGTATAACCCAAAATCACATGTATAATAAGAAAAAAGAAAAAAAACTAAAAAAACTGAGTTCCAGGCACGGCACTTATATCATTCGCAACCTCAAAGTCAGTACAATGTTAGGGTTTTGATATGAGCAACACAGGGATGACCAAAACTAATATCAACATGCTTAACAAGTCTTATTTTGTATTCCTTCTCAAGTTACTAGTAACAATTAACTACCATTTGCAGGTCCTCGCTTCATCAGAGATTTCACTAATAACAACACAGTGATGATCGTAGAACTTGTGGTTGCTATATGATTATAACAAAACAACAAGGGAATAATAAAGAACCAATAGCAGAGCACTTGCAGCAAAATCTCTTACGCGCACAACCAATTGACATCAGGATTTAGTAGAGTAAACACGTACATGCATGACTTGAAGATAGAGCTACTCCCTTCCTTTTTTTTTTTTTTTTTTTTCCATATAAGAGAGAGCATGACTTGAAGATAGAGAAAAGGATTCCTGGTTGAGATTTGAACCCTAAACCTAAATGTCACCTTTAATGAGTGTTTACATAAATCAACTGAATTAAACTCTATATTTAGCTATCAAGCTTTGATTCCTTGAGTATTTACACTCTAGCTATTTACTCTCCAGTTCAAGTGGCAAACCCTAGTTTTGAATAAAAAAGTTTATTTATGTAATATGCTATTACGGGACGCTTCCACCTGGTAACATAAAGAAACCTTAAGCCATCTCTCTCAGACAACAACTGCCTGAACCCCAAGCACCCAATTATTTTCCATTCAACTCTCTCTATTTCAAACACAGTACCTCATGGCAGCAAATATCCCTCTATTTCAGTTTCCTTTCCCACTTTAGTCTTTTCTATTTGTTTCTACATTTTTTATTTCTTCTAGTGGGTTCTCATTTAGTTTTTCCTTAGTTTCATTTTCCATTTTTAGAGCTTATCATTGTATTGGCTCAGCTCAGTTCCGTTACATACAATACCTCTCTCTCTCTCTCTCCACAGCCCAACCTAACAAAACATTTATTGATAAATTGCTTTGGCTGAGATCTGAGACTTTCAAAGCCCACTGATACACCCAATTCACCACCTCTGTTCAATATGACAGACATAAAGAAAGGACTAATATTTAACCAAACTGTATCCTATCCTAAATCTGAGATTAGAGTAGCAAACAAAGTATAAAAGCCAACAAGAAAACCCAATCTCATAAGTGGAGAACAAATGACAAATAGTTGGAATGAGTATTTACTAAAATCTCCATATTGGAGCTTAAATGACCTTGTTTTTTTTAATGTTCATTGTAGAATATCATCAAGGTCCAAAATTCTCTTTTTCCTCCATCTCTCTATTTTGCCTAGCTCAAAAATTCTAATTTCAAAGCTCATTGAAAAATTGTAGGGTATCATCAAGGTCCAAAACTATTCTTTTCCCACCCTCCCTCCCTCCACCAGCCTCACCCCACCTTTATTTATTTATTTTTTTTGCCTTTTTACTTGGGTGTGTTTTGCTTGGGGTGGACTGATCAGGAGGCAGTTGGGGAGGAATAATGCTGGTTTTGAGGCCTCCAGTGACCCAGGGAAGCAAAATATAGTATAAGAATTTGAATAAAGTTATCCATATTTACACGTGAGGATTGGATCCTTTAAGAGCTACCCCCAAGAAAAGTGCCCTAGTCTACTATGACAAAGCATCTATCATGCAATAAACTAGCCCAATAAAAATCCAAAAACACTGGAGATAAAACAAATAATCAAAAGCTGAACTTAGGCCATTAGTAAGGCGGTGATGGGTTGAGAAATAATAAGTTGTCTACATAATAACTATATATAGATGGAAATTCATATACATGGAAAGGAATATATTGACTAATGGGCTATTTTGTCTTAAGGAAACAAGGAAAACGTCAGAAATTTGTCAAATGGACAGCTTCTAAAATTGAAACATTTACATGAACCTCTTTATTGAAATTACCATTCAGGGGAAGCTGGGAATAGGACACAAAAATATAATGTTTTTCGAACTAAATTAGAAAATTTGACTTGACTTACAGTCTTTGCATATTCAAATGAAAACACCTGCACTAGAAAAACTAATGGATAAGAGAAATTCCTCCATCCAGGTCAGAGATGATTGCATAGTTTCGCAGTTCCTGCAAAACTAACATAAAATAAAACCTTGGAAACAAGATTATGAATCATTTATAAATGAAACAGGGGGTTGAAGAGAAAAATATTACTTGCAATCTATGCTCAGACATCTTAAATTTTCAAATCTAAGCTCCAAAGTACTGTATCAAGTCATCATCAAGCAGTTCCTCTAGTGAACTTGTACCATCAAATGGGAGTTGAAAGGGGCTGTGAAATCCACCATAAAACGATGGATCACTTGTTGGAGAACCAAAGGGATTATGAAAAGCTCTATCTTGCTCATTATGAAATATGTCTTTCACATAATGGTGCAATTCTCCATTAATTTCATTTTCATTTCTACCTGGTGCTGATACGTGAACCACATTTTCTGGCCTAATCTGTAGTACATTCATCTCCATCTGAGTTTGCTGAATATCATGAGCAGGCCCAAATTCAACTGATGGATTATTAAATTCATATGCAGCACCATGGTGCAGCTCAGCGTGTTGCATCAAGGGATAGAGCATGGGCGTTCCATCTACATACATGCTATCCATGGAAATTTCCTTAGCAGAAGGAATTGCAGGATACTGGCAGTATTCAATTGCAGGTAGATGTGACTGAACATCTCCAGTTTTCTCCACATGCCCCAATGCTGTGCTTGCATCATTTTCCTGTTGAGTGTCAGGCATCTGATATTCCAGAAATGATACATCAGTTTGGTTGATGTCAGGCAAAGTTCTTCTTGACTCAGCATTTACATGTTCATTGTTAGATGGTCCAGGTTGTCGATGACCATGGCTTGGCCCAGGTTGTTCATCACCATGGCTTGGTTTTAAACGAGGTCTCTTGCTCCTATGTTGTTTTTCCACCGGCTCCTTCTCTTGGACTGCATGGGAATCATTATTGTTTATATAAGCCACAGGCTCCACATCTGTCAGTTGATTTCCCCTGTCATCTTTGGAAGAAACTGAACATACTCCATCATCAACACCATCAACATCATAATCACTGTCACTACTGATAGCAGATTGCTTCTTATCACCACGACCACCTTGAGGCATTTCAGTTATGCCGGATGTTCCATTATCACTGCTAGGTTGCTGAATCAGAGCTTCCTCTTGGCCCAAAACCCCCAACCAAATTGCACTCTCCTTTGCTGTCATCCTATCTTGTAAACATTTTGACCGGCGTATGTGCCTTCGAATCTTTGCAATATCAGGTGACATGTGCTTTATCACAGCTGTTAACACTCCAACCTTCCACATCTTCTTAAGATCATGTGGCTTCTTATAAGGAGGGCTTTGACCCTGTTGCAGCCCGAGCTTTACCCACCACTCTTCATTCCCAGTTGGCCACCAAGGCGGAGGAATTCTCTTTTCTAGAGGATACTTTCTCTGAGGTGGATCACAGTGCTGCATTAAAGAAGACAAGAGGGACCCAAGAGTAGCATCTTGCAGGTCTTGGAGACTGCTCTGCGGGTTTCCATTTCTATTGTTATCAGACTCCCTCATAGCTAAACACTCTGACTCATACTTGGCTATGGCTGCCGGCCCATTCTTATCAAACTTCACCTTTTCTTTCCACCAAGCTCTTAAATTATCTGATGCACCGCTTACAGGCTTACCTGTCTCAGGAATGATTCCATACACAAATCCGTGTGCTTTGCAAACTTCCATTAGCTTCAACATATACTTAAGAATCCCATCTTGAGCTCTGGACATTTTCTTCCTCCGAGCCAGATCAGAGGTCTGCTTAGGCTTTTGATTTTCTGCAGCCTGTTGGGCTGCAATCTTCCGTCTTTCCTTAATCCTTTTGAGTTTGATGTGATCTTTCCACATTCGTTTCTCCAACTCGTCTGCTTCAATCTCTTCGTCACTGACATCTTTCTCTGCTATATTTTCACATCTTAAGTCATCACCTTCAATGTCAGAACTGTCAACCCAACAGATCAACAACCATCAACATGCTCCATTAACTCAAACAACAATAAAATCTTCCTTTGTTGGACGAAAAGGACAAAATAAAAGAAGAAACCAAAATTTTAACCTTAGTTATTGCTTCGTTTTTTATTCTACAATAAACAAAAACCTACACCTAAACTGGTCCCAATAGTTGTGTTGGGCATAAAACTTGAATCTTTTCCCTGCACTTGGCCCCAGAAAAAAAAAATGATAACATTCGAATTTTATTTCCATTTCCTCTCTTACCTTGCTAAAGTTAATAAACCAAACAATAAAATTTGAGAATATTTCAATATGTTATTTAGTCTGCCAAAAAATCCCTTTATACAATCAAGATATATCTTGATCTCAATCACTTCCTAATTCCAACCACACACAAGTGTTATATCAAATCAAATAAAATAATAACCATATCCCATTTCTTATTCATAAAAGAGCCTGCTTCCAAAGGTACAATTACTTACAGTTACTCTAAACAAATAAAAATATATTCAAAACAAATGCACCCCATAATTCATGCATAATCAAATCAACAAAACCCTAACCGATTACTCCATAAATCGTCCGATATTCAATTAAGAATTGATAAAAATAAAATAAAATCATGGGTTTACTTTTTTTTTTATCGAAAAAGAGATATGAAGCTTTACCTAATATCAGCTCCAATATCTTCAAATTCAGCCATTAAAATGGGGTAAAAAACTCAAAGTTTTTTACCTTTGAAAGGCAAAACAAAATGATTGGGAATTTTATTTGACTTTATCTGAAGGAGAGAATAGGAGATTGAATTTTATTTGACTTTATCTGAAGGAGAGAATAGGAGATTGTATGAAAGGAGAAAAAAAAGGGGCAAAAGGAAATCAAAGGGGAATTGGGTTTTTGTTGTTTGAGAAAAGATTGAGAAATTTCAATGCAGAAAAGTTAGAGAAAAGATAGAGAGGACAGGCAGCCAAAGGCTAGAACAGAAAGAGTCCAAAGCCGACGATGACACTTAAGGATGGCCATTTACGAGGACTGATCTCCTGCACTGCGTCCACAAACATTGATTTTGTTTGCCCATTATTGCTTTTCCATTTTGTACTTTTTTTTAAAAAAATTTTTCACCACTGGGCGTTGTAAATTTGCCTTTGCTTTTTGGCTTCTCATTCTACATATTAGTTACATTGATGGATGCTCGTGCGTTTTCTGATGATTAATAAATTTGCCTTTCGTTTTTTTGGCTTCTCATCGTACAGCTATATTTGCATGGCAAAAAGTAATTTTTAAAAATAATTCTTTTACAAAACAATCAAATAAAAAAATATTTTTTATTAATTCATTCGAATAATAAAAAATTTATTTCAATTCAAAAAATATAAATTCTTTTTAAAAATTAATTTTTGAAAATCATTTTTTGAAAAACAAATGGAGTCGTGAGTTATATTGATGGATATTTATGCATTATGACAGGTTGAAATTGTTTTTTGTTATTTCATTTATTAGTTTTCTATTATAAAATCTTTTAATTAAAAATTGATATTCGATGTATTATTAATATATAAATTTTATAAATAGATAGTACATCAAATAATACAAATTTATTAACGAGTAAATATTAGTCTTTAAAATAAATATAAAAAAATTAATATTTTTTAAAAATTTATTCATTAATCTGATTTGTTTCATTAATGAGGTGTTATCATCTAATTTATTAATATATACACTAACAGTATATCAAATATAAATATATTAAAAAACTAAAAAAGGTGAAAGGTAAAAAACCAAATGTGAATGCCATATAAATACCTTAATTGATTTCCTTTTCTCACAAAATATATTTAATGAAAAATAAAAATGAAGAATAAAAAATCTAAAAAGGTGAAAAAAAGATAAAATTAAAAAAACTAAACAAATTAAAAAAAACTTCATAAAGACTGTCACATGGATCCCTTTATTGAGCTAAAAAAAATTAATTTTTTTAAATTAACATATCAAATAATAATATTATTAATATAATACATATATAAACATAAAATTAAATTAATAACAAAACATATACTTTATATATACTTTGAAATTGGTGATAACATGCTTCTATATTGATTCATTTCTCTTACAAAACCTTGACACATCCAAATTTGATCCTTATTTAAAAACAAATTGGCCTTATCGGCTCAAGATGGATCAAAATATATTGGATACGAATTGTTTTGATATTTCTATCAATTGAAATATTTTATTACAAAATTTATTTAATTAAAAATTTTTCAAAAATAATTGAAAGAAAACAAGTCAAATAGGGCTACCATGGGCACATTTCTATTAGCCTCTTTTTTTTTTTTTCATAAAATTAATTTAATTAAAAAAGTATAAAAAAACAAAAAAAAAAGAGAAAAAGGAAAAATTGAAAAAAAAACAAAAACAAAAAAAATTGAAAAATCATTGGGCACTAAGTGGACATCTTATTGGAGCTAAAAATGTTAATATCTTAAATTAAAGTATCAAATAATAATTTTATTAATTAAAAATAAACAAAATATTAAAAATAAACAAAATATTAAAAACTTTTATCTAATTAAAAACATAAAAGACATATTCTTATCAACTAACTCATTGTTACAAATTTTATCAAATTGAAAAATATAAAAAAAATAAAAAAATTCGAAAGAAAATAAATAAATAGAGGTGCAACGTAAACACTTCTATTTATATTATTTTCTTACAAAATTTATTTAATTTAAAAATAATAAATGAAAAAAAAAAAGAAAAAGTATAAAGTATAAAAAAATTACCCTTATCTATTCAAGTTAAATAAAAAACCATCGGATAGGAAATGTTTTACCATTCCTATCCATATGTTTTTTTGTTGAAAATTTTATTTAATTAAAAAAAGACAAAATAAGGAAATTAAATTAAGATATCACGTGGACATTTCCATTGGGTTTTTTTTTTCCCACAAAATTTATCTAAATTGAAATAAATTAAAAAGCCAAAAAATTTGAAAAAAAAAGGAAAAGGAAAAAAATGCAAAAAAATGAAACAAACATAATATGTCATGTAGACATCTTGAATGAGAGTCAAACTAAAATTAATATTTGTAAAATTTATATAATAGATGGATGGATGATGGATGAATTATATCTTAATTATGTATAAATATAATATTTTTACTAAATTAAAATATTAAATAATAATATTATTAATATAATATATTTAAATATAAAATTAAATAAATAATTAAAATATAATTATATATATATATATATATACTTAATATAAGATGAAACATCCTAAATTCTCCTCAACTCAATATCAATTTTTAAAAGAAAAACCTCGACTCTATCCAAAATTTTTAAAATCCCACACATATTGGATTGAGGCAAATCAAACCTATGAAATGTAGGTTATTTTGTCTTCTTTACATCTATTGATTTTTTTTTCTTAAAAAATTGAAAACTTAAAAACACAAAAGAAATTATAAGAAAATGGAGCCAAATAGGGATACAAAGTGAATTTATTAAATTAAGGTATTAAATTATAACTTTATTATAATTATACATATATATAAATATAAAATTAAATAAATAATAAAAAATATATATCTATATTTATAATATATATCTGGATTGGGCGAAATGCCTTAAACTCGCATATGATTGATAACGATTTTTGAAAAAATTTTTTGACTCGATCCTAAATTTCAAAAAATGCACTTATTGGATCCAAATAAATCAAAATTCTTCATATATGGATTGTTTTGTCACCCATACCTCAACTGATTTTCTTTAAAAAAATTTATTTATCAGTTTTTTTGTTGTAAAATTCATATATTTAAAAAACAAAAAAATATGAAAGACCAAAAAGTGAAATAGGATGTCAAGTGTACATATTCTTAGACTTTTTTTAAATGATCTAATTAAAAGAAAAAGCAAAAAAAGCAAAAAAATTTTAAAAAAAGAAAAAGTTGAGCTTTTATTTAAAATAAAATTAAAATATTTATTAAATATAAATAAAAAATAAAATAAAATAAAAAAGGTAAAAAAAAGTATTAAATAGAAATTTATTAAAAAAAAGAAAGAAAGTAACATGTGATATAATACTGTTAAAACATATAGATTCATAGATCTATCGTTAGACATAAACTTAAGTAGTTGTTATTAATTTTTTTTGTTTAGGTACGATTGGCTACCTAACAAAATCTGTCTCATTTAAAGAGAAGTCCCAAGATTGATTTAAATATCTTTAAATAGTAGATTATGAATCACAAAACGAGATTTAAAGTTCGAGAGTACGATTACATATGAGAAAAGTTATAATACTCTCACAGTACCTATCCAAAGTATAGTACCAGTTTGATTTCAAATTATCTAAACCTTAACCATAATTATGATTTACCAAAAATATTTAGTATTGAAAATTGATCTTAAAATTACTTAAATAGTTTGGTAATAATTTAAAATAATTCTTTTACCTCAAAAGTATTTATGGAGACTAGTGTTTCACTCTGAAGAGGCTCCATATTCGGATTCATTAGTATATTTTATTTGAAAATAATTAGTAAAATCTTTCAATAGTTTGGTAAGATTTACTTTGATGCAAATCTCCCAATAGTATGGTGAGATAAATTTATTTTTAAAAACTGAATTAAATCTTCCAATAGTTTGATAAAATTTAATTTAAGATGTAAATTCTCCGATGGTTTGGTAGGATCAAAATGACATATTTTACTAATATTAGTTATTTTTATATAAAATTTAAGTTATGAAATTCTTCAATAATTTGGTAAAATTCATAAAAGTTTAAATTCATGAAAGATTTTCTAATAGTTTGGTAAGATTCGTGAATTTATTTTAGAAACATTTTTTTAATTTTTTTTGAATAAATAAATAAAATGAAATTCATAAAGGCATTTTAAAAAAATAAATGATGTATTTTTCGATTTAAAATATTGAATAAAATATGAAGAAAGGAATAAATAAAACATTAAATAAAAATAAAATAAAAAAAATAAAAATAAAATCAAAACAGAAAATAGAGTGAAAAAAGGAAAGAGAATACGTGTGATCGAGTTGGGTTGTGTAAGGGGGTGGCATACGGATCCAACATGGGTTGAACAAGTCAACCTTTTTGCCAAAATGACTCGTTTTCTATGGGTATAAAAACCCAAATTCCAACATTTTTCTCAATTTGCCTTGTCCTATCTCTCTAACTT
The DNA here is from genome assembly GCF_002303985.1 of Durio zibethinus. Next base: position 17,602,072 of record NW_019167871.1, on the reverse strand, counting down.
ATCTGCTTTACCTTTTCTCTAAAATGTTTCAATTGAGAAATTCAAAGTTTCCAAAATCCCGAGCAAATACAAATTTCGATGCAGAAATCTTCAAATGGTTGCCAGGATCTTCAAATGAACCTAGAACCACCCAAAAAAGTTGTTTCGACTCTTGTGTACTCACCGAAAAATTTAAACCATTGCTAAAAAATTCATAGAAAAAGCTTGAAATTTCATATACAAACCTAGAAAAACCCAGCCATTCAAAACTTCAAAAGAAAATTCCAGTAAATTTCCTAAAAATTCAATCGTGAGTTCTAAAAACCAAAAATCAAATCCACAATTCTGAGACTCTCAAACCTTGAAAACAGCCACCCCAGAAAATCTAATAATATCCCAAAATAGAAAAACTCTGCCAAATTTCAAGAAACCATAGAAATAAGAAAAAAAAAACCTAAACTCCTCCCCTTATGACTTTTCATCCTTCATTTCAAAAATTTTAGCATAAAAAAAAACCTAAACCCCTTTAATATTTTTATTCTTTCCTCTTCCCTTGTATGATTTTTTTTTCTTCCAGAAATCTTAAAAAACCTATTGATCCCAAGTACTAGAAACTAATACTCTTCAATTTGTTCCACTATTTTCTCTTTTTTATTTTTTGAAATCCCCTTTTGTGTGTTTTTTGGTTGGTTCTTTTATAGGGATTTAATCCCTTTTAATCTGAAAAATCAATCAACTAATCTGTGTTGACTGTGATTTAATTTGATTTAATTTTAATATGAATTGATTATGGAATTAAATTTCAAAAATCTCTTAAAATCATCTTCATTGGATTTCATTAAAACTTTACTTTTTTATTACTTTTTTTAGAAAAAAGTAAAATTAAACCAAAAATTAAGTTAAAAATAAAATTTTTTCAATTGGGCCCAAAGATTCCCAATCAAGCCCAATTTATAGTCAAAACCCATTTTTAATTTAAAAATTTTTTTTGGACAAAATAGATTGTCTATAGTTGTCTCTCTTTGTGCATTTTCTGTGTAACAAAAGCTGCGCAAAGACATAGATAACCATTGTATCTGGTTCAACTTAAGGATCTTTTAAACAGAGGCAAACAAATTTAAATTAAAAAATGGGCTTCTTTAAATAGAGGCTAAATAACTTTAAACAGAAAAATAGGCTCTTTTAAACAAAGACTAAACAACTTTAAACTGAGAAATGGACTTCTCTAAACAGAGCCTAAACAACTTTAAAATGAGAAATGGGCTCCTTTGAATAAAGGCTAAACAACTTTAAAATGAGTTATTGGGATTGAACCATAAGTTAGAAAAAAATAAATGATTTGGACTAGGCCGAGGTAAAAAATATGACTAGGTCTAAGCCTAAATCAAGATATAAGATTAAATGATCCATAGATTTTTAAAGATCATGCCTGGACATCTTATAGATCATCTTCGGATGTCTTTGAGAAAAAAAAAAGATCTTTTAAAATAGAGGCCTTCACAATTTTAAAATTTGAAAAATGTTCTTCTCATTCATTTTGTTCAAGTCCAAAAAAAATAAAAACTTTTAACTTGAAATCCGAATATTCACAATTTGAAAATCCAAAGGTTTGTCACAAAACTTCAAAGATTCACAAGGTTTTATAACGAAAATTGAAAGATTTTACGACTCCAAGATTTGAAAATAATTAGTAATAATTTCAAATTTTGCAAAGATTCAAGAATCGCAAAGGCTTTTAAATTTGTAAGAATTCCAAGTTTCGTAGAGATTTTAGATTCGCAAGATTTCAAGTTTTGCAAAGATTTCAAATTCGTAGAAGGTTCCAAGTTTTGCAAAGGTTCCATATTTACAAAGATTTAAAATCATAAAAGTAGAAGATTCGTAAGGTTTTCATATTTAAAAGAGTGGAAGATTCGAAAGAAATTCAGTTTCACAAGAATTTTTAGATTCGTAAGAAATTCAATTTCTCAAGAATTTCAAATTCGCAAGATTGTAAAGACTCACAAGAAATTCAATTTCACAAGAATTTTAAGTTTGCAAGAACTCAAAGATTTGCAAGAATTCGTAAGAGTTTCACAAACTATAATTCACATACAAGATTTAAAGATTCGCATAAAAATATTTTTGTTAGTGATTCACATCCAAAATTTAAAGATTTATATTTGAAAAAATTCAAAGATTCACATCAAAGATTTCAAGGTTCATAGCTAAAATTCAAAGATTCTCATTCAAAAAATTTTAAGGTTTCACATCCAAAGTTTCAAAGATTTTACTAGAAAAAAATTGAGATTCAATCTGAAATTTCAAAATTCACATTCGGAAACTAGAGAGTTTACAAATCCAAAGTTTCAAAGATTTCTCATTTGAAAAATTGGTTCGCATCAAAATTTTTAAAGACTGCTCATTCGAAAAGCTCTTTTTAAACAATGACTTAACTTTTAAAGTTCAAAAAAAAAATTTTTCCTTGTAAACAAAAAAAAAACTCATTCATTGAAAGATTTTGTTCATTCAAGGATTTAAAAGTAAAAAATTTTCTCTAATCAAGTTAGAATTGTATGTAATAAATGTCATTGCCAAATATCTTTTACATGTGCAAATGAACAATCCAGATCCTCACTAAATAATGCCAAATGCTTGTCTATAAATAATGATGCAAATTGTTGTACTATGATTCAAATGTTCTTTACATGATGCAAATGCATGCCCTAACCATGATGCAAATGCGATACAATGTAAACATAATGTATGTAAGGCAAATATCACTAAATAAATGCAATGAAATTCCAATTGTGGTAACAAGATTCTCAAGACTCCACCATCTCATATACTTTTTTTTAGCTTCTCAGCATTAAGAATTTTAGAATAAATTCTATCAACTGATCTATTTCATTTCCTTATCTGATCACAACTCACAGGTTATATTAACTAATCCATCATTTGTAATTATCATTGGATCATCTCATTTACACTTTTCAACTCATCTTCTCTAGTTTTTTTCATTTTTTTCATCTTAGATTTCTTTCAAAAGAATGAAAAAATCTTTTATGAACATTGTCATTCATTCATTTATCATCATTCTAATTTATGACAAACATGATACATTTTCTCAATTTATTCAGAGGATGTACACTGGCTAAAGAATAAGAAAAATGGGTCTTCATTATTGAAAAAGTATGGTCAAGAACAATTAAAAAATAAATGAAAACTAAATGTTGTGACTGTGTAAATGGGATATCAACATCCAGAATAATTACTGTTCAGACAATTTTGAACTTTGATTTAGAATTTTCTTTCAAAAACACATTCCATCAATATCCTTAATCTTTGAGCCAATTATCATCCTTATTCCTAGGATCCTCACTTAAAGCTATTTTTTTAAGTTTTCATCTTCACTTAAACCACCCTTTTAAGTTTTTAGTTTAAGTTTTCCTTTATCTCTTTTTTTTTTACTTTTTTTATTTTTTTTACACATCTACTCTTCATTTTTTTATTTCTCTTTACCCTCGATCCATCAATAACACTTGGATCAAAATCTCAAACAATCCAATGGCAAACTTGCATTAGTTCAATTCATGATTATCAAATTTAAGTATTCACATTTGATCAAAATAAACTTTTAAGGGATGTATCATAGGCTAGGGTGAGGGGTTATGAAAGAAATAGACAAAATAGGCCCAAATCGTATTTGAAAGGTTATCAAATCAAAGATAATTTCTTTTCATGTGGAGCACAGTGATGTTTTACCCTATTGATTTCTCTTTCATTACCTTTTTTATTTTTTTTCATCATTTTTCAAGAAAAATTTGAGCACAAAAGGGTTTTACTTTTGAAATCGTTAAGGATAAACAAACTTTTCAAATTTTACCCCAGTATGGGGTGATCTTTGGCTAGGTTTCTTGAAAAAAAATTCCAACAAGCTCAAATGGGGTATTAAGGGAAAATTTTACTTTTTTTGTAAAAGGTAGAAGAGAAATTGCCATTTATCATTTTCAATATGAATACTCTTAATGGAGAACATTGATTCTGAATGAACTATTGCAAAGATCATATATTGCATTACTGTCAAAATTCTTCACTAGATTTATCTTCTTTTATTCAATAGTCCCATGACTAAAAAAATCTTAATTTATCAATAAGATCACCATAAATGATGTTTTCAAAATCAAATCATGAATTATTATCATAGCTATCTGAATATTCATTATTTAAAATCAAAGAATGAATATGAGAAAACATATGAGAAAGTAAAAGTATATAATGGTGATTAACACAAAAGAGAAAATGTCATAAAAATGCATCAAATCTGTCACTTTCATTAAAATGATGAAAAATAAGATAAATTTAAGTACGCAAAAGAGATCCATATTCTCAAGAAATCATAAAATAATAAGCAGTTTTAATCAACCTTCCCAAAATTATGCTTCTGGGTGATTGAGCAAAGAGTTTTATTGACATTTAGTTTCTCTGACTCGTTAAAGCTCGTCGAGCCTGCTTGGATCAAACTTTACACCTTGTACTTGAAAGCAGGGCATGTATCTATAGAGTGATTCACATTCTTATTATGGTAGTCACATGTGGCATAACATTATACCATTTAGGATAGGGTCGCTTCAATGGTTCCAAAAGGATTGGGGATACTAGGTCATTATTGACTAATTATGAAAATAGTTCAATGTTAGTTATAGGGATAAAATCAATATAAGCTCTCTTAATTGCCTTTAGATTTTTTAAAACTACTTGCTTGATTATAATGCCTTGAAATTGATGTATTAACAAAACTAGACCTATATGTAGGTGATTGAAAAGTTGGTTAATAAAGACTTGGAGCGATGATGTTCATGGGTGGGCAATGAGGCTGGTAAGGGACTTATGAATATTATTAACTATTAGATAGTAAGCAGGATAAAATATATGTTGGACATAGAGTATAACTTCTAAATTGTTGCCCCTCAAAACTCACCATTTGGGCTTTGGCTATTTCTTTCTTAGGCATCCCACCTTTCTTAGCACTACTGGCCTCTTCTTTCTTAAACTTGCCACTCATGATGGCTTTTTGCATAATCTTTCTTAAGGTCAGCATATCAATAAAGTTTTTTATTACATTCTCTATCATATTCTCATAATAAGGTATTTTTAGGATGCTAATGAACAATATTATAGTTTTTTTTAGTCAAAAGAGGTTGAACTTGAGCAGTCATATCCTTCTATTATTAGGCATATTCTTTAAAGGACTCTGTTGCCTTCTTCTCCATACTTTGTAAAAAAAGGCAATCAAGAGTCAAGTCAATAATGTGATGATTTTAACTAATAAATGCTCGAGCAAGCTTATTCTAAAAATGGATGTAAGCTCAATCTAGCTAAATATATCACCTTATAGCTAAACCAGTAAGGTTATTTTGAAACACATGCATCAATAGCTTTTCATCACTAGTGTAGGTAGTTATTTTTCAACAATACATAGTGACATGTGTGATCGAGCACTTAGTACATTGTACTTCTCAAACTTAGGGACATAAACTTTGGTAGGATTATAACATTTGAGATCAAGCAGAGGCCGACTACATCCATGAAGCCACAAAAGTTTATCCCTTTAATGGCTCGTATCTAACAAGTTCATCTTATGTTTAGACCTTGAGTTCTCTAAACTTTTAACTGCCTTCAATTTTAGCTTCTCATTCTCTTTGAGGTCATCTAAGTTAGGGATCAAGACTGGCTCCACTGCCTTTTTAGTGAAAACAAGATTAGCAAAAATTTAAAATTGCCTATGAGTCGGAACAGATGGCATTCTTATGTAACTATACCTTATAAAAAATGTGAATTGTTATAGTGATCTTTCATGAGTGGAACATGCCTGATATAGGCTATAGCTAGGAAGATGTAGAAGATCAACATTTTACAGTGAATGGTATTTAGGTCTAGCCTCTTCTTCCATAATCTTCTTTTTGTTCAACTTGCTTAATTTTTTCAAAATTTTGCTCAATTGCCCTTTGAGCTCTTTTTGGGCTATTTCTAACTTCTCAATGCGGCTTGCATTTGTCTTGCTCTATTCTTTTAGTTTAGGCTAAGGTGTTACACTAGTGTTGAGCTATCCTTAAACCTTAATTTTTCATAATTAAGGTGCAAATTTAAAGGGATGTTTATGGAACTACCCAATTATGCAAGTGATTGAATACAAAAATGCATGAATGTAATAGATAGGATTTAATGATGTGAATGCACATATATACAATAAAAGAAAAGGGGTTGGTAAACATGATATATAGAAAGAACAATATAATATACAAAAAATAACATAAAGGGTTAGTATAAATTTACATGCAAAATAAATGTCCCATCATGTATCCTATTGAGGATTTTCTAACATAAGGAAAAGTATGGCTCTAACTTAAATTCAGACCCTTAGGTTTACTATATGCTAGGTTCAAAGGTTTGATAGTTTAAGAGTTTTCAAATTGTTTCTTACATCATTGTCCATTATAGACTAGTAAGAAATCTCAATCCTCACTTATTATAGGTTACAAGTGAAAAATGTTAAATTTGAGTAAGAGTTTTTTGCTAGCCTATACAGAGACATGAAATTTCACAAATGTGTAGGTATTTTAATTCCTTTTAAAGGACAAAACTCGAGTATAGAGCTCATGTTATGCATGTACAAATGAATGATAGATATATAAAATAAATAAATAAATAAAACACAAACAAAGAAAAAAATATTAAACATAAGGTTAAGCTTGGATAACAAGAAATCATTTCTAGCCTGACTCTCGATGCCCCAGCGAAGTTGCCAAATTGTCTAACATATAGATCTATAGATCTATCATTAGAGATAGACTTAAAGAGTTACCACCAATCTTTTTTGTTTAGGTATGATTGGCCACTTGACAAAATTTATCCCATTTAAAAATGAGTCCCAAGATTGACTTAGGTATCTTTAAATAGTATATTTTGATCCACAAAATCAAATTTAAAATTCGGGAGTACAATTATGCATAAAAAAGGTTATAGCACCATCACATTACCTATCTAAAGGACAGTACCTGTTTGATGTCAAATTATTCAAGCATTGACCATATTTATCATTTACCAAAAATATTTAGTATTGAAAATTGATCTTAAAATTACTTCAATAGTTTGATAGCAATTTAAGATAATTTTCTCACCTTATGAGTATTCATGAAGACTAGTGTCCCACTCCGAAATGGCTCTGTTGTTGAATTCATTAATATATTTTATTCAAAAATAATTAGTAAAATCTTTCAATAGTTTGGTAAGATTTACTTTGATGCAGATATCCTAATAGTATGGTGAGATAAATTTATTTTTAGAAATTGAATTAAATCTTTTAATAGTTTAGTAAAACTTAATTTAGGATGCAAATTTACCAATAGTTTGGCATGATCAAAATGAAATATTTTACTAATATTAGTTATTTTTACATAAAATTTAAGTTATGAAATTATCCAAAAGTTTGGTAGAATTCTTAAAATTTAAATTCATGAAAGATCCTTTAATAGTTTGGTAACATTCATGAATCTATTTTAAAAATATTTTTTTTTATTTTTTTGAAAAAATAAACAAAATGAAATTCATAAAAGCATTTTAAAAAATTTATTTTTTGATTTAAAATATTGAATAAAATAAGAAAAAAATGAATAAATAAAACATAAAATAAAAATAAAATAGCAAAAATAAAATAAAAAGTCAAAACAAAAAATAGAGTGAAAAAAAAAGAATACCTGTGATCGGATCGAGTCATGCAAACGGGTGGCATGCGGATCCAAAATGTGTTGAATAGGTTAACCCCTCTGCCAAAATGACGCCATTTTTCTGTGGGTATAAAAACCCAAATTTCAACCTTTTCTTTAATTTACCTCTGCTCTCTCTCTATAGCTCATTTACTCTACTTTCTCTCTAAAACATCTCAACTAAAAAATTCAAAGTTTCTAAGATTCTAGCCAAATGCAAATTCCAACCAATGCAGATTCTGACGTTGGAATCTTTAAACGATCATCGTGATCTTCAAATGAACCCAAAACCACCTAGAAACAATTGTTTCATCGATTGTGAACACACTGGGAAATTTAAACCCTTGTTGAAAAATTCATAAAAAAACTTTGAATTTCATATACAAACGCAGAAAAACCCAGCCATTCAAAACTTCAAAAGAAAATTCCAATAAATTTTCAAAAAATTCAATTGTGAGTTTCAGAAACCAAAAATTAAATCCACAACCTAAAACTCACAAATCCAAAAAGCAGCCAACCCAAAAAATCCAGTAATATCTCAAAATAGAAAAATTCCACCAAATTTCAAGAAACCATAGAAATAATAAAAAAAACCCTAGACTCCTCCCCCTTATGACTTTTTGTCCTCAATTCTAGAAATTTTAGCATAAAAAAAAAAACCCCTTTGATCTTTTTTTTTTCCTTTTTTCCTCCATTGTCTGATTTTTTTTCTTCCAAAAATCCTAAAAAACCTAATTGAACCTAAGTAACTAGAACCTAATACTCTTTAATTCATTCGACCATTTTTTTTTAAGTTGCCCATTGTGTGTTTTCTAGTTGGTTTTTTTTATAGGAATTTAATCCCTTCGAATCTAGAAAATCAATCAACCAATCTGTGTTAACTATGATTTGATTTGATTTATTTTTAATGTGAATTGATTTTAGAATTAAATCCAAAAAATCTCTCAAAATCATCTTCACTGGATTTCATTAAAACTTTCTTTTTTTTCAACTTTTTTTTAGAAAAAGTAAAATTAAACAAAAAAATAAGTTAAACCAAAAATTAAGTTAAAAATATTTTTTTTTCAATTACGCCCGAAGCTTCCTAATGAGGCATAATTTACGATCGAAGCCCGTTTTCGATTCCAAAAAAATTTTCAGACCAAATAGGGTGTTTACAAGTACATATGCAAAATTTATCTTTTAGACTAGGTGAGTGTCCATGCAATACGGTATGTCAAAAAAAAATTTTTGTCGCTTGTTAATTGATTTTTTTTAAAAAATAACTTAATTAAAAAAAAAGAAAAAAAGGCAAAAGGTACAAAAATTCAAATTGGGCGATACGTGGATACCTAAATTGATCTTTTATTCTCATAAAACATATTTTATAAAAAATAAAATTTTTATTTAAAATTTTTTTAACGTGGGACCCATTTGACACTAAGCTGTTAATAAAAAAATCAGTGAATCCATATATAAATATAAAAATAAATAGAAAATAAAATATATATTTTTATACACCATAAGGTAGCTTAAAACAAAATATGTTAAATCCACTTATGGCCCGTTCTCGATTTCTATAAAAAAAAATTGGCTTGATTTGATTTGATACTTTTTTTTTTTTTTTACAAAACACCCATATTAAATCAAAATAGATATAAAATAATGACTATATTTTATAGCTTTTAATTTTTGTAAGTCCATTTAGCTTCAAATTTAAAAAAATTTTCATGAATTTGGTGCTTTAATGTGTTGAAATCTTGATTTTCAGGTTTGCACAAAGAATTTGGTCAATTTAAATGTAAACAGCATAATCTATGCAAACTATACAAGAAGGTGGCCATGTATGAAACACGTATTTCATGCAAAATTTGAGGATAATATTCGGTCAAGACATAAGAAGCTCATACACAAGTCCAATTCGGCTAAGCATATAAAAAAAGCTAAAAACTATGCAAAGTTGGTAATATGCAATCCAACATATAGCTGACCTAAAAGCCTAATAAATGATCATTTTATGTTTGGCCAAAGAAGAAGCTTTATTACATGAGGACTTTTTTAAATTTCAAAGGAGTTTTAAGCCAAGTGAAATAAATCAAGAAAGCCAAGATAAGAGTTGTTGTACACAAAAAACTCTTTTAAAAAAGAGTTTCTATTCAAGTGAAACAAATAAAAAAGATACGGTCTTGAAATTCAACTTAATTGAATATCTCATTTGAATTGCCAAAGGATGTTAACTTGACAAGATGCCTAATCATGAAAGCACAAATAAACTACTGAAGAAGTCCCATTAGGCCAACCTAAGATCCACATCCTTTAAAAGCTTCTTAAATTTGGCCAAACTCTTTTCAAAATTCAAGACCACATTTCAATCTCAAAAGAGTTTAATTTAAAGTAGGTCTATCTAGATTATCCTCTTTAGGCCACATTTTGTACTATAAATAAGCTAGGCTATTTCACTTGTAAACCATCCCTTACTCTAGTTTTTTACTTTATTCTCTTTATTTCTCTTTAGTTTTGATTTCTAAGAAGTCTTTTGTATTTTTTTTTATTTTTAGTTAGGGTGACAAACTAACCTAAATTCTTAGTTTCTCAAATTCAAGTTTTCAATGCAAATCTAGTTCTTACTTTCATTCCATACTGTCTTTCTTTATTTTGCACATGCATTCTTTTTTTCACAAGAACTTTTATTTACGTTAAAAGCTCTTACATTTTTTATTCTATTTTTTTATTAGGTTCTCTTTTGCATTCAGTTAACACTTATTTCTTTTACAAATCAGATTGTTCTTTTACTTTCAAATCCATTTACCTTTTGATCTTGCTCTTTTTTCTTTGTTTGCTATATTTGGCCAACCCTTATTGCTACCAAGTGACTAGTTGGCTAGCTTAGCATTCGACCCTTACATTTTTAGCACCTTTATTTTTACTTTCAATCAATCTTTTACTAGTTCAATCTTCTAAAGATAAGTTAGGAAGAAACTTCTTTAGTATTTGATCTCATACCCTAAATATAATTATCGGGGGAATGATATTTTACTTCATTACTTTATTACTTGGTAGTGACTTGTGCATTTGCAGGCTAAAAAGAAGTCATCAAAAACCTATCATATACTTGTTATTTTATCATTTCTATCAACTGACTTATTTTGTTGTAAAATTGATCTAATTAAAAAATAAAAAAAAATGAAAGCAAATAAATAAATGAGGGTGCTACATAGGCACCTTTATTAACATTACTTTTTTATAAAATTGATATAAAATTAAATAGTTAATAAACTATATATTTTATATATAACACATGATGGCTTGGGGCAAACATCCTAAATCCGTTTTTGACTCATCTTGCTTTCTATATAAAACAAACTTGACTTGATTCAATACCAATTTTTATAAAACATCCACATTGAATTGAGATGGATCGAAATCTATCGAATACTAATTTTTTATCAAATAAAAAGGTTATGGGTTAAAATTTTTTTTGTTTTCTCATTTTTGTTCATTTTTTTTAAAAATTTATCCAATTAGAAAAAGATAAAAAGTAAAAAAATAAAAGTGCCATAAGATACCTAAATTGAGTTTTTGTTATCTCAAAATATATCTAATTAAAAAATAAAAATATAAAATAAAAAAAATTGTATAAAGTAAGAAAAAAATGAAAAAAAAAGTTCATAGAAGGTGTGCATAAGAGAGAAAAAACCAAAAACCGATTCAAAATTATAGTGCTTGTTTTGTCTTGGATCAAATTTTTTTCTTATTTGGTTCAAAGTAAATTCATATATTAAAAGTATATATTAGGTTGGAATAGATTTCGGATTGAAAAGTGAAAAATCGAAAAACTAAATCGAATTATATATTTTTTTAGTTTTGATATATGTTTTAAATTTTTATAAAATAAAAAAATTATTTAAAAACTTGATGCTAAATCTATTTATAATATATTAAAATTATATATAAATAATTATTTCAAAAATATATTTCAAAAAATAATGAACCAAATTGAATCAAATCGATACAATTTGGTTTGGATCATATCAATTTCAAAAGAAGGATGATTCAAATTCAGATCAAATTTAAAAAATTCATAATACTATGCATTATTGAAAAAATCCAAATCGAATTCAATTCGATTTGAATTGTTATCACCCTTAGGTGCAAACACTTGTTAAGTTTAAAATATTAATTTCTTAAATGAAAGTATTAAGTAAATTTTTTTTTAATATAATACATATATAATATAAAATTAATTAATAATAAAATATATTTTATATATATCCCAAAATGAGTTGGGACAAAGCGCCTTAAACACATTTTCACCCTAATGTCTTATTTTATAAAAATATCAACACTTTTTAACTCGATCTCAATTTAAAAAATTGCCACTATCAAATGTGGATGTATTGAAATGTGTCGGATACAAATTATTTGATAACTTTTTTTGCAAAATTTATCCAATTAAAAGTACAAAAAGTGAAAAAGGAAAAAAGTCAAATAAGGTATTATGTGGGTATCTTCATTGGCCTCATCTTTTAATAAAATTATTAAAACAAAAAAAAGGAAAAAAAAAAGAAAAATGAGAAGGGAGTTTATTAGAGGTACTATTTGGATATCCCAATTGAGTTTAAATATTAATTTCTTGAATGAAGGCATTAAATAATAATTTAATTAATTAAAAACTTAAAAAAATAAAGAGGAAATAGAGTGCCTTGTGTACAAATTCATTTATTTTTTTAAATGATTTTATTAAAAAAAAGAAAGAGAAAAATGAAAAAAAGGAAATATCAAAAACAAAAAATAAAAATAAATAGAAGAAAATTGAGTTATCATTCGATATTAGCAATGATTAATTTTTTTGAAAAACTTTATATCATAAATTTTAAAAAATAAAAACTAAAAAAAGGAAAGACCAAAAAATAAGAAAAAAAAGCGGCCAGATGTGATATCGACACCTTTATTAATTTATTTTCTTTAAAAATATTAAATTTTTAAAAAAGAAAATATATCAAATATATATTTTTAATAATAATATCAAATGGCCAATATTAAAGAAAATTTAAACTATTTAAAAAATATTTATTAAATATTAAAAAAATTAAAAGAAAATTAAAAAGAAAGAGAAAAAAAAAGTTAAATGGCTTAACATAAGGGATACTCTTTATATCAAGTGGTTTTTTAAAAAAATTAAAATTTAAAAATTATTAAATATATAAAAAAGGGAAAAAGTAAAAAATAATGAAAAACAACTCATGATATACCATTAGTATTAAGTGAATCTCACACAAAAGAATAAAATCTAAAAAAAATTATTAAATATTCTAAAAAAATAAAAAGGATAAAAGAAGAAAAGCAAAAAAGAGTTTGGTATAAATAAGTCTCAAACAAAAAAAATAAAATCTCTTTTAAAAATATTTATTAAATGTAAAAAAAAGTACAACAAAAAACAAAAAACAAATCATAAAAAAAATAGAAAAAGCAAAAAAAAAAAAAAGTGAAATGTGGCAGGAACTTCATACATGAGTAAAATTTGTCTTTTAAATTAAAAAAAAAAAGAAAAGGATTTAACAAACAATATTAAAATTAGAAAAAAAAGTAAAAGTAAAAATAAAAGAAAAAAACATGTGGCTTGCAATTGGTATCAAGCAAGTACCATACAAAAAATTTAAAAGCTAACAAATTTATTAACTTAAAAAAAAAGTAAAAAGAAAAAAGTAAAAGAAGGGTGATAAAGAAAGAGTAAAAAAAGAAATTTTGGTATAATTGTATCTAACACAAAAAAAAAATTTTAAAATATATATTTTTGGTAAGCTTTAAGGAAATTAATGAAATATTAAAAAAATAAAAAAATGAACAAGGAGAAACCATTAATAAAATTAAATGGGATCTACACAAATTTATTTTAAAAAATAAGAATTTATTAAATATGTATAGAAAAAAAGGAAGCATGAGATTTTGGCATATGACAATTCGAGTGCAAATCAAAAGCGGTCAAAATAAGCTAAATTAATATATTGGATATGAATTTTTTGGAATTTGGATTTTTATTAAAAAAGAATGCGTAGGATTATTAAATTTGAGAATAAAAATAGAGAAGTGCATAATTTTAAAATATTTATTGGATACAAAGAAGAAGGTATATTATATAATACTCCTTTTGTATATATATATATATATATGTTTATATTATTTAATAAATTGATTTTATATTATAAAATATTTAAATTTAGGGGACTGTAATGTCATCGACAATCATTTAATAAGATAGAAAAAATTTTAAAAAATAAAAAATCAATTCAAAATTATAATATTTGATTTGATTCGAATCGATTATTTTTATATTTGGTTTAGTTACAATTTGAATATTAAATATTTGAATTTAATTCAGATCATAAGAAAAATAAAAATATCTGAACTAGATTAAAAATATATTTGTATTATTTTTAAATAAAAATTTATTTTTTATTAAATAAAAATTATTTTATATATAAATGTATTTAAATATATAAAAAATAATAATAATAATAAATTAAAAAGTATATTTTTAAGACATAATGAATTGAAATAATTTAAATCATTAGAATTCAATTTATGCAATTCAACTTTAAATGAAAATCGATTCAAATTTAAATTAATTTTAAAATCTAAAATATTATATATTAATTAAAATAATTAAATCATATTTGGTACAATATCCTCTTTATCCTTATCCTTTCATCATTAGCTCAACCCTTTTTCTAATCTTACTCCATTATTTAGAAGAGAAACTATTACTATATGCCATGTGTCAATCAAATAAAAAACCACATCTTAACAAAGGGCTCGCTTTACTCGTAACAAAACTTTTAACATACGTAATAATATGGCTATAGATATAGATTTCTCACAAAACATCACATGTTTGATTGATGGACAAAAATCACAATTGCTTATAGTGCAAATGAAATAAGCAGCGTAATAAATGATTTAAAATTTTTATTTTACTTCAAAAGAAAAAGGAGAAAAAGTAAGAGAGGTAAGGCAGTGGAGTTTACACAAATAATATTGGATTTGGGTATATCAAACTATTTTATTTTTTTTAAAGTATATATCATTGTTTATTATAAATATAACAATGTTAATTGGATTTAGCCTAATGGATATCTTATACATGCTAATGGTTTTGTATTTTGTTTATATTGGTTCATAATTATATAGAGTTGCAAGTAAGTTAAGCCAATGATGTTAATAGATAAGGTACAAAACAGGTAAAACATTATTCATTTTTATTTAGTTTTTTACATTATATTTATCATTGTACTCATATTCAACTAATATTTCAAATTCATCATTATCTTTATTTTTGTAAGGATTTAATAGGTATAAAAAAATCCTTGTATTCGTAGTTCTTTAAAGAAAATAAAAAAATTATTTTTTTTATTTTTATTTTGCACATTTATGTACGTTTTATAAATGAATATTAGATCTAATTAATCTAAAATAAAATTTATATTATTAAATAAAAATCTATTTACTAAATATATATAATTATCTATAAGAAATGATACGGTTATAAGATATGTGTTATATTATTCATCTTCGTTCTTGTACCCAATAAAAAATTTAAAATTATCCACATCCTTATTTCTATTCCAAAATTTAATATACATTGTAAACACCCCATTTTGTCCGGGGTCCTTTATCATTTAAAACCAGTCCAAGCTCGATTGTAAAAAGTTTTATTCATTTTTATTTCATATTTATCATTTTTTAATTTTTATCTTATGGTCTACTTATTGTTTATTTTCTTTTCTATCTCATTATTTGATTATTTAAAAAAAAAAGAAAGATTTAGATTAGGCTTGATGATGATCAGAAAGCATAATTAGATGCTAATCTTTAGCATTGGATGACTAATTGAAATTGAACTAAAACTCTATCAGCATGGTTTTATAAATCATTATGATTCACAGTTTGCAAGGGAAGAGGAAAGATAAAAGAAGAATCCGAATAGGAGAGGAAAAAGGTAGAGTCAAAAGGTGTTCAATCTTCTGTTAGCAACTTTACCGCCTAGAGTAGACTGAGAAGGTGGGCTGCTTATGAAACGAGTAACCTACTCGTTAGGATGCTGCTTGAATTTTACAGTCTGGGTGATTCTATCTTCCTTCATTCGAACAAAAATCCAACTTTAGGTCAGATGAGATGCTAATTATCTAGAGTCGGATGACCTTGTTCATTTGAATCTGCAATTGGTGATTCAGTCAAAGACTTGTGTATTTATGAGATCTTTAACTAAGAAAAGATTCAGCACTTTCCCTTTGTGCACCAAAAGAAAAGAATAAAAATGGCACTTCCTTCGTCAGTAATACAGACCAACCAACACAATCACAGCAATCACAGCCTGTTAGTAGCGATAATATTTTTCCTCCATACTTTTGTTCAAGTCATCGATTTGTTCTAGTCTCATTGCTTTGTAGTGCCACGATATTTGCCTTTATTTTAATGGAATTCCCTATCTTTGGTACCCTTACCTTTAGTTCATCTGAAAGTCCAGCATTTGGGAGCACTGGAACTACATTCGGTGTGTCTAATGCCCAGGTGTTTGGAACGGGGGGCACATTTGGAGCATCAAGCACACCTGCTTTTGGCAATTCTCGCACTCTTATTTTTGGTTGTTCTAGTTCTGCATTTGGGGGTTCCATTCCTCTTACTTTTGGAGCTTCAAACACTCTTCCTTTTTGAGCATCTTCTACTCCTTCATTCAGCTTTGGGTCTAGCCTAGCTTTCGGCCAATCAACGCCAACATTCGATAGTTCTCCTTTTGGAACCACCACATTTGAAGCATCGAGTTCTCTTTCTGGGAACCCAATCTTCTGTACCAACATCTGGAAACACTAGCTTTGACCAATCACCATTTGAAGGTCAACATGGGGGAGGTAAAGTGGCTCCTTACACACCTACAATCGAAGCAGACAGTAGGAGTAGTGCATAGCCAGCTACAAAGCTAGAGTCAATATCAGCGATGCCTGTTTACAAAGATAAAAGTCATGAGGAGCTGCGATGGGAGGATTATCAATTAGAGGATAAATGTGGACCATAGGTAGCTGCTCAACCTTTTGGAGAGACTGGCTTTGCTGTGTCAACCGCACCTACTAGTCCTTTTGACTCTTTTTCAATGTTCGATCAAGCGTTTGCAAATCCATTTTTTAGCAGCACAAGCATCACTCCATTTAGCCTAAAACCATTATTTTTTAATAGTATAGGTTGTATAACCTCGACTACTACAGTAAATCCTTTTCAATTAACATTATCAAGCCTTTTTGACCCAACTTCGTCAACAACTTTGGTATTTAGTTCATCTGCAACTCCTACATTTGGAGCCGATCCATTTCTTTTTAGTTCATCTATCACTCTTTCATTTTCAACTTCGCCATCCATTTTTGGTACTGATGGAGCTTCGATAACAACTCCAGCATTTGCTACTGGTTTAAATTTCATTTTTATTTTTATTTTTATTTTTATTTTTATTTTCATTTTATTTTATTATTTTATTTTCTTTAAATAAAATTCAAAAAAAATATTTTTGAGGAAAAGTTGAAAGTATCAATTTTCCTTAAAAATAAATTTTCAAAAAAAGGTTTTGAGGAAAAGTTGAAAGTATCAATTTTTCTCGAAATTAAAAGTTTTCAAAAAATATTTTTGGGAAAAAGTTGAAAATATCAATTTTTTTTAAAAATAAATTTTCAAAAAATGGTTTTGAGGAAAAGTTGAAAGTATCAATTTTCTTCGAAATTAAAAATTTCCAAAAAATATTTTTGGGGAAAAGCTTAAAAATAAATTTTCAAAAAAGGTTTTTTTGAGAAAAAGTTGAAATTATCAATTTTCTTCGAAATTAAAGTTTTCAAAAATATTTTGGGGAGAAGTTGAAAGTATCAATTTTCCTTGAAATTAAAGTTTTCAAAAATATTTTGGGAAAAGTTGAAAGTATCAATTTTTCCTGTACAAAAGCAGTCATTTTTTTCTTCTTTCTTTTAATTTTCTTTTTAAATAATCCGACAATGGAGTCTCTGCAAGTGAAACAGTAGTTTTCTTACATACTCTTGAGGTGAGGGGATTTTTTAAATTTTTTGCTAAAAGTATTAGAGTCAATTGAGAATAATTTTGAACAACTAATTACTTGGTAAATTTTTAAGGCTTATTGGATAACACAAAATTAAGCTGGTACCATCTTTCGATAGGCGTTGTGAGGGTGCTATAACCTTTCTCACACATAATCGAACTCCCGAACTCTGTTCTGATTAGTAGACCTGAACCTATTCTTGTAGGGACCTTTAAGCTTAGGTGTTCCTTGAAATGATAGATTTCTTAGGTGGCCAATCGCACCTAGATAAAAAAGATTGGTGGCGACTCCTTAAGTCAATGTCTAGTGATAGATCCCTGGATCTAGACGTTATGATAGCTCGGTGACTCCACTAGGGAAGTCCGAGAGTCAGGCCAGCAAATAAATTTGTGTTATCCAAAAGCCTAATAAAATTGAACCTTTTGTATAGAATTTTTTTATTCATTCATGTTTATTTACTTTATTAATTATGTAATTCATATGCATATGCATAACATGAGCTCTATACCCAAGCTCCGTCCCTCTAGGAGAGAGTAAAATACCTATTGCTTTCGTGAGGTTTAATGCCTCCTCAGTGGCTAGCGAAATACTCCCATTCAAATTGAACATTTTTCGCTTGTAGCTTGTAATGGGTGAGGATTAGGGTGCCTTACTAGTCTGTGATGGACAATGATGTAAGGAGAAATTTGGAAACCTTTAGACTTCAACCTTGAACCACATATAATGAATCTTAATAGAGCCCTTTCTACCCAATGATAGGTATACCCTGAAACTAAGACATAAGAAGAATGTTTATCTAATCATTTTGATTGTCTGACTTTGTGCATCATTTTCATTATCATATGTAACATTATGCATCGGCATCACTTTCATTTCATCTATGAAACTAACTATGTTGTTTGTCTGATTTTATGCATTTGCATTATTTTCATGATCATGTTTTAACACAATCATTTGCATCCATTTCATATTAGATTTCATCCATAAAAATGTACATTTCATTCATGCATCAACATATCATACATAAAGCATAGCATAGCATTTCTAATCGTAATTGTGGTGCTAAAAGTTCAAGGATAGCTCTACTAAGCAACCCCATTCACCAATACAATACAAGAGCTCGAGCCAGATAAATGGAACAAAAAAATTCCAATTGTTTTAAGAGATTAGAGAAAGCTCAAGAGAAGTTAAAAGAAGGGTTGAATAAGATTTTAGAGGGTTTGAACAAGCTAAACAAGGGGAAGGCAATAAAGGAGAATGCTAACCAACAAGAGGAGGATAACCCACTGTACCCTCCTGGTTTCAAGCCACATCAAGTCCAACCTGCACAAGGTCCACCATCACAGTAGTTCACCTATCTTATAGGGTATACATATCTCAGAATACCATGAGATTCAAATCAAGGACAGTACTAAAGTTATATAAATTTTATCTTTATTGAAAAGGTAGTAGAACCAATATCAATCTCTAATTTGGATGATCTAAAAGACTAAAAAAATTAAAGCCCAAAGAGAAGGAGCTTGTAGAAGCTTTAAAAGTTAAACAAAAGATAAACTTGTTAGAGGAAAGGTTACGAGTAGTGGAAAAAATGGGTTTTTATGGTTCTGTCGATGCTGATAGACTCTATTTAATCTCGGATGTGGTTATCTCTCTGAAGTTTAAAGTGCCCGAGTTTGAGAAATATGATGGTACAAGATGTCTGAAAACTCACATTACTATGTACTATTAAAAAAAGGCTGCCTATGCCAATAATGAAAAGCTCTTGATGCATGCATTCCAAGACAACCTCATTGGCTCTGTTGCTAGGTTGTATGTCCAGCTGGACAGGAGTCATATTCGTTCTTGAAGCGATATGGCTCATACTTTCATTAGTCAATACCAGCATATAATAGACTTGGCCTTTGATCATCTTTCTTTACAAAATATGAAGAAGAAAGTAACTGAATCATTCAAAGAATATGCCCAATGGTGAAGGGATATTGCTTCTCAAGTGCAACCTCTTTTGACTGGAAAGGAAACCACCGTATTGTTTGTCAGTACTTTGAAATCCCTCTGTTATGAAGAGATGATAGGAAATGCTACAAAGAATTTTATTGACATGGTGATCTCAGGTGAAATCATTGAGAATGCCATTAAAAATGGTAAGCCGAAAGGAGGAGAAACCAAGAAGGCACATGAGAAAAAAGAGAGTAAAACTTAAGCTACAGGCTTTAACAGATAATTCAGGGGATATCAACCCTATCCACCCCTAGGTTACTCTCCATGCTATCTTGCTGTGAACAATGCTTTATCCTACCTATACCAGCTAGCTCTATAACCACCTAATTCATCTATATACCAGCTCATTTTTATCCCCCAAGCTCCCATATACAGCCTTAACAGTCAAACTCCTGTAATACCCTAAGTTTATCCTATTAGCCTGAAAAATGGTTCACGAGAGCAATGGACTATTCGAGAAAAGCTCATATTTGATCCAATTCTCATGACTTATATGAAGTTATATTGAGAGCTCTATAATAGCCACCTAATTACCCTCAAGCCTTGTGGACCCGCTTAAACTACGTTATCCTAAGTGGTATGATCCTACAGCTCACTGTGACTACCACTATAGAATTACTGGCCATTGCACTAAAAATTGCACTACTCTAAAGCATGAGGTGCAATGGTTAATCAAATATGGAATGATAAGTTTTGATCAAGGAAGAGCAACAGGGGAACACGAGTACAGAGATTAGAGAAAGATCATAGAAAAAAAGAAAAAAGCTTCTTAGACACTAGTTTGAGGATGAGAGTGAAAGTAAAAAAAAAAGAGGAAAAACTAATTTAATACGGTGGTCTAAATTTTAAGTCGAATGTTACTCATCGACAGTGAGTAGAGAGAGCATGTTCTCAAGAAACAAATTTTAATTATCTATCCTATAATTGAATAGAACATCGGTCATATTCCAACAGCTATAGTTGAAGATGTAGAGCTTACGGTGGCTGCTGCTCGGAGAGCTCTTTCTAGAAACAAAGGCAAAGATTAGGCTTCAGCTTCTGGCATTGTTCGTGCCAAGTATTTACGGGCCATCGTTTCTAAAATAACAGAGAAAAAATCTAAATTAGCAAAGCTTGAGAAATTGATTACAAGAAACCACTTGATGAAACAACTTGGGACATTGATGATGTTGCTGGATGTTTTGAGTACTATACGTATCTTGCTGAAGGTTTAGATGTGAAGTAAAAGGTTGCTATCTCTCTTCCTATTGAGACATTTAAGAGTTATGTGCTTAAAAAACCACTTGGGATCGTTGGATTGATTACTCTATAGAATTATCCACTATTGATGGCCACCTAAAAAGTAGCTCTTACTTTGGCTATAGGTTATGCTACAATACTGAAACCTTTCAAGTTAGTATCTATCACTTATTTGGAGCTGGCTGATATGTGTAGGAAGGTTGGTTTTCTTCTAGATGTCTTAAACATTCTGACTGGATCAGGCCTGAAAGTTTCGATTCTTTTGGCATCTCATCCCAATGTTGACAAGACTACCTTTACCAGAAGCACTACAATAAGGAGCATGATAATGGAAGCAGCTGCTCAAATGGTCAAGCCTGTATCTTTAGAACTCGACAGAAAAAGCCCAATCATTTTGTTTGAGGATCAAGAATATGAAGAGTCACAATGAATCAATGGGGTGAGATAAAAATATTTCACATGATTGCACATGGGCATGATTTTAAAGAGGATGTTAAAACTGGTTGAATGTTACTTGTCATTCTAAGAGTTATTTTAAAGTGATGTTAGGATTTCTTTTTTGCAATATGATTTCACTTGTTATCATCTTAATAAAGGTAAGTTAATGCATTTCATTTCATTTTCTCTTTCATTTGACCATTTTCCATGCCCTATTACCTTTCATAACTTTACATTTTCATTCTTAAATTTCAGATGATGAATATTTAGACAATGATAACAATAATTCTGGGATTTAATTTTGAGAACTCATTCATATTAATATGAGGAGATCATTTGAGCAAAAAAGTAAGCTATTACCAGAGGTGAAATAGATATGTCTTGAAGATGTGTAATCTTTTATACAGGTTCATGAGCTTTGTTCAATAGATAATGTTCAAGAAAAGTATTCACAATTGAGATGAAAAATGGTCATCTTTCTTTTACCATTTGAAAAACCATTTATTGTTATCCCTTTGAGCCTATTATGATTTCTTTTTCTGAAGAACCCTAACCAAGGATCACCCTCTACATTGGGGGGTAATTTTTTAAAAAATATCACAAAAGGTCTCAAAGATGGAAAGAGAAAGAAAAGTAAAAGAAAAATAAATGCCACACATGATTTAGGGTGAAGTAATGAGAATCTTTTGTGTGAAGAAAGAAAAAATAGTAAAACGATGTGGGGGCAAAATGTCAAGTTGCATCAAATGATCCTTTGGTTTTGAACCCTTTTAATACATGTTTTGAGCCTATTATATCCATTTTTTTTATGACCCCTCATCTTGACCAACATTACAACCTTGAAAAATCTATTTGGATCAAGTGTGAATGCTCAACTTGAATGATCATATGTTAGGCGAAGGCATGCTCATCATGCTACATTGCTCTAAAGTTTCATGTGTGAAAGATATCAACAATGGATGAAAAATGAGAAAAAAATGATGACAAAAAATGATGACAAAAAATGAAAAAAAATAAAAAAATAAAAAAATAAAAAAGATTTAATTTGAAAACCTGAAAAGGTGATTTGGTTAAAAAAAAACCTAGGTCAAACGATTCACATGGATGAAAGATCAAAAATATATGAAGAATTTTCAAAGACTGAGGTAAAGTTCGCAAAGCTCAAAATGACTTCAACAGTAAATGAAATGAGTTTTTGAAAAGAATCCTAGATTAATGTTGAGAATTGTCTGAATATTCATCGTTTGGACATACCATTCATCCCAATGACATGTATCCAATTTATTTCCTTTCCCATTTATTTTGTACCAAAATATATCTTCATTGATTATCTTTACCATAATTCACCTTGTGTTCTCTTATTGTTACATCCCTCGAATAAATTAAGAAAATGTATGAGTGCATTATATTTGTCAAGAATTGAAATGATGATGAATGAATGACAATGTGCATAAAAAAAGTCTTGCATTCCTTTAAAGAGAAATCTAAGATGATGGTGGTAACAAAATTGAAAAAATGATAGAACCTTAAAAAGATGATTTGAAAGGACATGATGTGACCAAATAAAGAATATGATGATGGATTGGACAATAAAATGAAGATGAGGTAAATCTTGAAAAGTGGTATAGTCAAGTGATGAATACGGGGATGTATTGATCAATATAACCTATGAGTTATGATTAAGTGATGAAAATGATACGGGACAATAGACGAAACTGGTGCTGAGAAGTTTATGAATGATGACCAAGTGACAGATGATGAAATTTGTTTTGAAATGGCTAGTATTGATAAGTTTATGAACGATGACCAAGTGACAGAAGATGAAATTTATTTTGAAATGGTTAGTGCTGATAAGCCTGGCATGTGGGGTAATAGGTAAAATTTGTTGGTGCTGAGAAACCTTCGGATGGTGATCAAGTAATGGAAACAATGATGATCAATTGATGAAGCTTGTTCTAAAATGTTGAGAAGCTAAATAAGGGGAAAATGTGAGATGGTAGGGTCTTAAGGACCATATACCATAATTATTTAGAATTTTGTGACATAGATGTCTACATTGCATGCATCATGGGGGCATCATTGCTTGAATAGTACATGCACATGATTTGATGAATTAAACTTTGTTTGAACATACATGGCACTATGAGAATATAGGTTACCGCATTTGCATCATTAAGAAGGCATTTGCATCTTTGGTCATAACATTCATTCATGCAAATTTTTGAGTCACTTGAAAAAAAATTGTGAATATTTTGATGAGAATTTTTGAAAACTCAAATGAGAATCTTTGAGTTTCAAAATGAGAATCTTTGAGGAGTGAAACCCTAAAGTTCATCGAATGTGAATCTTCAAGCAAATGAAAAGTTTTGAACTTTTGGATGTGAATCTCCAAAATACAAAGCTTCAATTTTTTTGGATATGAATTTCTAATGTTTTAAATGAGAACCTTTGAACTTAGATGCGAAACTCTAAGTTTTATTGCATGTGAGTCTTTGAACTCAAATGAGAAGCTTTGAATTTTGGATGTGAATCTCCAAAATTCAAATGAAAAGCTTTAGATTTTTGGATATGAATTCCAATTTGCCAAATGAGAACCATTGAAAAGCCTTGAACTTTTGGATGTGAATCTCTAAAATTCAAATGAGGATCTTTAATGCGAGTCTTGCAAGTTGCGAATGCAAATCTTGAGATCTTGCAAATTTGAATGAAACTAAAATTTTGAGAATCAAATTTCAGTAAATTCTTACGAAGTTGGAAGGTTCTTGCAAATCTGAACCTTTGAATGTTGAACTCAAATTGTGAATCTTTAAGTTTCCATTACAAAATTCCTTCAATCACGATCCATAATTCTTTTGGACATGATTGTCAATGAGCAATTTATTTTTCAAAGTTTCATTGCCTTTGTTTAGAGGAGAAATTTATTTCTCAAAGTCATTGAGCCTCTGATTAGAGGAGCCGTTTATTTTTCAAAGTCATTGAGCCTTTGATTAGATGAGCCATTTATTTTTTAAAGTCGTTGAGCTTCTGATTAAAGGAGCCATTTATTTTTCAAAGTCATTAAGCCTCTGATTAGAGGAGCCATTTATTTCTCAAAGTCGTTGAGCCTCTGCCTAGAGGAGCTTTGATCAAAATTTTAAAAAAAAATTACCTCTATTTAGAGGAGCTTTGTTTATATTTCTCAAAGTCGTTGAGCCTCTACTTTGATCAAATTTAAAAAAAAAAAACAAAAAAATTACCTCTATTTAGATGAGCTTTGTTTATTTTTCTCAAAGTCGTTGAGCCTCTGCTTAGAGGAGCTTTGATCAAAATTAAAAAAAATAAAAAAATAAAAAAAATAAAAAAATTACCTCTGTTTATAGCAGCTTTGTTTATGTTTCTCAAAGTCGTTGAGCCTCTGCTTATAGGAGTTTTGATCAAATTTAAAAAAAAAAACAAAAAAATTACCTCTGTTTAAAGGAGCTTTGTTTATGTTTCTCAAAGTCATTAAGCCTCTGCTTAGAGGAGTTTTGATCAAAATTTAAAAAAAAATAAAAAAACAAAATATTACCTCTGTTTAGAGGAGCTTTGTTTATGTTTCTCAAAGTTATTGAGCCTTTGCTTAGAAGAGCTTTGATCAAAATTTAAAAAAAAAAACAAAAAATTACCTCTATTTAGAGGAGCTTTGTTTATGTTTCTCAAAGTCATTGAGCCTCTACTTAGAGGAGCTTTGATCAAAATTTAAAAAATAAAAAAACAAAAAAAAGTAAAAAAAAAGGGGCAAAAAAAAATCCAGTTGAGTGTTGAATGGGTGTCTACGTCTTTGCACAATTTCTGTTTCACAGAAAATGTGCAAAGAGGGGCAGCTGTAGACACCCTATTTTGTCCGGGGTCCTTTATCATTTAAAACCATCCAAGCTCGATTGTAAAAATTTTTATTCATTTTTATTTTAGATTTTTATTTCATATTTATCATTTATCATTTTTTAATTTTTATCTTATGGTCTACTTATTGTTTATTTTCTTTTTCTATCTTCATTATCTAATTATTAAAAAAAAAAAAGATTGAGATTAGGCTTGATGATGATCAGAAAGCATAATTAGATGCTAATCTTTAGCATTGGATGACTAATTGGAATTGAACTGAAACTCTATCGGCATGGTTTTATAAATCATTGTGATTCACAGTTTGCAAAGATAGAAGAAGAATCCGAATAGGAGAGGAAAAAGTTAGAATCAAAAGGTGTTCAAGTTTTTGTTAGCAACTTTACCGCTTAGAGTAGTATCGAGAAGGCGAGGGCTACTTTATGAAAGTCGGTAACCTATTCGTTAGGATGCTGCTTGAAGCGTTACAATCTGGGTGCTTGCTATCTTCTTTCATTCGATCAAAGAATCCAACTTTCAAGGGTCAGATGAAGAGGCTGATTATCTAGTTTGGATGGACCCTGGTTCTATTTGAATCTGGCAATTGGTTGATCTCAGTTAAAGACTCGGTTGCATTGAAGATCTTTAACCAAGAAAAGATTCAGCCTTTCCCTTCGTGCACTAGAAAGAAAAGAATAAAAATGAGGCACTTTTTTTGTCAAGCAATATAGAGCAACCAACACAACACAACAATCACAGCCTGCATTAAGTAGTGGTATATTTGGTTCCTCCACACCTTTGGTTCAAGTCAATCTACATTTGGTTCCAGTACTCTTACTTTTGGTGCCACGAGTATCCCTGCCTTTAGGTCCACAAGCATCCCTGCCTTTGGTACCATTACCTTTGGTTCATCTGAAAGTCCAGCATTTGGGAGCATTGGAACTGCATTCGGTGTGTCTAATGCCCAAGTGTTTGGAACATGGGGGCACATTTGGAGCATCAAGCACACTTACTTTTGGCACTTCTAGCACTCTTGTTTTTGGTTCTTCTAGTTTTGCATTTGGGGGTTTCATCCCTTCTACTTTTGGAGCTTCAAACACTCCTATTTTTGGAGCATCTTCTACTATTTCATTCAGCTTTGGGTCTAGCCTAGCTTTTCGGCTAATCAACGTCAACATTCTATAGTTTTCCTTTTGGAACCACCTTATTTGGAGCCCCGAGTTCTCTTTTTGGGAACCCAATCTTTTGTACTAGCATCTGGAAACAATAGCTTTGACCAATCACCATTTGAAGGTCAACGTGGGGGAAGTAAAGTGGCTCCTTACACACCTACAACCGAAACAGACAGTGGGAGTAGTGCACAGCCAGTTGCAAAGCTGAAGTCAATATCAACTATGCCTGTTTACAAAAATAAAAGTCATGAGGAGCCACGATGGGAGGATTATCAATTAGAGGATAAAGGTGGACCACAAGTAGCTACTTAACTTTCTGGAGAGACTGGCTTTGCTGTGTCAACCGCACTTACTAGTCCTTTTGACTCTTTTTCAATGTTCGGTCAAACGTCTATAAATCCATTTTCCAGCAGCACAAGTATCACTCCATTTAGCCTAAAACCACCATCCTTTAATAGTACAGGTTGTACAACCTCGACTACTACATCAAATCCTTTTCAATCAACATTATCAAGCCTTTTTGGCCCAACTTCATCAACAACTTTGCTATTTAGTTCATCTGCAACTCCTACATTTGGAATCGATCCATTTCTTTTTAGTTCATCTGTCACTCTTTCATTTTCAACTTCGTCATCCATTTTTGGTACTAGTGGAGCTCCGATAACAACTTCAGCATTTGCTACTGGTTTAAATTTCATTTTCATTTTTATTTTTATTTTATTTTATTATTTTATTTTCTTTAAATAAAATTCAAAAAAAATATTTTTGAGGAAAAGTTGAAAGTATCAATTTTTCTCGAAATGAAAAGTTTCCAAAAAATATTTTTGGGAAAAAGTAGAAAGTATCAATTTTCCTCGAAATTAAAGTTTTCCAAAAAATATTTTTGGGAAAAAGTTGAAAGTATCAATTTTCCTTAAAAATAAGTTTCCAAAGAAAGGTTTTTAAGGAAAAGTTAAAAGTATCAATTTTTCTCAAAATTAAAGTTTCCAAAAATATATTGGGCAGAAGTTGAAAGTATTAATTTTTCTTAAAATTAAAATTTCTAAAAAATATTTTTGCGGAAAAGTTGAAAGTATCAATTTTCCCTGCATAAAAACAGTCATTTTTTTCTTTTTCCTTTTTATTTTCTTTTTAAATAATCCAACGATGGAGCCTCCGCAAGTGAAACAGTAGTTTTCTTGCATACTCTTGAGGTGAGGGGATTTTTTTAATTTTCTGCTAAAAGTATTAGAGTCAATTGAGAATAATTTCCAACAACTAATTACTTGGTAAATTTTTAAGGCTTATTGGATAACACAAAATTAAGCTGGTACCATCTTTCGATGGGCTTTGTGAGGGTGCTATAACCTTCTTCACACGTAATTGAACTCCCAAACCCTATTCTAGTTAGTAAACCCGAACCTATTCTTACAGGGACTCTTAAACTTAGGTGTTCCCTGAAAGGATAGATTTCTTAGGTGGCTAACCGCACTTAGATAAAAAAGATTGGTGGCGACTCCTTAAGTCAATATCTAGCGATAGATCCCCAGATCTAAGCGTTATGACATCCATCATCTTCTTATTTGGATTAAAAAATAAAGTTTTTCATCAGAGTTAAATAAAAATCAACATCACTACTTGATGGTTAAGTTATCTTAGCTTGTCTTATTAATCAATATGTTGACTAACAATGCCATTCTTGATCCCTTTAACTCAGTATAAAAGTCTCTACCCATTTTTTCTCATTGTTAATGGTAAAATATGTAACCATATAAATTATAAATCATCGATCTAATAGAAATCTATAATAATTTATTTTTATAATTTATTTATTTTATATAAATATATAAAAGTTGAAGCTTTTGACAAAAAAAGAAAATTATTCAATGTGGATAACCTATATGATTGACATCTAAATAGTTTTAAAAAATAGCCATTTGTTATGCATTTAATTCTTTTTAATTTATTTTAATTTAAATTAAAAATATTTTAAATAATTAATTATATTTTGTTTCTTTTAAAATTTTAATTTAATTACTTACCTTTTTATATTTATGTGACCTTTTATAATATTCTATGATTAAGATTTTAATTTAAATTATATTAAATAATAATATTTTCTTTTCATATTTGCCAAAAAGTTTTAATATAAATCTAAATTGTCTGCAATCATACTTGATTTTATATCAAAATAAATCATGTGATAAGATTATTCTTAGCAACCTCTTATTATTGCCTTCCATAAGTAATTCTCCTTTTAATTTATGGTCAACTTTTCATATTTAAACTTTAGAAATTTTAATATTTCTACAATTAATTTGCTAACCAATCACAATTTTTAATTGGATGTTGATTTAGAGATCAATGAAGCTTTTAGGGTTGAGTTTGTATCAAAAACTTTTACAACCCATTTTTGTCGTTGAATTCATTTTCATATTCAAATGATCTTATGATTGTGTCTTTACATGTGCATTTTGTTTTGTATGGTGCAATTTTTATTTGCTTAATTTCTTGGGATCATTGCATAACTTTTAGAGACTTTTAGCAATTTGATTTATGTATTACTTTTTATATTGTGAAATGCAAAATGTGCTTCACATAAAAATTTATAGTAATTTGATTTTGTATACAAGTGGCCTTAGTCAAAATATATAGATAGTTGATCTAAAAAAACTGTAAACTATTTTAGAAGTCCAAAAGAATAATTATTCGTCTTGATTAGGAGTTCAACGATTCTTAATAGTTAGATTTGATTCTTTATATGCTTTAGAAAAAATCACTCTGCTCATAAGGTTTTGAAATGGATTGAGGGGGATATCAAAAGAAGATTTAGAAACTATAGGAGAAATACCAAGGATGCAGTTGATTTGGCATTTTCTTCAAACATAAGGCATCATTCAAAATAATATTTGATTTATTGTTTTCTTTAATAGCTTTGTAATACAAATGAGATGTTATATTTCATTTTTAATTTGATTGTAATTATTTTTTTGATAGCTCTAATTGATTTGCAACATTGTTTTTTAATTTAGCACAGCTGTCCTAATAACTTGGATAAAGAATTAATTGATTTTTTGTGCTATTGTAGTTATTTATTAAATTTCATATAAGATTTCTTTTCATTTTAGTTGATATTAAGTTTATTTTTTACATAAGTATGTTTGGAGATGATGTGAATAAGTTTTAAATATCATAATTTTCTTCTATTCTTTATTACAAAATAAAAAATACAAATGTATTTTTGTTTAATTATTTATTACAATAAATAAAATACAAACAATATTATAACTAATTAAAAAGTATTTTTATTATGATATTTTAAGCATAATTTTGCCTCATTTTATGAATTTGTTAATAATATTTTTAAATCTATATTCATTGCTTTTAATTATTTTTCTCAATTTTTAATTGAGTTTCATTTAGATAACGACGATTTTTATGTTATGCAATTATATCGTATTATCGTTGTAATCATCTTTTTAAAAATGGAAGATGTAGCTAGAGATGCGAGTGATATGCAAAATATATATATATATATATTTTAAATATTCAACTCAAATCAATGCACATAATTTTACAATTCAAAATATATAATAAAACTCTTTATCATAATTTTTTTAAATTTTGATAATTTTCTAGTTATTCTAATTTTTATATTTTAATCTGTACAATTGTACAAAAATCTACTACCAAATGCAAATCGGTGTTAAAACATTTATTTTGACCAAATTAATTACATTAGTTTTCTTTTAAATTAATTTTCTTTTAAACATCTATTTATCTTACATATTAGACTATTTATTTTTTTAAATAGTAAATGTATAGTTGAAATCAATTTATCTTAAAATCGTGGCAATTTATTGGAAATATCATATCTCATTAAATGTTACTATTTAATTTTTTGTATCACTTTTGTCCATCATTTAGATTATAAAATGTTGGGTTTCTGAATTGACTCAAAATATATTTTTCATAACTTTTACAATTTTTATTTGATCAATCAAAAGTTTTTACTGTCATTTTGCTTTTTGTGTTCTATTTTCTTTATTTTATTTCATATAAATTTATTAGCCTTTTCCACTAAATAGTTATACAATATGCTTTATTAGCTTATATGAATAGACTTAACTTTCTATATACCGTCTACCAATTTATTTACTTTTATTTCTAATATTATTTATATTTGAAAGCTTTTAGAATTTAAAAATTATATTTTAATGCAACATTTTATATGAATTTTTGTATTTTAAATAGGTTATATTTTTTAAAAAAATTGTGTCAAGAATACTTATTTCATTTAAAATTAAAAAAAATTATTTATATGTATATTTTAAAAATGTTTATTTTTATATAAAATTTATTAAGTATATTATAATTATATATATAATTATTACCTGAAAGCATGAATGTGAAGAAAATTTTGAATTGATAAAAATATCATTGTTATTAATTATATTTCTAAATTCGTCAATATTTTTATTATCAGTAAGTTTTATCCAATTTATAAGTAAAAATTTTAATTTCATCAAAATATTATTGTTGATGGATTTATTTGACAATAAATAAAAAAGAGTTAAAGTTTACATTAAGTCATTATTGTCTACTATATTTTTAAATTGTCATTGTAAATATTTTTTATTATTAATAAGATTTATCCAATTTATAAGTAAGAATTTTAATTTTACTAAAAGATTTTGTTTAAATGGATTTATTTGATAATAATAAATAAAATAGTTAAAGTTTACATTTAATTATTTTATCTTTAAAGTTTTGATATTTTTCATTAACCTTAAAAAGTAAATAAATTTATTTGATGAACAAAAAAAAAATTAAAGTTTACATTGAATTCTTTATCTTCATAATTTTAATTTTACATTTATATTAAAAATAATAAATTTTTATTAATTTAATATAATTTACACAGAATAAATTTTTCATTTTAATATAGATTTTCACTAATATAGAATATACTAGTATTATTTATTTGTAAAATGTATAATTATATGCTAAAAACACTTTTTTTCTTGAGAATAATAGTTAACACTTTTTTTTCTTGAGAACAATAATTGCTCTTACCTTCTTTTGATTCTTACATGTAATTGGAAAAACCCTCTTTCATGGGCCCTTTTACAATAAACCTTACATTAATTATTTTTTGTTTCAATCTTGAGTAATAAAACTCTTTTTTAATTTTTTAATTTTTCAATTCTCAAAGCAATAAAGCTTTCCTTTTTATTATCATTGTGCTTTCTTGTTCTTCATCACTAAAATTTTCTTTTGTTTGTTTCTCATTCCCCACTTCTTTTGCCTTTAAATTTCCTTCTAATCTTATAATATTAGAAACTAAAAATGCTAATAACAAACATTGAACTTTTTTTTTAGGTGTTCCTATAATGAACGGAAAGGAAAAATGGATTATTAATCGAGGAGGGAAGAACTTGAAGGTGTTCTAAAGTTGATTTTAGCAAGAATTAGTAGTTGACAATGGGTGTCATGGAAAACTAATGCATGTAGGATCAAATCTTACAGGCTTCTTAATTTATCTAAGCTTATAGGATAAAAAATAAGAACAATATCGATGAATTTTTTTGATGGATTTTTTCTATTGGTAGTTACCAATGGATTCCTAACAGTTTACCAATGGGAAAAAAATTAAAAACTCTTTATCGATAGTTCATCGAATGAATTTACCAATGGATTTTTTTCCTTCAGTATTTCGTAAGTGAATCTATCATGGAAAAAATAGGAAATTGGCATATTTTTTACCAACAGAAATAATCTATTTGTAATTCATTGCTAAAACTTTTAAAGGCCAATTACCGACGAATTTTTCTCTTGGTAAAAAAATTTTGACCTTTTTTTTAATTTTTTTAATTAAAATGGGAGGAAAATTTTCTATTAGTGATAAATTATTGATGGAATATATCACTAAAAGTATGAATTACAGACAAAATTCATTTGCAATTCGTTACTAAAAGTTGGAAAAAATTTTGAATTACTGATGGATTTTTCGTCAGTAAAGGTTATTTAATCTAAAAACTCCATTTCCCCTTTCCTTTCTTCCTCGATTTCAATCTTTAACTTTTTTTCTCTTTCCTCCCTTTGTAATCTCTCTTTTCTTTTTCTATCTCAAATTCACATTGTGAAAACATGTATTGTACTACCGTTTGCTCGTTTTCCTTGGTTAAGTGATGAACCCTTCAACCCATGATTGCCTATGACTGCTGCAACTTAAGCTTGTTTGGAACTCACCTTCTCTACCAAGGTATAGTTTCATTATTTAGCTTGTTGATTTTGATATAGACAAGGTATAGTTAGGGAATTCAATTGAAAATTTTTTTTTTGAAGTAGGTGAAGAATACTAGAATATAGTAGTGGACTTATGCCACTAAAAGTATTACTAAAGGTAAATTAGGATGTAAAAGCAAAAAGTCAAGTTTAAGTGTAGAGTGTTTTAATTTTAATATTATTTTTTATTCTAACTTTTTGACCTTGAATATATATATATATATATATATATAAGAAAAATCAAATAGTTAGCTTGTCTTCTTCTAATAACTTAATAAAGTTGTATTTTTTAGATCATTTATGATTTAGGAAGGTTGTTATGTTAGACAACTTTTCTTGTTCTAAGGCTGTTTTGGTATCGTGAACCTTGTCTATGAACATTAATTACTAGTTTGGTGGGAACTTAACAGTGGTAGAGTTTGATAAATAAAAATACTTGGTTTAAAGAGGTTAATCTAGGGCTGGTTGTAAATTTAAACAGTGTAGCAAAATAATAAAAAGCAATCATATAGGCTTTGGCCTTTAGAATCACATCAGAGGTTGATTTTATCAGACAATCACCAAAAAAATAATGTTGGAAATTTTCTCACAGTAAGTCTAACTTTCAATAAAAAGATTACATATAAAATCTTAGCAATCCTAGTGCAGTTAGGACTTTAATAGATACTTGAGACTTTTATTAGGAAACTAACCAATTAACAAACTAACAAACTTGATTTAAAATGTTGATACATAAACTATAATAAAAACCCAACAATGTAAGAAAAGGCCTAAAAATGTCTCTTAGGCATTTAGATCTATGATTTTAAGCAAACTAAAAAATTTTAAAAATATTCTTCCCATTTAAAAGGCTAGAAATCAGAATGAGATAAGAACCTATAATTTTCACACATATAGACCTCAAGCATTATTCTAAAATGAATGATAAAGCCTACTTAAGCTTTTAACTAAGCTCTCATCATTGGACAAGTACCAAATTTAAAGCTTAGGTTAAGACTTCTTATAAACATCTTTGGAGGCTATTGCCATTATGCTCCATCAATTTGTTTGTGAACTATGAATCAGATGATACTTTCATTCTACCATAAGAATTTTCAAATACCTTTTCTATGGCATTTAGAAACTAAAATAACTTTTCTTGTTTGTTTCGCATGGAAGCCTATTGGCCGCCACAAATGCTCTGTACATATTCATGCTAGTTGGCTTCTAAAGTTATGAGTGTGTATATTTATTTTATTGTATAATTTCTTTAAAAGATTAATGTATAACCCTGCAAAATGATTTCATATTTATCTTTTCTGCTTTGGTAAATGATTCTGGACTATTATAATTGGAAACTTTCACTTTGAATTGGTAAGTAACAAATTCACATCAAGTTATCCATTAGTTCTCACATTTCTTCCACATTATCTTTTTTCCTTTTATAGTCCTATGTTGAACTAAAAACAATCCCAGTTGACTTTCATTTCCCTACAATAAATCAAACTAGACATTGTTTCACCCACTACATTGAGTTTCATAGTTAAGTACATTGCTTTTTAATTTTCAAAAGTTTCCTTGTTAGAAAACTGTGAAATGTAATTTTTTATGTTAAAATCAACTATAGGTGCTTGGTAGCAAAGAGTGAAGAATCTAATCAATATAAAAGGTTTGCCAATTATTATCAATCTTTTTATCTTGAAAAATGGGTGAGTATACTTAATTTTTTATATTATCATAAGTAAACGAGAGTTTGTCTTGTTGCAATGGAATTTATGCTATATAAAGTATATTTTATATAAACTTTATTATCATGTGCTTGTTTTTTGGCTTTTAGTACCAAGTTTTGCTGTTCACAAGCATAAGTACTTTTTATATATGTCATGGCATCATTCATAAAGCTTGTGACAAAATCTATGATTTTATATGATGTATAACAAATAATTGTAAATAAGAAATAAATTATACTATGACATTAAGGGAATAAATAAATTATAGGTGCTTTTTATTTTTTCCATGCCAAATGTTCTATATTGTTTTATGTTGAGAATTATAAACTTTTGTATTTGTACTTTTTCCTACTGATTAGTAGACTCATATTCTCCATTTTAATATTTTAAATGTTGCTTAAATTGCTATAGGTTAAGAGGTGGAATGTGCATAAGAGAATGGTGCTTTCTAGGGACCTTTATGATCACATATAGGAAATGTAGTGATCCTTTTATGGCTTGGGGAATTGATATTGCTCTCTTGATATTGTCTTTAGCTAGTTTCAATGTTTATCCTTGAATTTTTTGAATTAATAAGCAACAAACAAAGATTTGTTAAATTTATTGAGCATTGATTCACAATGAAGATGTATTATTTCATGAACCTGCTTTTCGATATGTGGATTTTTTATTTTTATTAATAATAATAGAAATAATAATCTTTTAAAATAATTATAAATATATTAATTTTAATTTACAATTTTCTTAAATAATTATAGACAAAATTAATCAAATTATGGATGAAATTATATTTTTGCCGATGGACTATTAACAAAAAATCACCATTTAGTGACCATTTTCAATCAATTAGCAATAAAATTACTGATAAATTACCGATGGTTTTTTATCGATGGATTTTTTGGTTAGTAAAATTGACTTTTTAGAGATGTATTTTTATTGATAATTATCGATGAACTTTTTACTGATGGATTTTCAATAGTAATTACTGATGAAAATAAACTTTTATCGACAAAAAGGCATTATCAACTTGCTTAATAGTAACAGAATTTTTCATTGGTAATTATGTCGATAAAAGTACTACCAACAAAAAATTTACTTTTACCGACAAAAAAATTCTTTAGTAAAAATCATATTTCTGGTAGTGTTATTCTCTTAATGATTTGTTATGAATTCATTGTTTACTTGAAATTTTCGAACTCTATTAAGGAGCTAAGTAGGAACAAAGTTTATTATTTGGATTTATTATTAGTTTTTATGATTATAATATAATATATATTGTTATAGATGCATTTATATTTATTTTTTGTTTGAAAATTATGTTATTTTATGGATGGAAAAAAGGCACAAAAAAGAAGTTAGGCATTTTATGCCTCAACCCATGCTGTAATTGTTTTGGATTAAGCCTAACATATTTTAAAATTTAGTTTCAGTCATTGAGAAATATTATATTATTGTTGAATACCAAATAGGTGGGCTCAAACAGATAAGTAAATTGCATATATCCTTTATGGCTATGTAATATCTTCTGTTATTTATCTATGGAAAAGATGGCTTCAACACTGACATTGAATATATAAACTCCATTGCCAAACCAAAACCAAAAAGATAGAATGTTACTAAAAGAGAGTTATTTACTTACATCATTCAGTAACTTATAACCACACAAAATACATTGTTAAAAGGTGGCAAACTTTTTCAGTAATTTATTGTTGATGTTATCGTTATAGTATATCAAAAACAATAAAAAAAGGTATAAGGATTGGAATTTACAAAGGGCTAAAAGATGATATGGTAGAAATAGATGTGCAAGGTAATTCAACCAACAAGTACATAATTTTTTTTGTAACTTTCATTGGCAACTCACTGGCAACCCATGTCACCTTTTTTAGAACTACCAGGATATAATGGTTATTTGTTGATAATATGGCTTTCTAGATTTATTAATCATATTTTATTCTAATAAAAAGTGGTCGAAGATTAAAGCATTAAATTTTATACTTGGCTAAAAGGCAAACATTAGACCATACATTGTTTTAAAGGTGTTTAGGTTGAAACTTAATAGTTTTATGGAAGAATTTATAAAAAAGAAACACTTTAGCATAATTTTGGGAGGTAAGCAAAATATACATTATTTTTTTATCTTTTCCTTTATTATTATATTGTGTGATTTTCTTTTATAAGGTGCAAAAAATTTCTTCCAACATTAGGTTTGCTTTATTTCTTTATAGTCACATATATAATCGAAGAACATTGAAGGGATGAAATAAAAATTTACCTCAACTGTAGATGCTCGTTTGTTTATAAAACATGTTGTAAGTTGTTCGCATTTGATATGCGTCATCATTAACCATCGGTGGAAAAACTAGTGATCCACTTATAAATGAATAAAATGTATGTTTCATTAATCAAGATGAGTTAAAAAGAGTCATTCAAAGACTAGATATCACAAGGATGATGTTGACAGAATGAATGGTAACAAACTAGATGCATGAAGATGTAAGGGAATTACTTTATGCAGACTTTCCAACTCAATGGATTGGGGTAAAAAAAAGATAAGATAGTAAAAAATATAACCTAAAAAAGCTATACGAAGAATCATTTATGTTCATTTAACAGCAGGGGATTTATATTTAATACAAATGCTCTTGAATGTCATTAGAGGTTCAAAACCCATGGGGAATTGAGAATATTTGCTAATGTAATTCATCTCACCTTTCAAGCAGTATGCCGAGCATTGAAATTACTTGGTGGTAATAGAGAATGAACTAAAGCCTTGACACAAGCAACACAATAGGCCACAAAAGAACAATTAAGGTAGCTATTTGTCACTATAATAATGTTTTGTATAATGGCTAATGTAACTACCCTTTGGGAAAACTATTGAGTTTTTTTCTCTAAAGACATTAAGTATAGACTAAAACAAGAATCCAAAGCTACTCACGATTAGATTCTAGAAGAAAAACTAAAGATTCATTTTTTCATGGAACTCGAATAATTTTTTAACAAGAATTGCATTTTGCTCTTAAAATTCAAATAGCTAATGGCTGATAGATCTTTCATGTTTGTAATGTAAAATAGATTGATACATGAAAAGGTTAATTAAAACCTAAATGAACTTTATTAAAAACAACATATGCAGTGCCTTACGAGTTTAAATGCAAAATAGATGCATGTATATCAATGCATTAAACAATTAGTTGAAAGTCATCAAAGAGGCATGTTCTTTATGTATGGACATAAAGGCACAAGAAAAACTTATTTGTGAAATACTATAATTTTTGGCATAAGATTGATTGAGAGGATTGTATTAAGAGTGGCATCATTTGAAATTGCTTATTTATGTCTACTTGGAAGTAGAATAATGCACGTGAGATGATACATTTAATATTAATGAATATATAATACATGTGAGATTAAAATAGGTATCTAACTTGTTGTGTTAATATAAAATAACAGTCTAATTGCATGGGATAAAGCTCTAATTATCCATAAAAATTATTTTAAGGTCTTAACAAACCTTTACGAGATATCATGAGTGAAAACCCTTCCTAACCAATTAAAATGTCATTTGGACGAAAAACAATCGTGTTGGAAAAAAGACTTAGAATTAAACAGTTCCTATTGTTGAATCTAGAAGTAAGTAAAAAATTATAGTTGTTTCTATAAACCAATTTTCTTTGTGAAGTTACTATAAGATCTTTCATCTCAAAACAAACATGAGATTACTCTAGACAAGTTTAAATAAAGAAAACATAATTAAAATCACAAACATTGCGTAATGGTTATTAGACATTAGAGGTGACAAGATTAGAGCTTACAGTCATAGTGATCAAAAAGATCTTTCTTAGATTAAAATACTTGAAAACTTGATGCTTTCATACTTTGAAAATCCAATAGAGGTAATTGTATCAACTGTTTATGTTGCATTTTAGGCAAATTTTGTAAAAATGGATTACCTTAAACAAAGAAAAATTGTCTGTCCTTATAATGATAACATTGACTCCATCAATTTTTATGTGCTTGATTTGATCTTGGAGAAAGACTACAACGTATTATAGTGTTGATAAAATTTCACATGTATCAAACTATCACATAGATCAATAGTTGTTACATCTAATTGAATTTTTAAACTCTTTTAGGTTCTCTAGTTTTCCTAACCACAAGCTTGACCTTTAACATAGGTGATGTGATCATGCTCCTTTGCAATATAAACTAAAGTTTTGGCCAATGTAATGGGATTAGATTGTTTATCATGTAACTAGCTCTAAATATTGTAAAAGGAAAAATTTTGTTTGTCACTTTCACTGATAGTAAAGTTTTATACCTAAACAAGTTCTCATAGTAAAAAATAAGAAATGCCCATTTCCTTTTAACAAAAAATAGATCATAATAAGGCTTCTTATGTTATGACCATCAATAAAAGTCAATGTTAAACACTTCATAATGTTGGACTATACTTACTTAGGTATGTTTTCATGTATGGATGATTGTATGTTGCACTTTTTAGGGTTAAATCATGCCGTGACCTAAAAATTTTAATACTAAATCAAAAAGAACAAAGAAATGAAACAAAAAATTTAATATACAATTAAAATTTTGGGAATCTATAATAAAAATTTATTTGTATTATACTATTTTTTATATGTATTGCCTTTGTATTCCATATATAATGCATATTTGTTTATATATATGTATTTATTACTCCTTATACTCATGGTATATTCTTTCAATTTTTTTAATACATATATGGTCATGATTTGTTATATAAATATAGAAACATTTTAGTATGAGAGAAATATGTAAATGTAGAATGTGAATTTCAATCATATCTATATTTTACAATTGCAATTAGAGTATTAAATTTATTTTTCCTTACAAGAGATGACAAAACTAAATGACAATTAACACTACTCAGTTAAATTGCAAATGTACAAGCCAACACCACTTATGAAAATAATAATTGTTCTACTTTGGTAATCAAAAACACCTAAACAACTAGATTTCTTGAGAAGCTTGGATTTTTCAATTGTGGATAGCAAAGTATTTCTTTTAACAAAGAATTTAACAATATAAAAATATATTCTACACAATGATCAAAATAAAAGCTACTGAACTAATATACTTCAACAGGAAAATGCTATGCAATTCATGGCAAAAACACAGATGCTCCATAATTAGTTGCTATCTTTAAAAAGGTTCCCTCTATCTCATTAGCCAATATTGAGTTACCAAGTCTAAAACTTGCTTTAATGTTGTTCCTATAAATATAATGGCAATTTTCGTAAAAGGTACTCAAGTTGAAAAAGTTTTGGATAATTTGGCTCCATATCCAGGCTATCACTTTAACTTTTACCCTTATATTGGTCTGAGTGACAGAATCAATATCTTACCTTTTGAGCCAAATGTTTTGCACAAACTAGTTTAACATTTTTTAAAATTGTAATTTAACCTTACACCATTTCATTTTATAGATGTAATTGGAGTTGTTTCATCTCTGACCCTTATAACAAAAGTTCATTTGAACAATAGAAATGATGAGGTTGAGAAGGAAAATACTTATATTCAAGACCTATGGCAAACAATGACATCAAATGAAATTTAGTTTACATATTCAATTGATTATAAACTTTAATCTATTAGTTTTTTTATATAACATTGTTATTTTTAGGCCTAATACTTTATAAGTAATTTTTTATGAAAAATTGGTGCATATAATAAATAAAGAAAAATGTTGAATTAGATAATCAATCTAGTCTTTATTTTTACAGGGATGAGCATCAAATCATATATGTGTAATAACTTCTTACTCGTTTCTTATAAAAAAAAAAGTGTTTCTATTTATACCCAAAAAAATTCTCACTACACTTAAAAAAAATTAACCTTAATGAAATTTCTTAAATACCTATTAGTCAATTACTTTTTTGTCTTTCACGTTATTTTCTTCTTCTCAATAACTTTCGAAAATTCATTTAAAAAAAATTATTCATTGAAAATTGATTTTCAAAATTGAACAAAAATTACTGAAAATTCATTTTCGAAAGTTTTTTTAATGTATCAAAAATTTATTTTCAAAAACTTCTTCTCTGTATCAAAAATGCATTTTCAGAAAGCATTGCAATTATCCAAAAATGCATTTTCGAAAGTAACTTTTTACTTTAGTTTCTTTGTTGCATTAGGTATGAGAAGGTAGATTTCAATCTCTTGATCAGTGTCTGGCATAAGAATATCACATTTCCCTTACTGTGATCTCTAAATGGGTCTTTAATGATTTCTTTAAGGTATGGGCTATTTAAATTCGATAGTAGAGACCTTTAATATTTTGGTCATCTATTCAATAATATTTGCAACATTTTTTTAATTCTGACCAATGTGCATTTGAGAAAAATTGCTAATTTTGAAAAGACATTCATGCAAATTGGTTACTACACTATGTGAGATGAGATAGTTATGTTTTATCTCACCAAATTTGATACCACCATAATGATTCCTATCAATAATAGGCTGCCTTGTAAGTGGGCTTATAGGTGATAAGTTGCTGACATGAAACATTATGGTATAATCAAATTTGCTGAAATGGAGAGTGATTGCCTCATCATACATAGTGCAACAGCTAACTTACACGATTACCTCTTCACACTCAACAATTCCTCTTAGATGCACATTTGTTAGAATTACAAAAATGTTGCAAATGTTATTAAACAAACAATGTTTATTGACTAAAAGGTTAGAGGTTCCTATTACCAAATTTGTCAATCTATTGATGATATTATTTGGGTCAATGTTTTTTATAGTGCCATGTTATTATACTGGGAGCAATGGCTTCTACAAACATTTCAATATACTGAAAATCCATTTCAGGAATTTTTTAAGGCTTCCAAAAATTAGTGTCTGAAAACCATTGAGAAATTCTAGAAATCTCCTTTTGAAAATTCTTAAAGGTTTTCAAAAATGGCTGTTCAAATGCCTTTAAGAGATTCTGGAAATGAATTTTCAAAAGTTCATGAATGATTCTAGACATTCATTCATGGAAACCTTTAATAATTTCTAGAAATTCATTTATGAAATGTTCAAATCATACCCTGAAACTTAAAATTCTAAATCTTACAAAACTAAACATGAAATCAAATGAAAAGTGGAAAAAACAAATGATTTACCTCTGATTTTAAGCTATCTAAGATCAAATGGGTGATTGGGACTTTATTTGGGGCTTAATCCTTTAAGGTTTTTTGATTGAAGGAGATGAAGTGTTTTGATTTTTAAAAAATTTATGTTTCAGATTTGGGGTGTGTTAAGTAAAAAATTGGATGTTAATATAGTGGGGTGAAGAGAAGAAGTTGGGGTGCAAATAGCAACCTTCTAAAAAAAAAAACCTTATATTATCATTTTTAAACACAACTAATAAAACTCATGTGAAATGTACTTCAAGAGTTATGTATGTTACCTCATCACCAACTACCAAAATATACCTTGATTTAGGCATTCTAAAAACTACTTCATTGAAAACAGGTATATATAATTCAAGCTAAATTTCTCAAACTTCATACATTACTGCTATTCATTTTAAATATAATATACCCAAATTCACAAAAAAACTCTTAAATAGGTACATGAATGAATTGATCAATGTGCAACTATCTAACAACAAAATGTTTATCAACTAT
This sequence comes from Durio zibethinus, assembly GCF_002303985.1. The sequence continues at coordinate 17,559,955 of NW_019167871.1, read as the reverse complement.
AACTACCTTCCCAAAATCTAACAAGTAATGCAATAGTCTCATAAATACTTGCTTTGGATACAACAACTATACATATTTAACCAATCCGTAGAGTTATTCTAAAATATTATCACAATTTTTTTATATTTTTTTATCTTATATAGTTGTTTTTTTTTTAAATAGCAAATCAAACATGAGTTGCAACTCATAATCATAGGTGTTGAAGCACCAAATGGTTGGTTTTACAATGCATGCAATCAATGCACTATTAGCCTTCATTTTTTAGTTGGAAAATTTTGGTGCATTGATCATCATGAAAAAATCTCACTTCCCATATAAGTTCATTTGTTATAAACTACATAAATCATACTTGCATGTAGTCACCTTCTAATATTAAATTACATTTCATATTGTATCATTGTACTGGAGCTGTCAATCAAATATGCCACTAGGGAAATGGAAATCTTGGCATTTAACATGCAAACATAGAAATTAATTGGAGCTAATATATTAGAATAAGGCCTAAAAAATTTGATAAGATGATTTTGCCAAGACTTATCCATGCTTTAAAAACACTGAAAAAACTTTAAAAATAGGCCTGACTTTTAAAATAGTTAAAAGAAATTAAACAAGTTTCTAATTATTTGACTATGATGACATAAAAAAGATGAAGTCACCATCTAGCAACCTCAATCTTCTACATCATCCATTATGCTTGCACTTCTAGCTTGTCACTTCTGCTAGTATCTTATACAACATCCATCATCACCAAAAAGCACTCAAGTTTTGAAGAAATATTCCATGAAGAATCACTTGTAAAGTGATGGATACAACAAGTGCATGGATCGTAACAAGTAATATAAGATGAGTATAGTATCATTCTCGTGAAAATTGTAAATAAAGCTAATACTAAGCACCAAAATTATAACACCCTAATTATAGTCAGAAAAATTGAAATTGAGATGCAAGAATTAAATTAAATTACTTAACTTATCAAAACATAAAATTAACATATGCAAAAATCTAATTAAACAAGATAACAACCTAAAACTGAAATTTAAATATGCAAAAACAAGGAACTAAACTTAAATAGTAACTTAAGTAAATCAAAACTGTAAATAAAAATGAAAATTAAGGCATGTAATTGATTTTTTACAATACACAAATTGAACAAGTAGTATGCAAAGATCATTCCTACAAATATTGTAAAAAAGTTATTTAAGTATTGAAATTGTCTCACCTTTATTTATATTTAGAAGAATCAAATAAGATGCAAATAACTACTTAAACTAATTAAACAGAAGCTAAAGTAATGTAAATAACCATAAAACATATAATAACAACAAATTATGATTAAACCAAACCTAATTTGATGCAAATAGTGACCTAAATATATGAAATATATGCTTTATTTAGAATTAATAGTCAAAATTAATGGATAACTAATGCAACAACCTAAGTGAATGATTAAACATGCAAAAATGACCAATTAACCTAAAAATGAATTAAACTAATTGAATTAAACCAAAATAAAATAAAATAATCTTAATATACTTTAAATTGAATGCAAATTAACTTGTTTAAACTTAAAACATCCAATTTCAACTTAACTAACATGCAAGAACTTAAATAACTCTAATTAAACTTAAATGGCAGCAAATAGAATTCAAATTAAACCAATTAACCCTAAAAGTATGCAATAATTTCTAATCAAACTTAAACTTATTCAATTAATTTAAATTTAAACTAATTAACCCTAATAGCATGCAAACTAATTAAATTAAGATGAATTAACTAAGAAACAACCAATTTACTTAAAATTGAATCTAATTAAACTTAAACATTTGCAAACTAAATTAAACTTAACCAAGTAAACCTCAAAATAGCAAAGTAAAGAGTGAACAAAACTTATGTAACTTAAATTGAATGAATCAGTAACAAATTTAAAGCAAATCACAAATTAGACTTGAAGACGAATTGAAAGTAAGAGCATGAATTGAAAAGCTTTGAATTAAAACAAAACAAAAACTTAAATTGACTTGAAAACTTAATTGAAACTTTGAACAAACTGAAATTAAACTAAAAAAAGCTTAAAAACTTTGAAAACTAAAGAAAAGCTAAACAATTAGAAAGATTGGTTTGTCACCCTAATTATAAACTAAAACAAGCTTAAAAGAGTAAAAAAATAAAAGAATAATAAAGGAAAATTAAGTACGTAAAGATTGGTCTATTAGCCCAACCATGCTTTTTCTTGAACCTAAAGGTAGCTATTTATAAGAAAAACTTAGAAAGAAACCATAGATTATGATCGACTACTTTAAATTTGAACTCTTAAAGAGCTTATAATTTGACTTGAGTGAATTTCTCAAGTGAAGAAGTCTTATTAAGTTGAATCTTAAAAGTGTTAAAGTGAATCTCTTCAAATGGATAAGCTTTGGCTGAATCTTTAATAATAAGATGTTGACTTGCTTATCTTGAACACTTCTTCTAGCCTTGAACTTTTTAGAATTGAGAAGAGTATGGGTAGCTAGCTTTTTGAAAAGTTAGAGTATTAATCTTTTCAACTTTGATGCAATTCTTGGAGGTTTCTTGAAAACTTTTAATTCAAATTGAACTCTTGAAAGGAAGAATATTTTTTTTATTTTAATCTCTTTATTCTCTTTAAATTTCATGCACATTCTACCCTTAATAAAACACCAATTCAAAGTAGAATTTTTAAGTCAATGTAAGATTTACTAATCAAGGTAAGACTTCCTCTTTTGACTAGGAATACCAAGGGCTTTTTAGACTTTTTCAATTTGGAGAGATTTTTAAATCCTTTGCCAAGTCATCATGCCATATAAGTCTCCAAATTATCTTTTTTGACTAATTAAAAAGGATTTACTGCCATGTCATCCATATAATTCCATACATTATGCACTTAATAAAATATCATGAACTTGAGCTTAACTTAAAATTACACACCTTATAATGGTGGAAACTTCTTTTATGACTCTTGTGTAAATTTTAATAATTTTTCATCAAGATTCAACAATTCTTAATCCATTAGGTATGGCAAAGCATATCTTGAACAATTTTAACACTTCCATTCCAAAATTCTTCAAGAATTTCAAGAATCATTAAGAACATACCAAAAAGAGTCCAAAATCACTTAAAGGGTACCAAAAATGTATCAAGATAGATTAAGAACTTCCAAGATTCCTTAAGATTTCTTACAAAACATCAATTTAAGCACATTAGGAGTGAAAATAGTATTGTTTAGCTAAGAACTAAGAAAAAATCACTCATTTAAGCATTGAAATAACTCTATTCCATAGAGTTATCATAAAAACCTAAAATAAAGTAAGAATACTACATATCATGACTTATACACCCATTTTTAGCCTTTATATCCACATATATTTTTTAAAAACACAATAACTGTCTTACACAGGACAAAGGAAAGGGAATAATTAAAGCTTGAAAATAGCATAAGAGATCATCTAGGCAGAAGTAGTTAAATTTTTTTTGATTTTTTGCTAACACTTCCACAAAAGATGTCAAACATTTTTAATAGTTCAAAGAATGTTTAAGCTTTCATCATAGTATACTTTTGTTATTTTGTAGTTTTTGATTTTGAAATACAAAATTCAAAGACATCAAAGATTACAAAAGACTAACTATGACCACAAATATAGATATTACTATATGTTAATATTATTGGAATTAAAATTTTCTTACAAATCAATTTTTTCTACAGCTAATGCAGATACCTAATTTTGTTAGACCAAAATCTCGATCATTTGTGAAATTTTTAAAATTTGACCCAGTTCATATCCAATGTTTCTTTAATTTTGACAAGTTTTTAAAATTAAAATTTGGATCAATTTGATCAAAATGCCCCAAGGTCAAATTTGGCCAAATCGATTAAAACAAATAAAACTCTAGTCAACTCTTAAAATTCACAATCAAATTGAGATCATTGTGGTTTTAAATTGAAATTTGTGATTTTTAAAGCATTAAAAAATTTGATTGTACTTTGAAAAGTATAAAATTACCAAAATACTTAGAGATATTTTTGTAATTTAGCCTTCTCGAAGTTGAATTTTTGTGAAAACTTTCAATCATAATTTAATATTTTTTGATGATTTTTTATATATTAAAAAATCATATCACACATTGGAAGGTGTGAAATTACCAAAATACTCTTTTGGGATATTTTTGTAATTTGACATTTTCAAAGTCAGAATTACATGAAACACTCCATATCATGATTTGAAAATATTTAATGATTTTTAAAATTTTGAAAATCTTAATTGTACTTTGGGAGGTGTTAAATTACCAAAATGCCCTTTAAAGGTAATTTTGTAATTTGACTTTTTCGAGGTCATTTTTTGCAAAATCTTTCAGATCATGCTTTTAAAATATATGATGACTTTTGGTACTTTTGAAATTATAGTAGTACCTCAAAAGGTTTGAAACTACTATAAAACTCCTTAGGGCTAATTTTATAATTTGACCCTCCTATAGTCGAATTTTCACGAAAATTTTCATATTTTAATTTCATAATATTTCATAATTTTTGGTGCTTTAAAATCTCAGAAATGAAGATGGTAACATGATTTACAAGAAAATGACCTAAAGATAAAAAAAACTTTGTATTATGGGCAAATTGAAATTTTCACTTGATCCAAAAGCTTTAAAAATCAAATGTTAGGTAGTAAAAAATTAAGCCGTTGGATCACATTAGGAAAGTAGATCCAATGGTGAAAATTGGCTTTTTGATTCTAAAAATAAAGGTGAAATGTTAGCCATTTGATGGTTTTTTTTATCCTAAGGTCAAAATTCAATTTCTAAGAGATATTTGCACCATCTATTTTAAAAAAACAACTCACATTTCTGCAACAAGGAAGAGCTGGACATAATTTAAAAAAATTTAGGAGAGAAAACCAAAGGAAAAAATGTGAAAAAGAAGAGGGAAAAAAAGAGAGAAAAAAAAAAAGAAAAGTTGAAGAAAGCTTGGAAGAAGTTAGAAATTTTCTTTTCTTGCATTTTCATTACATTCTTATCACATTTTCGTATTATTTTTCTTTTTCTTTTGTTTTCTTGAAAGTTTATAATTTTTTTTTTTATTCAATCCTGGTTCAAAGTCCATCTAGCTAAACCATAGTTGTGATTGACATCAAAGAATTAAGCAACCAAAAAAAAAATTCAAATCCACCTTTGAAACCAAGTTAGAGGTTTAGTCAAGGCTTCTCCCACTATGGTCGAACCTCTTATTGGCTTTCTTTGAATGTTTTCTTGCTTTAAATTATGTATAAGTTGATTGGATTGCTAGTTTACTTGTTATTTGCTTGAGTTTGGGTAAGATAATGATGCATGTTTGGTTTTTTGGCTCATGTTCTTGCTTTCTTGATTTCTATTAAATGTTGTTTGATCTATGTATTTGATTGTGTTTTTGCTATGTTTACCAAGTTCTCAATGTGTTTGATTAAATTTTCAATGAAAAATATTAGTTTAGTAGTTTGTTTGATGATTTTTTTAGTGGTTGTTTGGCTAGTTTTTAGGAAGAATAATGGCAGAACATACTTTTCAAGCTTGAAAAATTTTGCATTTACTTTATTTTTCTATGTTTTTCATGCATATTTTGTTTATGATTTAATTTGTAAATACCTTGGTTTGTAATTATTTTTTAATGTCATGTTTTTGTCAAATACAATCATTAATGGCATTTTTGTAATTTAATTTTTTCACATGCATAATCTTATTAAATCCCAAATTTCATAAAACCCTAAAAACCCTAAATTCCATGAAAACCTTAAACCTTAAACCTTAATCTTAAAACCTAAATCTTAAACCTCAAACCCTAAACCTTAAACCTAAAACTACAAACTCTAAACTTAAACCCTAAACTAAACTCCAAACCATAAACCCTAACTCAAACCCTAAATCCTAAAACCCTAAACCCTAATGCTAAAAAAACCCAAACACCAAACCAACCTTTTAAACCCTAAAACTAATCATGCATTTGCATTTCATTTTACCTTATCATCACATACATTTTTATATTATCATGTATTCATACTTTGTTATTTGTGTTATATTGTCATGCATTCATAATATTTTATTATAGTCATGCACTCATGCATTTGTTTTTAAAGATTAGTTTTTAAAAGAAAATTGTTTTAAACAAGATAAAATTTTAATTAAATATAGTCATCGAGATCAGGCTTAACTATAGAGACTCGTGATTATCATTTATGTGAGATGTTATCTTAGTTTTAGTGAGGTAATTTGGAAACCTTTAAATTAGATATATTTTTGAAACTCTACCTAATTATAAGAGAATGAAAAAAGTGTTTTAATATTTAAAGTGTTTTCATTTTGATCCAAAAATAAAAAAAATGTTTTTATTTTTTTTTCTAAATTTGATTTGTTTTCAACAAAAATAAAAGAAAAAAGGGAATTAATTTTAAACATTAAAAAATGGGGCCACTTTATTAAAATTAAAAGACAACAAGAAATCAATTGGTACCATCTTCGATGGGCACTATAGCAATGCTAATATTTCTCTACGTATAACCAACTTTGGACCTAAATTTTGATTCATAGATTGTAAAATTGTTCTTTTTATAAAACTTTTAAACCCATTTGAAATATTTTATTAAAAGAACAAGATTTTTGGATGGCCAATACACCCAAAAAAAATTTTGGTGGCCATTCCTTATTTTGATTTTTATCAAAAATATATTTAACCCCTATTTTTCAAAATTTCCCATTCATCAAGCTTATAGCTTGCCCGCCCTTGGTCCTAAGATGTCACGATAGCTTGGTGACTTTATTGGGGATACATTTTTAAAGAGTCGGCTAAAGATTGGTTGCATATTATTCTAAATTTTGGTAATGGTCCTAATTAGTGTTTAATCTTAATTCCTTGATTTTGATTTTTTAGTTTTCTTAAAAAGTGGAAATTTTTATAAAAAAAATCAAAAAATTGAAAAAGAAGTCTTGATTTTAATTTCCTTGTTTTCAAAAAGTTAAAAAAAATAACAAAATGAAAAAAATGTTTTGATTTTAATTTCTTTATTTAAAAAAAAACTAAAAAAAATTATGTTTCACATTTCATATATATTTTAATTAATACATTTGATGCACATTTTAATTATGTAATTTATTTTATATTATTGTTCTTTATTTTGTTTTTAATATTTGTGGGGCATTTAGGAAATGGGCATTTTAGGAAAATGTGAAAGGTTTATATGCTCTTTCGCATACACTCATATTGTATTTCATGCACAAGCTTTTAAATCGAGCTCTAACCCTGTTTAGAAGGAAGTAAAGTAGCTACCCCCTTATGAGATGTAAACCTCTGTAATAGCTAATAAAACACTTCTACTTAGATTGAATCATTTCCACTTGTAACTTGTAATGGGTGAGAATCGGGTGCCATAGTACTCTGTGATAGATGATGATGCGAGGAATAATTTGAGAACTTTTAGATGCATCAATTCCCAACCTAACATAGTGAACTTTAGGGAGCTAGCCCTTGGTAGAGCCATGTCTCACCCTTTCCATAATAATTACCTCAAATAAGTCACATAAAGGAATATCCCTTACTTTTCTTGTTTTTTTTTTGTTAATTTGATGGTTTGTATTATTTCTTTTAATATAAAGGAAAAGAAAATAATCATTAAGAAAAACAATCCTTAGTGTTTAAAAAAAATTAGAAGAAAAAATTGAAAATATATATATATACTTCCAGTAAAATTTCTTTTTTGATATAGTTTGATTCATTTGATTAGTGTCCAAAATTGGCAACCAAAAAAAAAGAGAAGAATAAAGGGTTTTTTTTTAAGTTATTTATCTATTGGCTTAATAATAAAATTCAGAAATGAAAAGAAAAAAATTCTTTGAATCTTAGTCAATTTTGTGTGATTCTTTTTGTGTTCCTGAATTTTTTTCTTGTTATAAAAAAAAAAAAAAACAAAAGAAACAAAAAGAATAGAAATGGAAAAAAAAATCTTTAAATCCTAGTCATTAAGTGTGATTGCATTTTATGTTTGTTTTTTGAATTTTTTTCTCCTTTAAAAAAAAAAAACCTTTGAGTTTGAATGTTGTTTCATGTTTTGCATTTCATTCTTTCATACATTTTTATCATGATTGAAAATAATAAGATAATACATATACCTCATCTCGTGTACTTCATAATAGGATAATACATGCATTATATCTCATTCACATCAATAGATAATACATGCATTCCATTTCATCAACATATTGATAGATGGTACATACATTCCATCTCATGCATGTCATAATAAATAGTGCATGCATTCCACCTCATTGCGTATCTTAAGTAGTGTTAGCCTCATTAGGTCAGCATAATACGTATTACGTTCCATGTAGACATGTCTTATACATATAATACGCTAGTGCATTTCACATAAGTATTTTGCGTTAGTCATACATATACATTTCATCACTCATGTAAATATTTCATTACATCTCATGCATATTGATAGCACCTAAAAATATAGCAAATTTGTATAGCAAAATGGGTGCAAAATTTTAAAATTTAGTTGATTTTTTATGCCTTAATGCTAATTTTGTCATTTTTAAGGTTTAAAGCCTATGGATAGGAAAACATACAATCCATGCATGCAATGGCACATTTAGCCATATAAGAGCAAAGGCTAGCTGAACTTTATTGGCCTAATTTCATCCATCCATGCGAGCATGCACCAAAATAAGGGAATTTCAAGAAGTTCAATTGCATTAGGGCTTGTTTAAGTGGCCAAGATAAGAGTTTGCATCCATGGAGGACTACTACAGCATTCGACCATATCCATTTTTCAAGAAGGTTCCATGCAATTTTAAAAGCACAAAGACTCTATTCCATGTAGCTAAAAGAAGTTAAGCTACACCATGACTCTTTTGCTTAGCCTTGAAGAAATTTAAATGCACAAGGACTCCTATTTCCCATATCCATTTAGCTAAAACAAAATCCAAGATAACTTCAAGTAATTTTAAGCTCACTTAGACACCACCTTGTTTAGCCAAAGAAGTTTTTATGCAATGAAGGCTCTTTTATGTGTTTATTGAAGAATCATAATAAAGGTAGGACTTTTACCATGTGAATCAAAAGAGTTTGGATAAAAATTAATCACATGATTTTGTAATCCTGCCTTAGCCGAACTTATCTACAAGTTTGAATCAAGATGGAAGCAAGCAATGATCAAATAGCTAAGATGAAGTCCCAAGATCCTCATTTAGCCAAAACTCATCCAAGACCAAGGTTTTATTTGGTTTAAGTACTTTGAAGATGAAGATTAACTCAATCTCTTAGTATTTGAATTTAAATGTAATTCTTGTATATCTATCCCCTTATGGTTGAACCTATGCCTATAAATAGGCAAGGCCATTCACTTATTTCATCATCTTTCACTTCTCCTATCTTTTCACTTTCTTTTTCCTTAGTTCTTTAGTTTTTCTTTAGATTAGTTATTGGCTTAGGTGACAAATTTGTCAATAACAAAAGCTTTGTTCTTTAATTTCTTTTTTTCAATTCAAGCAGCAGTTATTTTTCAAAGATCTCTTTCTTTTTTTTCAAGCATTATTTCTTTATAAAGTTTGATTTACCATTTCTTTATTCTTTTTTATAAGTTTCAACCATTATTTTCTTAATGTTCTACAAGTTTAGTTTTATGCAATCATTAATTCAAGTATACTTTTTTCTACTAAAAGCATTTAGCAATCTTAATTTTTCTTTGTTTTCAAGTTTGCAATTGTTATTTCTTTTATATCTATTTTTTGGCTACTTTCTTTTACTTTTTAGGTGACTGTTGGTGAAGTCAAGATCTAAGCTTATATTATTTTTCTATTTTCCTTATTTTGCAATCAAATCTAATCTTTCATTTGTTTAGATATAAAGAGCTTAAGAATTCACCTTTGGTAATTGAGAGCAACCCAATATTTACAATCTATAATCCTTTAGGTGATGATATTGGAATACTTCCATTTTATTACTTGATTTGTGCACTTGCAGACTTTACAAAAAGCAATAATTAAGTTTTTTGCGTTATTATTAGGGATTATAGTGATATTTTCAATATCAATAAGAATTTTTTAAACTTTTGTAATCTAAACTATTTTTCTTTTATTTGCTATTACTTTCTTCAATATTTTTTTATATGCATGTGTAGATCTAAAAGTGTTGACTTAGCTCTAAATGATTAAGAAATTGAAAGGATTTTTAGAAGAAGAAGAAAAGAGTAATTAGTACCACTTGCACCAATAACAATGGCTAATGCAAACAATAAAGCTTAAAGAACTTTGAAGGATTATGCAATTCCCAATTTTGATGGTTTTCAACCATCCATTAGAATGCTAGTTATTCAAGCAAAAAACTTTGAGGTCAAGCCTTCAATAATACAAATAGTCTAAACTTCTATGCAGTTTAGAGGATTACCACGCGATGATCCAAACCTTCATCCTTTTTATTTTTTTTGAATTATTCTATACTTTTTGCTATAATGGTGTTTCTAATAATACTATTAGACTAAGACTTTTCTTCTTTTTTTTTTTCAGGGACAAAGCAAAAAGTTAGTTGACATCACTATCACCTGGCTCTATCACAACTTAGGATGATTTGCTATATAAATTTTTAGTGAAATTCTTCTTACCAGTCAAAACAGTCAAGTTGGGGAATGAGATCACCATATTTTTACAAGTATATAGTGAAACACTATATGATGTATGGGAAAGATTCAAAGAATTACTAAAGAAGTGCCTACATCATGGACTACCCCAATGGCTTCAGATCTAAATTTTTTACAAATGTCTCATACCACCCATGATAATCACTTTAGACTCAACTATTAGATAAGCAATTATGAGTAAGACTCTTTAGGAAACAATAAGTTGATTGAAGAGATAGCTGCTAACAACTATTAATGGGGCATGGAGATAAAGGTAAGTAAGAAATTTGCTGGTTTATTTGAGATTGATGCAATTACTTTCCATAAACTCCTAGTTAGCTACTTTAACCAAAAAGGTAGAAGCCTTAAAAGCCTAAACATAAACCAACCATGTGAATGCAATCTAAAGTCCTTTTGTTTCTTGTGATATCTATGAATGACTTTATTTTAGTGAAAGATGTCAATTTAAGATAGAACTTGTCCAATTTATCCAACAATCTAAGCTTAACTATAATTTATATAGCAATACCTATAACCCTGGATAGCTAAACCACCCTAATATTTCTTGGAACTAACCAAACCATAAATCCACCAATAACCAAAACAATACTTTTGCCCTAATCTACCAACTTATAATCTAGCCTAAGAAAAGAAACCTAGTTTTGAGAATATGTTGACCCAATTGATGAAAGCCAACAATGTTAATATCTAAACCTAAGTTGCATTAATAAAAAATCTTGAAAATCAAATAGGTCAACTAGCCCAAGTTGTAGCCAACCATCTTGTAGGTCTTTGCCCAGTAATATTGAATCCAACCTAAAAAGATAAGGTAAGAAATGTTGTAATACTATTTATTCATTGAGAGATGTTGGGATGGATGAACCTATAATGGTAAACCTCCCTAGTTTTGTAAAACAACTTGAGGTAGATTTTGTGGAAAAAAGATATATTAGAAGATGAAAAACTACTGAGATTTGGAAGAGAAATTCTGGAGGGTTTTGATCCTATGGCATTGGAGGCCTCTAAAAATATTGAACTCTATGAAGAAAACTATGAGGAGAAAAATGCTTAAATATATTATGAAGAAAATGTTGAAGAATACATTGGAAGGTCTATTGAAGAAAGGCAAAAGCTATTACAAGTAGGGAGAGCACTATTAAAAGCATTCAACCTAAGCTTTAAGAGACAGTTCAAGAAGAAACAGTTCAAAAAAAGGTAATCTAAGAAAAAATAAGTCAAGAAAAAATAGATCAAGAGGAAGAAGTACAAGAGAAAGTTCAAGAAATGCCATAGATGACTATTAGAATGTAGAGGCAATGTTTCAACATAACACCACCTTCCTCAAGGCCTATTTAAAAAGAGTTGCTTAAAAATTGAAAAGGCCACATTTTTTGAAAGATTGTAGCTTTGAACTTCACAACTTTTGCCTAAAAAGCAAAAAGATCTAAAGAGTTTTACTATTTCTTACACAGTTAGAAACTTAAAATTTGATGATGCTTTTTGTGATATTGGCTTTAGCATAAACCTAATGCCTTTAAATGTTTTTATGTAGATACGGTTATGAAGAGTTAAAGCCTATAAAATTCAACCTAAAATTGTGAACCAGTCTGCCAAGCTACCATAAGAGATGTTAAAAATTATATTTGTAAAAGTTAGTAAGTATGCATTCTCAGTAAATTTTATTGTTTTAGACATAGAGAATGATGAAGCTCTATTATTGTTAGGGAGACCTTTCCTATTGATTACCAAAGCATTAATAAATGTTTACAACTCTAGTATTCCTCTTAGATTTAAAAATAAAAAGCTATAGTCTATAATTAAAGGGTATGGTGTTTTTAGAGATGAAGATGATGTAAATGCAATCAAGGTAAAGAAAAACTTTAAAAAATTTGATAAATTGCATGACCCTTTGATACAAAACTATTTGGCAACACCTAGCTCTAGTAGTGCCAAACCCATGATGAACTAAAGTTTATTTATGTTATTCTTACTAGAAAAGTTACTACACCTCCTAAGAACAATTTTGTTTACGTCATTCTTTCGAGAAGGAGGCAACAAGGTAAACTTCCTTTTAAAGGGATAAAATGAGCCATAGATTTAGGGATGGTCAAGCTTGACCAAAACTAGTGCTATTTGGGAGACAACCCAAATTTTATTTTGAGGGTTTGTGTTTTTTTATTTTATTAGGATAGGTAGGTTTTGATTTTTTTTATTTGAGTTGTTTTTGTAAAGATGAAATAAAGTAAGGAAAATGCCTCATACAAGTAAATATTCTACCTTAAAGTAAATTTAAGGAGTATTTCTTTTTCCCTTGCTTTCTATTTTAATACATTATTCAATTTAAGTGTGAATGGGGAAGAATGCTTTGAGAATTTAAATGATTTTTGAAAATTGTGATCCTATTTTGCTTTCAAACCAAATTGATATACTAGATTTCATTGATATGCACACTTAGTTAATTTTGTATAAATTTTCAAGATTGATCAAAGTATGATATGAAGTTTGATTATGAATATGGTGGAACTTGAAAGGAACTGTTAACCATGTTTCTTTTTTGATATGATTTTTATACATATGCTTTTATTCTCTTTCAACGAAATGCTATGATTCTTGTGAAAATTTTATGAGATATGGATTTGCATGAAATTTAATGATTTTAATAAGTATTCTAGAATTCATCTACTCAACCCTTGAGGTGAAATCTTCGACTCTATTTGACTCCAGAAATGATCTAGGCAGTTCTTTAGATGGTTTGAGTCTTTATTGATCGACCTTGTTATAATGGATCATTTGTACCATCCTATTATGATGCATTCTTAGTACATTTATTTTTAACCTGTTATATTATTCCCTCTTTTTTGTTTATTTAGCCACACAATAGCCAATAAGGCTTTTCTTTGATTATTGTCATCCTTTTTTTTCATTTTTACTTAACCCAATTATTCTTACTTGTATATTATGGACATCTTTATATATTTTGGAGGAAGAGATGCGCAAAGAATGAAAAGAAAAGAAAATGACAAATACAAGGCAAAGCCTAATAAAGCCAAAAATGGCTAATTTTTTTTTTAAAAATGTTATGACAAAAAAAAAATGCCTCAAGGATTAAAAGTTCAAAAAACTCTTAAGTGTTTAAATTAAGAGTCCAAAGAATTTCAAAAAAAGTAAGATAAAGGTTTTTGAGCCAAAATTTCCTTTTTCTTACCTTGACCCAAACCTTACATTAAAAGCCTGAAAGACTTTTTAATCTTAAGTCAAGTATGTATGTCTAACATTAGTGATAATGGAAGGGGAAAGTGAACATATAAAGTCTAATATGTTTTTAAATTGAAATGTGGTGAAATATTTTGGATTCTTTTTACTTGAGTCATATGTATGAATTAAAGATTGAGTAGATGCATATGTGTAAAGAACATGAGATATTGGGAGCTTGTTTTTAAAGAAATTTCTTGTAACTCTATATTTATATTTATCTTTGTATTATGCGATAGTGCATTACAGAAATTTTATGTAACTTTTGACTTGTAAGTATGTATAATGATTTATAGTTTTATTGATTTGATGATTTTTCTTGAGGACAAGCAAAGAATTAAGTGTAAGGGTATATGATAACACTTAAAAATATAGTGAATTTGTATATCAAAATGGGTGCAAAATTTTAAATTTGGTTGATTTTTGGTGCCTTAATGCTAATTTTGTCATTTTTAGGGTTTAAAGCCTATGGATAGGAAAACATGTGATCCTTGCATGCAAAGGCACATTCGATCCTACAAAAGCAAAGACTAGCTGAAGCCTATTAGCCCAATTCCATCCATCTATGCAACCATGCGGTAAAATAAGGGAATTTGAAAAAGTTCAATTGCATTAAGACTTGTTCAAGTGGCAAAAAGAAGAGTTTGCATCAATGGAGGACTACTACATCATTTGACCATATCTAATTTTCAAGAAGGTTCCATGCAATTCTAAAGGCAACTTTACTCTATGCAGCAAAAAGAAGTTGAGCTATACCATGACTCTTTTGCTTAGCCTTGAAGAAATTTAAAAGCATAAGGACTCACATCTCCCATATCCATTCGGCTAAGACAAAATCCAAGAGAACTTCAAGCAATTTCAAGCTTACTTGGATACCACCATATTCGACCTAATTAGGGAAATTTCCAACTATACAAACCAGACAAGTAGTAAAAGTGACATTTTGATCAGAATGTTGATCCCATAGAGATTAGGTAGAATATCTTAAGCTAAGTACCGATTATTTCCTTACTCTTACTAAAGTTGGTTCAATCAAAGAATATCCATGAAAAATCAACTAATACAAAGTTAACAAGTAAAAAAACCTAATATGCAAAATAACAAAAATTATTTAAAACTGAACAATCAAAATTAAAATTCTACTAAAAAAATACAAGTAATCAACTAAAACCAAGTAAGAAAAAATAATACGAAAAATAGTGAATAAAATGTGAGTGAAAAATTATAACTAGTCCTAAAATGCAAAAACAAATAATAGCTAAAATAAAATGCATGATTAAAAATCAAACATGAAATGCATGTGCCAAAAATGACAAGAAAATAAAAGAATTGAATCTACTGCTCACATTTGGACTTAACGTATGTGCATGAATCATGAAAAGAAAATTGGATGTTGCAAATGTAATCTATTCTAAACATGCAAAGCATTTTAAAAACAACCTAGGCATTCTACAAACACTAAGCAAACTGGATGAAATGTTGAATTAAAGAACAAATATGAATAGAAAAATGAGAAAATACAACTTTGAAATTTCAACCCAACCATAGCAAAGAAAAACAAACAAATTGGAAATTGATTTTTGCACTTCATGGTTTGGACTCTTACACTGCACAAATGAAACTAAACCTAGTCTAGAATTTTTATGATAGAGTAAAAGGATTAAATGACAAATTAAAATTGTAGAAACAAATATGCAAAAAAAAAAAAACACAATTAATGTATAGAAACGTAACTCCAATTTTGATATGTGTTGGAAATGCATGAATATTGCAAAAGAAAATTTCAATATGCAATTGTATAGATAAAATGAACTTCATCTAAGATAAAACTATATAGATCTATAAGTTAACTACCTAAATTTACAAGAATATTGCATGAATGAACAATAAAATCAACTTAATGAACTCAAATTCCAAATAACTATAGATTCGAGAAAAATAAAACATCATCAAAGAAAATTAACCAAACAACAATAAAAAGCATGAAATAAATTATGCAAAATTAAACTAAGCAAGTTAACAAGTAGAACTAAAGATCTAAAGAAGAAAAAAAGCAAAAAAATCACCAAAGTTAAGAGAAGATCCATGCCAAAGTTGATGGATCACATTTGGCATACACTGTCACTTACATCCATACATGACTTCCAACCTTGATCTAGATTAATGTGCTACAAGTTTGAAGCTGAATTTAAACTTTGTTGAAATCCTATGAATTAAGAAACTATGAAAAAAAATTAAATAAAAACAAGCAAGATTTGATATGATTCAAAAACTGTAACTAGGCCAGCAAAGATAGATGCAAAAATAGTTTTGAACATCAATGGAAAAAACAAGTAAAATGAGCTGGAAAATGAGTGCAAATGTAAATTTTATTGAAAGATTCTTAAAGAGCACTTAAAAACACTCAAGAAATTGGAAATTTGCAACATGATTCAATGGAACAATGTTGAAAAAAGAGTGTTTGGCTACTAAAAAAATGTAAAAAATGAAATCAAAATACAGAAAATAAAGAAAAAAATTTAAATCATAAACTAACTTTCTTCTAATGGCCAACCCTCACCCTATATTTATAAGTAGAGGGGATAAGCCTTGGATCCTAAAATATCTAAAGGTGCTTTGGCTTCTAAAGCCTTATTCTTCCCCAGGTGCTCATGTTTGAGTTGTATGTTGGTGTTTAGCTTGCTTGGCTGTTTGGCACCTATTCTCTTCGCAAAATTGCAAACTGATTTCATGTGTAATAGCTGCTCCACAAAATCAACTTAATGACCAATCATAGCCTCTTAAATTGCCACATCAGTTCCTCTTTTTTGATACTTGATCTTAACTTGTTACACCTAGCAACTTTGATGGTCCTCTCATGCACCATGCACCAATATTCTTCTTGCATATGTCTTTCATTCAAATTTTTTCCATAAAATTTTCAAACACTTTATGAATATATTTAGCCTACATTTTACTAAAAACACTATAAAAATAATATTAAAAAATAATGCAAAAAAAGTCAAGAAAAATCTTTCTATGTCAATATGGCTTATTGACACTAGTTTAGGTCATATGCACAAATTGCATCAAAAATTCCTCCAAATTGTATAGAAAGGTAAAAAAAGTTTCTTATTTTCTTTATTTGTACCAACACATAAGAATAATGTATATTTAAGAGCAATTTTGCCAAAAATCCTAAGGAACAGGCCAAAATATAAGGAAAATTATACTAAAAATGAACATAAAAATACTAAAATTTAAGTGCAATCACATCCAAAGAAGTTTTTATGCAAGGATGACTCTTTTGTGTGTCTATTGAAAAATCATGATAAAGGAAGGACTCTTACCATGTGAATCAATGGAAATTTGGGTAAAAATCAATCACATGATCTTATAATCCTCCCTTAGATGAACTTACCTAGAAGTTTGAATCAAAATGGAAACAAGTAATGATCAAAAGGCCAAGATGAAGTCTCAAGACCCTCATTCAAGCCAAAACTCATCCAAGACTAAAAGTCTCATTTGGTTTAAAGGAATTTGAAAATGAGGATCAACTTAATCTCCTATTATTTGAATTTGATTGTAATTCTTGTTATCTATCCCTTATAGTTGAACTTATGCCTATAAATAGGCAAGGCCATTCAATTGTTTCATCATCCCTCACTTTTCTTCTCTTCTCATTTTTTTCTTTCTTGGTTCATTAGTTTTTCTTTAGATTAGTTATTAGTTTAGATTATAGATTTGCCAATAACAAAAGCTCTATTCTTTATTTTTTTTTCTTTAATTCAAATAGTAGTTATTTTTCAAAGATCTCTTTTTTTTCAATCATTTTTTTTGTATAAAGTTTGATTTACAATATCTTTATTCTTCTTTAAAAGTTTTGGCCACCATTTTCTTAAGGTTCTACAAGTTTAGTTTTATACAATCATTAATTCAAGTCTACTCTATTCTATTACAAGCATTTAACAATCTCAAGTTTTCTTTGTTTTCAAGTTTGCACTTATTATTTCTTTTAGTAGTTTTTGGCTAATCTCTTTTACTTCTCAAGTGACAGTTGTTGAAGTCAATATCTAAGCCTACATTATTATTTTGTTTTCTTTATTTTGCAATCAACCCTAATATTTCATTAGTTTAGATATAAGAGCTTAGGATTTCACCTGTTGTAATTGAGAGCAACTTAACATTTACAATCTATAATCCCTTAGGAAATGATATTGGAATACTTTTATTTATTACTTGATTTGTGTATTTGTAGGCTATACAAAAAGCAGCAATCATATATGGATTCATGAATGATAGGATTTTATAAAACATGCATTGCATTTCATGAAAACATATCCCACTATTCCTACAATAGGACATTACATTTCTTGCATACATATTCATCGGTGATGTAATTTTTATGATTTAGGGCATCGTACATGTGAAAATCCATTGTCTTAGGCATCTTTGCATTTCATGACATTTTTTACATTGTCATCATATTCATGTATTCATAAACATGTTTTATATGTCATGTAAAATAACATTTGTTTGGAGGCATTCATTCATAAGAATGATGCCATAGACTTTTAGTCTAAATCTTGAAATAAAATGTTTGTCTTAGTAGGTATCAAATAGCAAAAATGAGAGATTAATTAGAAGTAAAGATTACTGTATTAGAGTTAAATCAAGAGGACTTTTGGACCTGAACTTCAGGAAATGAAACAACAAATTGCTTAGTTGACAAAAACGGTTAAAGGCTATGGTGAGGTTAAGTTTGTTTCTCCTAAACGATCTTCATCACTTCTAATTGAATTAGATCAAGGCCATCAAGTTCTTGTTAGGTCCAACATCTTTCAGAAAGATTCTAATGCTCATGACGTTTTGAGTAAAGATTAGAATAAACTCATGAAAAAGATGAATGAATTGGCCACACTAATGACTGAGCTTAAAAGTTTGATTTCTAAAATGGAGTTATCAAGTTTCATACAACTTTCACCAACTATCTCAAATCCAAACATGTATTCAAATCCTTTTCATGATTGCCCTCGACTTCTTTTACAAGCACCTAAGACCAGACCCTCAAACTTCATGCAACCTTTGAGAATTCCACACTTGAATTCATGTCTTCCACCTTACATTCCACAACTACCTACTCAACTTGCTACCCATCACCAATTCCTTAACTAATATACCAACTTAGTTTTTGACCCATAGTTCCTTAAATCATTCCAACACCAACCATATAATCATTTTTCCAACAAATTAACCCAACTCTGAAACAAAAAAACTCTCGTACCACCAACACTAAAAGAAGAACCATTATCAACCCAATACCTATCTCATATACAAATCTCTACCCATAACTCCTGAAAAGCCACCTTATCACCTCTATCCCCATTGAGCCTCTCAAACCACCATATCCCAAATGGTACAACCCTAATGAACTATATGAATACCATTTTGGCACTGTAGGCCATTTTTTGGAAAGTTGTACGATTTTAAAATATAAGGTACAACGACTAGCAAAAGTCGAGCAACTAAATTTTGACACCCGAGCAAATTTGAATGTTGGAGGAAACTTATTACTCAATCATGCTAGGGGTACCACCAATGCAATAGAAAGGTAAAAGGGAATTGAAAGGTAAATGTGCTTATCACATAGGGATAATTGATCATGCGATGGAAAAATACAGGCAGTTGAAAGAAAAGATTGATGATAATGGTTTTTTTACTTTGAAACTCATGGATCAATGGAACTCGATTCTATTTAGCTAGGATTAAGAGCTATAATAGCCAAGGATCAAAGTTCTAAAGATTGAAACACCAAATAGGACAATTTTATTTATTTATTTATTTATTTTTTGTGAATGTTGGAGTGTGTTTGAATGTTTGCACTGACTAAATAGACTTTAAATTTTAGTTATGATATATTACATTGTCTCATGAATTTATGAACATTGTCATTTAAAGTTTTTAATTTCTTTTAAAATTTTTAATTTCTTTTAAAATTTTGGATTTTTAGATTTTTTTTCCTGAAAAATATATAAAATGGAAAATTGTTGGATTTCAAATAAACATTATAGGGGAATAGGTCTTTAGCGGCATTCTTTGTCACATTTGGCAGTGTTTATGGCAAATGCCTCTAAGATAGTCAACTATACCAATGTCGAGGAAAAGGCTAAATGCTTAATTTAGGATTAAACATTTTGGTGGTTCTTCAATTTAAGACTAAACATTTTAATTTGTACAAATAAGGTCAAATATTATCGATTTGTTATAATATAGAATTTTTTTTAATGGAAATTAGGATATGCATGATATGCGCCGTTAAGTTTAACAACCATTACAAACAAATATAATGACAAGTGGAAAGGCTGTGCTGATCTCACTGTTTGTTTAAGCTTTCAAATTTTTCATCGGTTGCTTAAACTTCAAAGACCACTTTTCTGATCTCATTTGATAGCTACCATTAATAAAAAATAAATAAATCAATCAAAACACTAATGTACCAATAGCAAAAAAAAAGTTCCTAATAAGGGTGGGTGAAGTGAGTTGTGGAAACGACGAAATTATGGTGAAAAGTCTCAAACTAAGTAAGCAGATTTATTGTGGAAATGTGTGGTTTTCTAACTAGAGTGCTCCTCTCTATTTTGCTTGGGTTTTCTCTAATTTCACTATCAAAACTACCCAAAAAATTATTCTAATTCAATAAAACGAAAAAAGAAAGCTTCTGATTCCTCTAGTTGTACTCCTCATCTACAATAACAAAGAAGGTAGCGTTTTCCAACAACAAAGAAAACAATGTTTTTAAACCTTTGAAATAGTGAAAGGAAAATGGGATCTTAGAGAAAGAGAAACATACAAATGATGATTTAAAGCATATCTATTTTGGATTTGAGTTTTTTGGTTTTTAGTTTGGGTTTTTTGGTTTTGTTTTTAATTATCAACGATTTTTTTGGAAATGACTTGCAAGTAGTTATTTGGGTCTTTAAACTCCACCAAATTCATCTCATATTCATTTTTTTATGAGTTTCTTGATTTTGTAATACAAAGAGAAGTGGGTCTTTTGATTTTATAATGCAAAGAAAGATGGGTTTTTGGTTTAAGCAATTAGTTCTTTGGATCTTCAAGTTTCAACAATTACTTCTTTTGATTTTGCAATGTAAATATTAGCAACCCAAACAGCACATCTAAGACATCTGTTTCTCCAACACCATCCATTTAGAGGCTACACAGTACTTGCCATTTTCTATGGGGGCTTAATGTGCTTTAGGTTTAGATTTTCATTATTGAATTGATTTTTTGCTATTTGAAAAACAAACTGGATTCTATGAGAGTTATGTTGAATTTTGAATTTTAAGATTGAAAATTGTAGACATGAGCTTGAGTATTACCAAAATTTTAAATGTATTTAGAATTTTTAGTGCAAATAATAGGAAAAGGCTAAAAATTTTAGTTTAAATGAAGAGGCTTAAAAATATTAACTACATGTTACATAACAATGTGTGTCTTTCAAATCCTAGTTTCTATTAAAAAAATTCTATATTGTAACAAATTGATAATGTTTGATTCTTATTTGTAGAAATTAAAATGTTTAATCTTGAATAAGCAATCACCTAAACATTTAAACCCAAATTAAGCATTTAGCCTGAAGAAAAAATAACATTTTAGGAAAAAACGTCGCTAACTTAGCGGCGTTTATAAAAAAAATGCCACTAAATTTAGTAGTGCTAAATTGAGAAATTTATTTTTTAATTTTTTCAATATTCACTACTATAATTCAATAAAAAATTTTCAAATAAATAAAATCAATTTTAAATTCATAAACTAAATATTATAAATATTTAAATATCTAAATACATAATTTGTTTCAATATACATTTAATATAAAGTTTAATACAATAACATTTAAATTGTTTCAGTACATTAATCAAAAATTTAAAATGTATGCAATTAATGATCACTTAGACTTGGAGCACTGCCATTTAATGAATGATGTTTTCCACCATGATCACTAGCATGCTCAGGAACATATTGAATAAAGTAAGATAACTTTTTACACTTAATAATAAACTATTTCTAATATTAAAAAAATATAAATAGTTACTAAATATAATACCTGAGTTGGTGGACCACCTAGATTGGTTCTTGAAAATTGTTGCTGCATAAAATTCATAAAAGTGTCGTATTGATCATGTAACTATTGAAATCTTAAACATTCATGATCCATTCTAACACTCTTTTCTTTAATTCTAGCGTGTTTCTTTTTTAGTCTGGCATGCTTTAATTTTTTTTTGGCTTCTATTTGCTTGACATATTGTTGTATAGTTTACAATCGCCTCATCAATATGGAGATGTCTCTTGAAAACTAACTTATTGAGAACATAAATTGCTTAAAGTTATGTCTATAATAGCTAAATGGTGTTGAACCCAATCCAAGGCCTTGAACCCGTGAATCTAAAGTTCTTACCAAACTTAGATCCTTACAAATCTAAAAGTCTTACAAATCTTTGAGGTCTTACAAATCTAAATTCTTATGAATATGAAAATTCTTACGAATCTGAATTCTTGTGAATCTTTGAAGTTCTTGCAAATCTTTTACAAACCAGAATCTCTTGTGAATCTTTAAAGTTTTACAAATCTTTCAATTCTTGCAATCTGAAACTCTTATGAATTATTGCAAATCTTAATTCTTGCGAATCTGAAACTCTTAAGAATTCTTGCGAATCTAAATTCTTAAGAATTTTTCACTATGCAAATTTTGAAACCTTTAGAATCTAGAACCTCTAAAAATCTTGAATTTTGGAACCTTTATAAATCTTAAAACCTCTACGAATCATAAAAATTTTAAGAATCTTGAGTCATTTACAAACTTTTGAAATCTTTGCGAAACTTGGAATTCTTGCCAACCTTTGCGAATCTTGACTTTTGGCGAATTTTGAAATCATTATGAAGCTTTTACGAATCTTGGAGTCTTAGAATATTTCAATTCTTGTTATAGAACTTTGTGAATCTTTGAAAATTTGTGAACCCTTGAATTTTTAAATTATAAATCTTTGGATTTCAAATTTTCAGGTTGTTGAATCTAAACAAAATAGATATTTTTGTCTTTGTGCAATTCTTATTTCATAGAAACTATGCAAAGAGTGGCAATTGTAGACACCCCATTTTGCTCGAGAGTTTATTAGGAATCAAAATTGGGTTTTGACTGTAAATTAGGCCCAATTGTGAAACTTTAGGTCCAATAAGAAAATTTTTAATTTTAATTTGATTTAATTTGTTTTATTTATTTATTTTTGTTCAATTTTACTTGTTTCAAAAAGTAAAAAAAAAAAAGAAAAGAAAAATTTAGAAAATTAGTAAAAGAAAAAAAGAAAGCTTGAAAAAAAATGTTGAAGATTTTGCATGAAATTTTGGTGCTTGATTCATGTAATCACTGAAATTAAATCATAATCAAATCAAATCACAATCTCAGATTTGATTTACTTGCCAAAATAAAAAGGGATTGAATTCATATAAAACGGTATTCAAGCACACACACAAAGGGAGGGCAATCAATCAAAGCTGTTAAAAAAGTTTTCTCATGTTTCTGAAAGTTTTTTTGGGTGGCAAATTATTCATAAAAAAAAAAAATCCCAAGTAACACTATTGCTACCTCTCGTCGACCAACCATGAAATAAACCCATCATGCAACTGGCCTCTCACCTCAAGGCTAGAAAATCCAAACAGAACAGAAGTAAGTTAAAGCCAGAATCACATTACAACAACCTCGAATCCAAATCCTAGCAACCTAGAAGCAACTTTGCAAATTCATAATCCATAACCTTGCAAATATATTTTAAAACTAACCCGGGACCTAATTCACATGGGCTATTGAAAGTTTTTTTTTCTTATTTATTTATTTGTTTGCCTATTTTATTTTTCTCTTAAATTAATATTTGATTTTTGTATAGATTTTTTTACATGATTTACTTTATTTGCATGGTTATTTATAATTGCATGGTTATTAACATACTTATTATTGTGATTTATTAATTAATTGCATGATTATTAATATATTTGTGTGGTTTATTAGTTGCATGATTATTAATGTAATATTATTTTAATGGTAATTTTTGCATGATAATTTTTGTTTTCTTAAATTAAAAAAAGGGTTTTTAAAAAAAAAAGTTTTCAATCCTACCAAACTATTAGAGGATTTAAATATTGAATTAGGTCTTACCAAATTATTAGAAGACTTAATGAATTTTCTTAAAAATATTTTTTGAATAAAATCCTATCAACATATGAAAGATAATTTTCAATGAAAAATCTTACCAACATATTGCATTACATTTCTTATTATAAAACTGATTTATAGATATTTATTTTTGGAAGCAAAATTAAATGAATCCGATGACAGAGCCTCTTTAGAGTAGGACACTAGTCTCCATGAATACTCTTGAGGTGAGAAAAGTATTTTAAATTGCTACCAAACTATTAGAGTAATTTTAAGATTAATTTTCAATAATTAAATTATTTGGCAAATTACAAATAGACTTTATGGCTTGGATAATTTAAAATTAAACTGGTACCGTCCTTTAGATGGGTGCTATGAAGGTGCTATAACCTTCTTCACATGTAATTACACTTATGGACTAGAATCTACTATTTAAAGATACCGAAATCAATCTTGAGACTCCTATTTAAATAGGATAGATTCGATCAGGTGACCAATCACACCTTAACAAAAAAGATTGGTGGTAAATCCTTTAGTTCATGTCTAGTGGTAGGTATACGAATCTAAGATCATTGGCTAGCATATATGAGGTTGCATACCAAATTAAGGACGACCATGTTAGACATCATACGAGTGTTTGTCAAATTATGAGACTTAGTATACATCAATTTCACATCTTTTTATTTAGAATCCAAAATATGGATCTAGATTTTAGTCAATATCAAGAAATATTAGGTTTATTCCACAAAATGTAAGCAACAATTTATTTTTTTATTACTGTGATACTAATAACAATTTATTTCAAGTTTCTGATTATGTTCTTAATGTTTAGGATCACATCTCATTTATTAATAACATTATGTCCACTAGCTTACATCAAATAGCTGAAATTTTTGGATGATGCGATCAGTTGTAATTAGTTTACACCAGTAGCCACACCTTTAATACCTGTTGCATCATGTCAGACATTATCACCTTGTCCTTCAGTATCATTGGTTCACTCATTTACTAGGACATCACCACTTAGAGTTTTGTTTGTATTTAGTTTTTTTTCTTATATTTCTTGAAATATGTTATTTTGTTAATTTATTATTTATGTTATTTTATTTTTGTTATATCTATTTGAGGCAGATAGTTATTTATACTTAATCTATAGTTAATTTTATTTTCTAACTTTTATGTTCTATACGATTTTTAATTAGTTATTTTGGATTGTTGGGGCAAGTTTGGTGCTTTAATTTTTTTTTTTATGAAATGATGTTTTCATGGTTTAAATTACATTCTGAATTGTTGGGATAGTCAATTACTTCATTGAGGTAGTTGACTACTTCATTTTGGCAATAGATTGCTTTAATAAGGTCATTGACTCTCTTTTCATTAAGGTTTAATGAGCATTTTAGATTGTACAAGCAATTGAAGCAATGAACTAATCATTTGATTTATTGATAAAATGATGTTTTTAGAGTTTGAATGCATTCTAGATTGTTGGGGCAGTCGACTGCTTCATTTTGGTAATGGATTGTTTTAACAAGGTAATTGACTTCTCTTTTCATCAGGGTTTAGTAAGCATTCTGGATTACAAGTGCAGCTGATTATCTCTTTCTAGACAATCGATTTCCTTTTTGATTTATTGATAAAGTAATGTTTTTAGGGTTAGAATTGCATTCTAGATTGTTGAGGCTATCAATTGCTTCAGCGAGGCAGTTGATTTTTTTTTTCATCAAGGTTTAGTGAGCATTCTGGATTGTAAAAGCCTTGAGGCAGTCGATTGCTCTTATGATTTATCAATAAAATGATGTTTTCAGGGTTTGAATTACATTTTGGATTGTTGGGGGCAATTGATTGCTTCATTTAGGCAATCAACTGCTTCAACAAGGTAGTTGAGTTCTCTCTTCATCAAGGTTTAATACGCATTCTGGATTGCTAAAGCAGTCAATTGCCTCTTTTGATTATTGATAAAATGATGTTTTCAAGGGTTTAAAAAGCATTCTGGATTGTAGGATTAGTTTATTGCGTCCATAGAAGCAGTTGACTGCTCTTATGATTTATTAATAAAATGATATTTTATGCAATTTGGGAGCTTTTTGCATTGTTAGGGCAGTCGATTGCTTTATTGTGGCAGTTGACTTCTTTTTTTATTTTTTTTGGTCAAATTATGCCTTAGAAAAAATGTATTGGTTATCATCCATTTAAGAACATGTTAACCCTAAACACAACACTTAGAAAACAATAATGAAAATTACATTATTAGTTACAACATTACCAATAGATACATAAATTAAAATGTGTCAAAATCATCAATCTAGGTTAATTATTTTTTAATGGCCAAATAAGAGTTTTTGCTAAACATAAATTGAAATCTTTGATGCGTGATACATATGAAACTTCTCATCCCTGAGAACATGTATATTAATGGCGACGTTAGTTGTAAGCAATTGGAAGTATTAGTGAGACTAGTTTCATTAGTACCTTTAATAAATATTTGAGTAATAGTTTTCAAATGTAATTATAAATAATAAAACACGATAACTATAAAATACAATTTTTGGTACTTGTACAAAATGACAATCATTAACAAATTTAATGTAATGATTCTATGTTCCAACAATGAATGTGGTTCAGATTTAAATGGGGGATACATGAGGCACTATCTCAAACTGATGTGGATTAGCATAACATTATATCGTGAGAATATCACATGGCCTATATTAGATAAAATCATCCGTATAATGTATAAAGCATAATTTTGGCAATATGATAATGTTTTTAACAACTCATTTCCATGCTCCATGGATAATACAACATTTTATATTCACCTTGATAACGATTAAGTTTATCAATTAAATCTTATCGCACTTGTTCCTAACCATCCCTTTCCAATTAACCCAGTAATAGAACAAAAATCATAATGTCCATCTGACTCAACATCCATGATACTCTATATGTAACTCCACTAGTAAACTATCTAAATATCGCATATTTTCTTTACCCTTAGAATGATGAAAGAAAAGTTTATGCATTTGCGTTGTCAATTTCATTGAATTAGCTGTGGTTAGTGGTGATATATTATCTCGTATAGATAACACAATCTCTTAATGTGAAGGGTTACGTCATGCAAATATATCTACTTTCATAGCTCTACAACTTTTTTTCTTAGCTTCCTATAGTGGTGGGACAAAAAAGTTGTAAACGGATCAGTTAATTCTATAAACTTTTTTTTATGGCCAATTTACTTACCTTATCACATTCGTTGAAACATTTTATGATTTGTTCCACCTCAAATACAATGGTCAACTTAGAGGACACCCCATTAACTTGGCTTTTCATTAAGTCTAATTTTATCCAATGAGGATGCATTTTAGATAAATAAATTAGACTTCCCACCCTTTTATATGCTTTGTAATTTCATGCACACTAGGTAATCTATGTATGCTTCTAATTAAACAACCACAAGCCTACTTGTTAATCCTAACTTGATTTGCCTTTGGCTTGCATAAAATCATTTTGAATGTGCTTTTAGATACAAATTCTCGTAACTTTTTAAACAATGTTGGCTTGTAGTTACATTCAAGAATCGTAACACTTTTTTTAAATAAAGCCTTTATTTTTGTATGTTGGAGATCAATAAAGGAGTTGATTATCTTTCATGATTATTCAAAATCCTTTTGAGATGATCTAAAGTGTCTTTTCAACTACGCATGTGCACTTTGGTTTTAAATGACATTATGAAGGTATATTATAATAAATATGTTTTGTTATAAGTTGTGCATATCAAAATAATCGTAACGAAGGAATAAAAAAATACTTATTTGTTGTAAATTATCAAAATGCATTATTTTATTAGTTTAAATGGCAATAAATCTATCCTTATACTTTATCAACCACTACTCTTTTACATACTTGATTACTCTTAGATAAATCTAATAATCAATTTCTATGAACTTCTATGCTTTTGGTACTTATCATAAGTAGAAGAGAATACAATGACACTATAACTTGATATGAATGTGTCCTGTTTCTTCTTGCATTAAAAAAATTTCTTACAATTTGTAAAAACATTTCTTGAGATATGCGATATGCAAATAAGATTTTTTGTGCTAAGGAACATTGCTCTTATTACATTCATCAATGCCAAGTTTCTATCAATAACAATCACAGTAGAAAATATACCATATGACATCAAACTTTTTAATGTACACATTTCCTAACTATAGTTGTCATAATGCTCATCCTACATGTACATAAATACAACAGAAAAATCATCTTATTGGATGTCACACCAACAATCTCAAAGCAATGAGAGATGGTATTTATTGGTATTATAGGTACAATTCATAACAAGAACACTTGAAAATGCATGCAACAAATCTATATTAGAAGATAAGCCTATTATAAGTTACAAGTCCTTTACACAATTGCTTGTCTTGTTACTCTTATGCCATTTTATGTATTTACAATTGTTCAACCTTTTCATGAGTTTGTTACTGATATACCAGTTTTCTCAATAAATTTATCTTTGACGTGCATCGTATATAGTTTTTATAGTGCTGACATTCTTTTCATTATATTATTTTAGGGTGAATAGTATGTTTTCTTAGTGTGACCACACTGTTTAATATATCAGCAACTATTGGTTTTTTCTTTATCACATAATCTACCTATAAATGAATGTTCCTTTAATTTTTTGTTGGTAGATAATTATGAAACCTATAAATTACTTTCGCATTGCATTCATCATCCCTTACCAATTTAATCCCATTTAACTCAAATGGACCATCACACTTCTTTATTCCCATTCCCTTATGCTGTATTTTTTTTTTCTATATTTGCCTTATTTTTTTGTTGTTTGTATTTTTTATTTTGTTTATATGTCAATCTTATTCTAAGTTTCTTCGTTGATCCTTCGGAGTTTTTAATCATAACAACAAAATCATTATTTTTTCAACCTGCTTAATCTATGAAATTAAGATTTTTTTATTACAAAACATTTGCACAACATATTTGACTTATTATTTTGTGAGTCTATATAAACTAACTTTTAAAACACAAATTTTATCAATTTGTATAATCTAAATTCAATATCATAATACTTATATAATAGTAAACTAAAAACTATCATTATATTTGGTATCCAAATTATGTGATGATTCATTCACTTAACAAGTGTAGTTTCTAAATTATTTTGCACTTTCAAATAAGTTAAAAAATTAAAACAATAATGTTTATTGGATTTGCACATCTAAATTCACATTACATTTTTGGATATACATATTTGATAGTGTAAAATATATTTTGCATATGCATAATAAAGAACAAAAAACACCTTTTAAACATGTATATTCAATAATATCATTTAATTTTTAGATCTAAATATTCAGATATGTAAATTTTCAGGCTAAAATTAGCACTTTGTTGTTTTTTTTTGGTATTTTTCAACCTCATTATTTTTTTTTCTTATTTGGTTATCCATTTTTATAATGTACAAAATACCGGGAGAAGTAAATAATGATTTTAGGATTTGCGATTGAAACAGGAATGGCACGTGGGTGTAAGAAAGGTAAAAAAGAAATTTTATAGAACGTTTTAAAATAATTTCATTTAAGCGTAATTTTATAAATAAAAATAAAGAGTAATAATTATGATGTAAATAGAAACCTCCTCATCTAAAAAACAGAAAAAGAATCTATGAAAGTGTAAACCACTTAATTGTCGCGGATGACACGACCAAGGACTCTTACGCGCATGTAATGCACGTGGCATTAACTCTTTTTACTTTCCGAACTCGCTAGAAAAGAAATTTCATTTTTCTTTCACTCTTTCGAAACAATAATTCAATAGAAAAGAAAAGAGGAGAGAAAGGGAAAAAAAGTTTTTGGTCTTCCTTTTTATTTCTTTTCCCATTTCTGTAATTTACGCAAATGTTAAATCTGCCTCAATCTCTATCGATGAACGGCCCTTTTGGGGGGCCCAGCGCGTCGAATCCAACCGCCGCCGGAGCTCCGGCGAATAAGGATCGGAAAATGGCATCGGCGGAGCATTTGGTTCTCGATCTGAGCAACCCTGATCTCCGAGAAAACGCTCTTCTCGAACTATCCAAGGTAATTTAATCAACAACATTTTTATCTTTATATAGTATTTGAGTAAATGATGGTTCTTTTTTGTCTTCTCTTTTCTGTGTTTGATAAAGTAGGGTTCCGGTTTAAATAAAGTAGAAAATTTGAGGGAAATTTGATTTTAATTTTTCTGTTTTTAGTTGAGGAGGAAACCCAAATAAACTATATGCAAAGGTGCCATTTTTTTTTTTTTTAAATATTTGTGATACTTCTAAAAGATATTAAGAGGATAGGAATGTGGACAGGAATGGAAACAGCACTGTATCTAGGCTGAAAGCCTGAAACTAATTCCTGTGAACCTGTTACTTTTTTTGGTTAATTTTTGGGTTTATTGATGGCTATTTTTCTGAAGAGAAAAAAAAATTCATGAAAATGGAGACGGCACATGCATTAATGGGGGTTACCATGATTTTGGCAAAGTAGTCATTGATAATGTGTGGAAATGAATACCTGTGTGAAAATGAGAGTGTTTTTCTGGCTCTGGAGGATAAGGACTATTAAATTATGATATTGGTAATTTGGAGAAAAATGGATTCTGGAGAACAGTTATTGTTAGAAGTTTGGATTGAGATGGTAGAATTAAGAATGTGTTAAATACTTAAATATGTTCTGTCTAGAGCCTTCAAATTTTATACTCTTCTGCTAATCTACTCTTTTTCTTGCATGGTTTCAAGTTTTATGAATCCTCATGTTTTTAAATGTAGTCTTTTACCATATTTCTACTTATATGGGTTATTTATTTGTATTAAGCCTTTTGGTCTTGTTCGCTACTTTCCTTTTTATTGTTGCATTGCGTGTCATTTCTTCTGTTTATTTCCTTAAAGATGCAATGGCCTTGAAGGAGATCATATGTATTTTGCATTATTTCGTTTTTAGGATAATGCTTTCATATATGTTCTCTAAGAATACAATGGCGTTGGAAACTGAACATTGCTTCGATTCTTTCCTTTTTTCTTCTTTACTTCTGATGCGTTATTGATTTTCTTATGCAATGGCTTTGGTTTCAGTGTGAATTATTTAGCATTTCATTTAGCTGCCTTTGCATGCATTATCTTCATATTGATTTTGAATATTGAGGTGGAAATACTTGTCCTAACTTGACAGTAGCAAATTAATCAACCACTCACTGTAACGAGTGATATGGGTGTATTGGTGGTTGATTGAAGTGAATTCATCATCTTTAAAAATAAAATATATGGGTTCGGTGTTATTTATGAAGGTCTAAAAGTAAGAAAAATAGCCCCAGAATAGTGGTTTTTTTTTTTTTTTTTTGTGCACAGAGGTTATTAGGTTAATATCTGCAACTTAATCTTCTCTCATGTTCTTTCTCTATAAATGATTATGCATTTAGCTGTTCAGCAATTGTCTGTTACTACTATAAACTAGTGTCTACCTTTGGTTTATTTTTTAGAACAAGGAATTATTTCAAGATTTGGCTCCTTTCGTGTGGAATTCTTTTGGTACTATAGCTGCACTCATACAGGTATGCCTAATAAACTTGTTTTTGTTTTTATTTTTAGAAGAGAGAATTATTTCAAGATTTGGCTCCATTGTTGTGGAATTCTTTTGGTACTATTGCTGCACTTTTACAGGTATGCTATTTATAGTTGGTAGTTCAAACTCACTCTCCTCTTTCCTCCCTCTCCCACTCCCTTTCTCTACTATTTCTATAATTTCTTTATTTACTGTCTAATGCAAATGGGCTTGTAGATAACTTGGTAAGTTCAATTGATCATCTTTCTTGGATTGAGTTACTGGTGCTAGTGCTGTTTTTTTTTTTTTTTTTTCCTATGCTATAATTATGGTGCATATCTTTTAGCAAGTTGATATCTTTCACTTTTTTAATGGTGTAAGCTAGAACACTAGGGTTGGACATGAACATCAATGAAAATGAGCATAGGCAGCTAAAATATTATTTGACGTTAAAGTGAAACATAATGGTATTATTTCTTTAAAACTAAAATATGAAAGATTGTATGTCTATGTTGTTAGTTAGGTAACATTCCTGTGCATCTTGATCAAAATGTACTTCATTTTACCAGATCGGTGGTTATCGTGTGTCTGCATGATGAATGCAGATATGCAAATGTACTTTTTGAGTTTTTCTGTATTTGACTAGGGCTTTGTTTGTTTAAAGAGATTTAACAATGTTCAACATTTTCTTTGTAAACATAAAACTATGAATTCCTTTCATCTCTTTTTTCTTGTTTGTGTATTATTTCACATATAAATTTATTTTAACTCAATTTGTAATATATTCCCTCCTTTTAGGACCTAATCAACAAGAAAGGGAATAGAAAAAGGTAGAAGAAGCGGTTTTATTATAGGGGATATGGTGGAAAGGCTTGTTCTATTTGGCTAGTGAGAAATGATTTATTGGAAAAAACCACAAGTCAAATTTTACTTCAAAATAAGGGTATATCTGATGTAAATTGAATTTTTAGTTTATTTTTTACACTTTTATCATACACATGGAAACATTTTAAATCATGGATTTTTTTGTTAAAACAAGGGGATTCTTGTCGTTTTGAGTCTAACGACCACTTTAGAAATGCTAGATGCTTCATATACATTCTTTTAGTAATAAAGTTGCCAATTGGAAATTAAAAAATATCATGTCTAGGGGCTTACTCTTTCTCAATTCCTTGATGCTAAACCATTTTTATTTGCAGGAGATAGTTTCAATTTATCCTGTTCTCTCACCACCAAATCTAACTCCAGCTCAATCAAATCGAGTTTGTAATGCCCTTGCTCTACTTCAGGTGATATGTTTTTGGCCTTTTCCAATGCTTCTATTATATTGAATTTTACCTTCACTAATGGTAACTTATTACTCAAATATTGCCTTTTTGTATGTTTTCCATTTTTTCTCATATTGTTGAAGGGGAAAAAAAGATAAAGATAGCGCAATTTTTTGTTTATTATTGTATTGGTCAATTCAAGGGCACTTCTAATATGTCATAAATTTTCATCTTTTCTATCAGTGTGTAGCTTCTCATCCAGACACAAGGATGTTATTCCTAAATGGTACGGTCTTATCTGATGAGCATACTTGTTTGGTTTTGAGATGAGTACTTTGTTGGTCAATACATGACAGTGATATTTACTTGTTTCACTGTGCCTTTTTTTTTTTTTTCTTTTTTGATTAATTCTTAAAGTTGCATTGAACATCAGGACATTTCATGATTATGGATTATCCTCTGAAATAGGATAGTGATGTTGTCATAATGGAATTGCCTCTTAAGTACCTGAGTACAAGTCATTCTATTGAGATTTCTTGTTGCTAAAATCATAAAAGTTGAATATTGCTTGGGAGAGAGACTAGCAATTTGAGATCATGGAATAAACATTTTAAGTAACACTTGAAATATTATTTTCACTATAAGATTCCTTAATTATCTTATACACTGGCAGTGAGGAGTTTTTAAACTCCACAAGTGGATTTTTTTTGGCCACCAACTCCACAAGTGGGTTTAAATGGACATATATATATATATATATATATATATATATGAAAATGGACATATAGTTATATATGAAAATTAACAAATCATTCAATTATTAAGTGGACAAATGAAAAACATTTATGAGTTTAAAAACTCCACCAACGGTGTATAGAATAATAATCCTTCTTTTAATGCAGTTATTTGTTAAAGTGCTCTTGTGTTTAAGTAAAAGCACAACTATGTTTCTCAATATTAAAATTTTATTTCAACTGTAAGTCGAGTGCAAAGACTACTGGAAAATTTATATAGTAGCTGTTTGGTAAATGTAAATGGATTGATAAATACTTAATCTTATAAGAACTGTCCTGATTTTCTATTTTGGTTGTCCCCAAAAAATTGTAAATAATAAAAAGTCAAAGGCTAATTATTGCAAATGTTCCAACATTTTTTAATAAATTAGCTTCTTAATTGTTTTTTATTCTGAGGTTGTAATGGCAGAAAGCTTGAATTAATGTTGGACATTTGTGCTATTGTCTATTCTAAGTAGCTTTGAGCTAAAAGTCCTTCCTCTGCACACCCTATGCCCTTTGGGCTGTGTGCATAGCTTGTTCATAATAGTTGCATTGTGTTGGCTTTTCCACATCATCACTTCGTTTCTTAGTCCATTTGCTGGTTGTTAAGTGTGTTCTTTTCACCCCTTTTCTCTGGCTTCCCTCCATAAAATATCTCTGGCAAATTTTGAATGCTTATGCGCTAGTGATGTTGCTTTCTTGCTTCCTGTATTTTTATTAACTAATGAAAGAAAGTCTTTTTGTCTCCTATATAAAGTTGTATGTGTTCTAATTGATGCTGCTTACTAATTATTATCCATTTGCAGCTCATATACCCTTGTATCTATATCCTTTCCTTAATACAACAAGTAAATCAAGGCCTTTTGAGTACTTGAGGCTTACTAGCTTGGGTGTCATTGGTGCCTTGGTGAAGGTAATTTGTACTTGCTTTGATTTAAGTTGATTGAGTTGCCAGCAATGTGATCTTCATGGATTATAGTGCCATTATACATTTTACTAGATCATGCTAGGTTGAAGGAAATGCATGATGCAAGAAGAGTGTGAAAGAATTCTAAACGTAAAGCAATGGTCTATGAGAATTGACGTGGTCTTGTATAAGATCTTTGATAAGAACTTAGAGAATGACAAAGATGTTGATTATCCACTGCTATAAATAGGGTTGAGGGACTTTATATGAGCTACAAAAGATGATTGTAAACTTGGATGGCAGCCTCTGGAAATTTATGGTCAACAAGATTTGCAGTAATTTGTGTAAAGAAAAAGCTTCCATAGCTATACTACACACGTCTGCAGTTTGGTTTCCTCATATGTGTCATTCAAACTCTGTAATCAGCTAGCCATTAGGAATTATCCTTTGCATGTTTATTAGGAGCTAATTCAGTGAGCTACATGAACTAGGGAGTTCCTCCCTTATTTTGTGCTGTTGTACATCTCTTTGGTGCAGAGAAATGTGCTTACTTTATTTTCTAGGTAGTTAGTACTGTCTTTCCACTTGTAAAATGTAAATTGATGTATCTAAAAAAGAAAAGTAAATTACATTTGTTGCTTTTGCTTTTCTTTCTCTATTTTAGTCCCTCAAATTTGAGATTATGCGATAGATGCTCCATATACATAAGTAATTTTGCTTATTATAGGTAATAATATTTGTTGCTTGCAACACTTAATGTGTGGGAAAGAGAGATTATAGCATTCAAATTTGAACCAAACTAGCAATGATATCTTTTTTGATATTCATAGATGTCTGCCTAATGATTCTAAACATACTAATAAAATGAACTTACTTTCTTTCTTTTGCAGGTTGATGATACAGAAGTTATTAGCTTCCTTCTTTCAACAGAGATAATCCCGCTATGCCTGCGCACAATGGAGATGGGTAGTGAACTGTCAAAAACAGTTGAGTTTGTTGATTTTTTAACTTCACTTTTCCAATTGTGCTGAATTATCTACTTTTTTTTTTTTGTTCCCATACATATTCGATCTGAAAATATGTTTGTTATTCAAGTAGCAAAATTTGGATGGAATTGTTTGATAACCAACACACTTGCCCAGGTGCCCATTGCTGGGTTGCTGCCCAGGCTGGCTAATACATTTTAATTTTTTTTGACTGACTTGGATGTGTGCTTATGTAACAATGCCAAGAATATTAAGTGTACGTAATTTATATTTTATGTATTTATTAGATTTTTTATAACACCATATATGTTTTTAATATAAGTTTTTTACTAATTGGACTTAATGGACAGGCTTTTGTACCAAAATCTAAACTCCAGTTGAGCTTGGTCTATTCCAGGCTTTTAATTCTTGGACTTGGACTAGGACTAGGCAAAGACCTGCCTGTGCAAACCTGATTGTATGCACAGGCAATGTTTCAACTTTGCTTACGTTATATATCTGCAACTAAATTAGGATATGTATTTTTATGGTTTCTTAGCATCTTGAAGTTTGTCATGTCATTTACTCTACATTTTAAGTCAATTTCGGGTTGAGATAGCTTAACTTGGAGGTCTATGCTTGTGCCATATTTTGTTGGTCAAACCACCATTAGGTGATGCCAGAGGTGGTCGGTGGGTGGGTTAAATCAAGTTTTTGGGTGGAATCATTTCAAGTTGATGGAGTTGGATTGCATCAGGTTTGATTCATGTCTTGCCACTTTTAATCTACTATAAATGGGTACTGGCTTTGGGTTTAGGTTTAGGGGGATGAGTTCTTAAAATTAGGTTGGTCTGGGATTTAGGTGGTCATCTGGGTTGGGTTGGCTTTTTCAATTTCTAGCTAATTCCCCTCCCCCTTTTTTCATGGAGGTCTTTTAAGTTAGCAAAAACACGAACTTTGCTATACAAATGTTGCCAACTGTCTTCACATTAAGAAATTGGCATAGTGAGGGTTTTGTATCTTTTGCTTCTTATGTGGTTGCTGAGTTTTGTCTATTATGACTAGTTCAAAAAGGACATGTTCTCATTCTGTTGTTTACTTTTCACAGAGTTCAAGTCATATAGCAGCTAATAAATGTGGTAATGAGATTGCCAATTTTCAGATGTTCCCACTCCTGTCCCCACCCCGTTTTTATAGAAATTTTAATAGCATCTATGTTCACTTGAGCTATAGTATGTTATAGTGTGGGGCTGCATAGGAAGCGGCCAACTTTGGTGCAAATATCTGAAATTACGTGCACTTGACGGCTGTTGTACCTCACTGTTAGAGTTGATTATGTCATAGTTAATTTTAATTTTAATAAGTGGTTATCCAGAATTCAGGGGATTGTGTATAAGGTTTTTGCTTCCTTGATTTGTAACAAATGATTGTTTGATGGCAGGTTGCCACTTTTATAGTTCAGAAGATTCTGTTAGATGATGTTGGCTTGGACTATATTTGCACTACTGCAGAGCGGTTTTTTGCAGTTGGTCGAGTTCTAGGAAATATGGTTGCTGCACTTGCTGAGCAACCATCTTCACGGTTGTTAAAACATATTATTCGATGTTATCTTCGATTGTCAGATAACCCAAGGTTCGTTATTCAAGTTGATCATGGGATCACTTGTCAATTTTGGCTCAAAGCTCACTTTCTTTTTCTTTGATTTTTCATAATTTTATTTCCGAGGTTTATGCATAAAATTGACATGTTTTTGGGTTTTCCTTCATAATACAGGGCTTGTGTTGCGTTAAGAAGTTGCCTTCCAGATATGTTACGAGATGCAACCTTTAGTACTTGTCTTCGTGTAAGTACTACACTTTTAATTCATATTTCTATTTTTTATTTTTGGCTATAACTGAGTTCATATTATTCTAATTGTATTTTATCTCTAAGAGTCCTGCTGAGAAGGGTTATATTTAGCCTACTCCGTATGTGAATTCATTTATTAACGTGGGATAATACCTAAGAATGTCCTTGAACTTCAGCTAAAACTGTAATTCACCATCTTTTATTGCGTTATATTAAACATATATAATTCTATTTACACTCATAATCTTGGATTCAAATAGCGGTGCAGTTGCAGTATAGTGGCTGTTATTTTGCAGTAATGCCACCACCTGCCACCGTTATTTAAAAAATGTTGGGTGAGAATTTGAATCTCATTGATAACGGAGTGTCACGGCCACAAAAAAATGTAGTGGTGAATAGTGGTCTTAACGGACTATTATTGGCGCTGCTCCATTTTTTTGTCAGAAAACCAGAATAAAAAAAATTGGCAGCCCCCAAAAAACCTTAATTTGACATCAACCTCAATCGAGCCTCAAACAAACTCAAATTTAATCTAGAATCAATCATCAATCCAACACAACCAACAGCTCAACACAAGTAATTACCTTTGTAAAAAAAAATTCCAAATGTCTGTTAAATTTTAATGGGACCGAGCTGATTGGTGAAGTTAGCCTCTCCTTCTTGCATTTTCTGCTGAGTGAGAGCTCTGACTCTGATGATGAGGGATTGAGGCTCGGCCACTAGGGTGGGCCATTGGGTGGTGGCGATGAGTTTTCTTGGTTGAGAATTAGGATTTGGGATAAGGGAAACGAGAGCCTAAGCAGAAGCCAGACGCATGTCACCATGGCTGAATCACCTAATTGGTAGGACCGTATTTGGTGGGAGGGGGAAGCTTTTATTTGGGCTTTTGGGTTGACTTTGAGAGTTGAGAGAGTGGACATTGAGAACTGATGAGAAGTAAGAGGTTGAGATGAATGAGAGTGTGAGAATGAGATTGAAGAAAATAAAAAAGAAGAGATGTCGAGAGAGGAGAGGGATTAGAGGGATTAGAGGGGAATAGGGCTAAAATTTTAGTTTTGAGCTATGGGGAAGGACCATGATGGGTTTTGTTCATGTGAAATTTTTTATTTAGGGAAAATTTTGTTTATAGGAAATTTTAAAGGTTAAATTTTATGGTAGGGAAGTTTAAAATTAAATAAATTTAGGAATTAATATGAGATAGCGAGATTTTGGAGACACTAGATAAAAATTGAGGTGATAAATTTTTTGTATAACTTAAATGAAAATTAATTAAAGTTAAATGATTATATATTGATTTATTATTTATTATTTTATATTTTATATTTGAATTTTATTAATGATATTTTGTTTTGGTATTTGTATTGTTAATTTTTTTACTATTAGATTAATTTTTATTATTATTATTTTTGTGAACTTAAATAAAAATTAAAAATTTGATCCCTTGTATAATAATTTGAAAGTAATTTATGACAACAATTTTAAATTAATTAATGTGTAAAAATTTAAAATACTTAATAAATTACTACATTTCAAAATCATAAAAATAATAAATATTTAATAGATTATTACATTTAAAAATTAAGTAAATAAAATACTTGTGATATCATAAACTATTTTAAAATCATGAAGTAAGAATTTTTATAATCATAATTATAATTACTATATTTTATAACATATTGTGCGAAATTAAAAAAAAATTTTCATGATCGCGGTAATTGTGATGATCGCAATAGTCTTCGTTATGTTCACAACTGCGCTAAATGCAACATGATCGAAAAACATGACCACAATCACAATTTAAATCTTTGCTCATAATCTTTAATAGAGATGCGTGTAATAGTCCACTAAAATGACTAGATGTTGACTCCTGCTAGTTATGCTTTTTTGCAGCCATGTGGTGTTCGAAATGCTTTGTTGGTAGCCACATGGGATGTCATAGAGAAGAGTTAGTGAAAAATTAAATATTGCTCATATTTCTTGCGTCTGACTTGGGAAAATAGTCAATAGTTTCTGTTCTTTTCCTCTTTTTTTTTTTCCTCTCTTTTTTCTTCTCATCTCTTCTTTCCTTCTTGACTGGCCTGACTGGCCTGGTCTGGGTTATGGCTATCGCTTAAAATCCAAAAAGTATATACCATAAACATTTTCAGCAGCCATTTTGTGTCATTTGAATTGAAAGCTAAAAATAGATAGAATATTTTGTTCAACCAGTAGTATAATGTACTCTAGAAAAATAACTACTCATAATATGGAAGTTATTGATCCCTATTGTTTGTACATATTTCAGTAACTATAAAAAGGTTATTGTTAAGAATGACCCTTAAACTATAGTGAAATATTTAATGTAGTACTTGAATTTTAAAAATCTATAATGTGGTATTTGAATTATGAATCTGATAATTAATGTGATACTCGACTCTAATGTGGTTAGTTTCATATAATGACACGTGGTAGACAACCAACCTTCAAGTACCAGATTAGTTAACAGATTCATAATTGAGGTATCACATTAGATATTTTTAAAGTTCAGGTATCACTTTAAACATTTTACTATAGTTTAGGGGTCATTTGTAACATTAACAATACTATAAAGTGAAGAGGTATGTATATACATATACATTTGTTAGTAAAAAAATACCTTTTACTTGACCCAGTTTAAGTTGATCTTTACTTCAAATATGGGCTGAGAGTTTGGAGTCTTCATTATGTTATATTTGATGTGCTCAGGATTTTACGGGTGTATCTTATATGCTTGTGGTCGTCTTCAACCTTTAGTGATTGGGTTCTTGAATGTGAAACCCACATTGTGATACTAGTTAAACAAGTTTGTTCATTAGTGAACTTTTTAAAGGACTTATCATCTTCAGATCTTTAGGAAGATTTAGCTCATAATTGACCAGAATGGAGAAAAGATTCATGTTGCTGACTTAGGTTGCTTTAGATAAAGGCTTGATTGAGTTTGAATGAGTTGTGGTCATTGGTGACTGCTGGTTGTTGGCCATTATTTTGTGGGGTTATTGAAATCCATTCCATCTAAACTTATTATTATTGGAAAAATGATGTTTCTACATATTTTCTCAACCGGACAGGAAATTTATTCAATTTTGACAGAGAAATCTGAGTTATCTCACTTAATTTGGTGATGGAAAACTTATCTTTTCCAAGGCATCTGCTTTTTTGTCTCATCCAGTTTGTTCATGCTTCTAGGAAGATCAAACCGCTAGGAGGTGGCTGCAGCAGTTGCTTCACAATGTTGGGGTGAATCGGATGCCCGCTCTTCAGGCTGGTGGAGGATTTGATCACATGCTGGTTAACTGAAAATCTTACAATTTTCTTTCAGTCCCGGTCCCATCGTTTCCAATTTCAAGGCTGGTTTCAGCTGGCAGGGAGACATCTTTTACGTTATTATCTAACTAGTTTTTTTCTCTTTTTTTTTTTTTTTTTTTTTTTAATTTATGTACGATAATTGAATTAGCTGTTGTAATTAGTGATTTGTCCTTGAAAGAAATGCAGTAGTAGGAGACTGAGGCTTGGTCTAAGGTGGAGGAGCAAAGCTGGTCAGACCATGCTGAGTTGTGCACATTTATTTAACTAATTTTCATGTATAATGAAATAATGATCAGGCTGCTGATTGGAATCGTGGCTTGCTTGATAATAGCCCTAGCCTTATATGTATCAGTGATTTATTTTAAGGGAACTTGTAAAGAAAATATGATTGGGAAATGCCAATTATGGTATGGTAACTTTCATTTTGTTGAAAAGTGAAAGGCAAATTGTATATTCTATGGTTTTTTATACGCTGCTTTGTTTTTAGGGGTTTGGCCTTGTGAATGTTCATTTTGTGTCTGGTCACATGTCCAATCGGAATCACTAAGAGCAGCGCCAACTCCGCCACTGCTACATGACAACATTCATTTATTTAACAGGTATGTTACGGCATCTACAAATTTACTGTATAAACAATTCGTACGAGGCTCTTTTAATAGACACAAATGTGTTTATGTTATGATTTTTACAGGAGCTCATGACATCTATAAATGATCTTCCTAAATTTCTGAAGAGCTGGCGATTTATTGAAAAGATCACAAATTTGGATTACATTATAAGTTGAGAGGGTAAATTACTTGGTGTCACAAAATAAGACAAAATTTTAACATTCGGGTCTGTCTTTCTTTATAGTTTAATGAAGTGGCATTAACCTTTGGTTTCTTTCTCGATGGTTTTATTAATTAATAAAACAAACCATCAAGGAATGGCGAAAGTGAAAAGGTCATGGATGAGAATTTTTGGTTTTTCTAATGTTCAGTTAATTTCTAATTGTTAATATATCAACACATGAAATGTGGTTGTTAATCAGAAACAATTCAAATTATTATTTGATTTTTGGGAAACAAGATGTTTTTCTTTTTCTTTTTTAATTTTAAAAGTGGTTCTATGAAACAAATGAGGTTAATATCGAATTAAAATCATTATTTGTTTCAAATTTGTAATAATTAGGGAATAAGACAAGGTTAGGTTGTCAAAACAACAATTGAAGCGCCGAACAGCCCTACATCAACGAGTAAAATAGAATTTGTTGGAAGCAAAACAAAAAATCATTGGAGGAAAAAAAACAAGGGAAAATTATTTAACGAAGATATTAATTTATTTTTGCATTAGTTGTCTGACACTAAAGAATACAATATTTGCCATTTGAGACACAATGTCCAACAATAAAACAATGAATGGCAAACTAGCCATGCTATAATTTTAATTGTGGAAATCTTGAAATGGACCCCAGGTGATAGAATGCAGATCCTTGCAAAAGGAAGACAAGGAAAGAAAGAAAAAAGGAAAAACAAACAAAAGGTTGGGAACAACACACTAAGAAAAAGATGGGCTTTTTACCAAATTCATATTCCATGAAAACATGCTTTTTCATGGATGACAAAGTTTCTTGTGAGCTCTCAAGTCAGCATAGAAGAACAGATAAAACTGTTGGAGAGGCATCTGGTTTTACATTCACATAGACTGAGCTTATATCAAGTGGGATGAGATTGGAGCCACAACTTTCCAAACAATGATGCAGTCGCAATCGTTTATCGTCACTTCTGGTTAGGTTACTAAGCTGTTAACTCTGGTTTCCTCCAAAAAATGAACACATACATACATTCAAATATCCTGGAAAACCAAAAGAAATCATGATTGATGAAATAATACTTGGCTAATGATATTAGAAAGATAAATTAGGAAAGAGAGAAATGGCATTATGGTGAAGTTGCAATCTAGAAATTGACAACAGATTGCCATAAACAACATAAAAAGAGGCTACAGTTGCATGAAATTTACTAAATAAGCCAGATGAAAATTACACATTACAATAGAACCATGCATTTGCCTCCAACTGAAGAGCTCCAACTGCCGCTTCTTTTACCCTGCTTTGATATTTGCATAACTAGATATTCAATGAAAAGAAGGAACATATAATCGCTGGTTGCGCTCATAGCATAGTGTCCGATCTTGCAGGCAACCTCCTAAAAAAGTTAAGAGGTACAGATGGAAGTTTGTGGCGGAACCTGGGATGCCTTAGGACATAGAGGCCTATGAGAAGAGCCACAACTTGGAATGGCGTAACATATAGAACTATGGCAGCGATCAAACAGAATGTCACAAATAGAGTGGTTGCTCTTGGGTCCCTCCAGCTTAGCAGAGACTGAAATCTTTCCGCTTGAGTGGCCAGATCACCAATCACACTCTGCACTCTCCCTGCTATTATTCTTAGACGATCATATCTCATCCTGACAATATCCGAAGGCCGAGAAGTGGGGAAGGTATCAAACTCTTCATCTAATTCATCAGGATGGGCAGCATCGGCATGAGAGAGCCGAGTGTCCATGTGAGGAGGGTGTCGTGGCCTCCAACGGTAGTTCCAGATTCCAATTAGGAAAAGGTAGAGAAAAACTGTGGGAAGTATTAACTCAGGATAAAGAACCAATATAATGAAAAGGATGTGAATCAAAACGGTCGTAAGAGGGTTTCTCCAATTGCAGATTTGATCAAACCATTTTCCAACTGCAATCAACCCACTTAGAACGCCCATAATTCTGAAAAAGTTTGCTTTGCTTCTCCTCATGCTCCACATGTGTGAATCAACATCAAGCGTGTACTCCACAACTTCCTTCCTCAGAGGTGGCTCGGCCCGGCTCAGCCTCATTGAGACAATCTGCATAGCCTGGTGCCTCAAGCTGTCAAGCTGAACCATATACAATGGGTGGATGTAGTGCATCTTAGGCAACAGTGGATGTGAATACATATGCAGCATGTTAATCAAAGTTGAGCAGGTGAACCTCACAGCCAATTGAACTTCGCCTGTCTTCTTAACCCCTGAAGAATGTAGCACCAGAAGAGGATACGAGTGAGTATAGACCCTATCAGCTTCAAGCGTAGACAGCCGAATCCTTACCTTCCCAATTCTCTCATCCTTTGTCCCTCCAGCTCCCCCATGTATATGACCATTATCGAAAACCCCTACCGTAATGACAGTACAAGGGTCGAAAACCTCCCAAGTGTATTGCTCATTCCACTTTGGCATAAAATTGTCAACAATTGTCCTTGTCCGGACCCATTTCTGCCCATACTTAGCTACACAATAAGCATCTGTGGTTCCTCGTCCATCTTTTGTTTTCATTGGCATCAGCCCTTGAGCACTTAGAATACCCAGTTCCAGAATTCCAATGTTGGGTCTCCATAACTGTTTTGCTGTTGGC
This sequence comes from Durio zibethinus, assembly GCF_002303985.1. The sequence continues at coordinate 17,515,769 of NW_019167871.1, read as the reverse complement.
CTAAGATCACTACTGTAATGTGTAGATTCATCCAAAACATGGTACCCTCCTTCTAAACAGATCCTTAAGTGAATCCTACTGGAAAATTTTATTTCTTTTTTCACTCCATCCACAATCACATGTTTCTCCAGATTATGCCACCTGCTGTTCACAGGTTTATGGTCCAACCTTCTTTGCACAAAATGCAAAGGAATTACACACTTCCCCAAGGTTTCATCCTTGTTTGATCCCACCCTATCTTCCACAGTTAGAACCAAAGGCTCCTCAAAAGGTTCAGCAGCTACAAACATTAAGTCCTCATTCCACATTGGATTGATAGTCTTACTTGAAGATATTCTAGTTCTCAAAGCATGATTTCCGAGAACAGCTTTCACAAAAACTTCAGGGAACCTTGTTTTATCGCTAGGTACCAAGTCTTGAGCTTCAATCACATTCACCCTCACATACCAAAGCTTGGGGGAAAGATACACTTTCGATCGGATGTTTGTAACACCATCAGGTCCAACCGATGCAGCATCTGAATGCCATGCATCAGGAAATGCCTCATCTGCTTGAGTGCCCATCCAAACAGCCAGCATGAGCTCTCCTTTAGCTTTATCACCCTTTCTATCTTCCAATCTATACCACTGTGGCGCCAGTGGGCTGTCTGGAGGAACCCTTTTTGGAATTTCATTGAGATCAAACATAACCCTGCCGATTAAATCATCTATAACAACATCCTTATCCTTCACTAACACTTCCAAAACAGAAGCTTGAATTCTTTCTTTGGAGAAAGCAAATACTTGATTCCATTCAGGATTGCTCTTCTTCTCGAAATGCTTAGTAGTTCCCTTGTAATTTCCAAGTTTAACCTCAACATAGGGATCACAACTACCAATGACATCTTTTCCAGGTAAATCCTTGGCCTTGACAACTCGAACATAGAGGTATTGCATTTGCTCAACAAGGTCATAGGCACACGAAAGCTTATCACCCGTGACAGCTCCTGCCCCGATATTGGGCCAGGTCTCCTTTAGGGCAAAGTCTACTGATTGTGGAGGCTTCTGCATCTTTCTTCTCAAGAACACTCAACAGTTATTTAAGAGGCAACAAGTGTTATCAGAAAAGAACTAGAATTATATGGTAAAGATAAAAAGGCTACGGCCACTAAAAGCTGAACTGTTTCGTTGTGATTTCCGGGCTATTTGAATACAAAAGAAATTAAGCAAAGTACTGCTACAACATTTATAGGTCAAAGATTAAAAAAAAAAAAAAGGCACAAACAAGGGCAGTTTGAGTGTTGAAAGTTCAAATCTCTAACTAGTTATAACTTTTTGACTAACAGATTAACACTGTAGGCACTTCTAGGAAAGCTTTGAACTTGAAATACAAAAACCTGCAAAATCAAAAGGAAGAAAAACTATGAGCAAGAATTACAACCCACCACCTCCATCTGGATGCTGAGCAAAAGGAAGAAACTACATATAGTAGAATAACAATACAGTTTCTATGTGCTGTCATTATTATTGTCAATAATCGTTATTAGGGGAGCATTTAATGCAGTCAAAAGCCAAAGTGATGTAAACTTGAAGATTCTTCTTCTTCAAAAAAAAAAGCATTTTCCCGGCAACCAAACAGCATTAAAACTGAAACATTTATCAGAACGTACAATAAGACAATGGAAGTGCATTTTGTACAAGAAAAAAACAGAAACAGATCTAAAGCAAGAAAACCCATTAAACCAAACAAAGGAAACAACAAGGAACTCAAGCAAAGAAAAAAAATTACATATCTTTATCAAGCATTATTGATGTTGTTACATAACTTAAAAATGTAAACAAAGAAAACACTCAGTTTCAAATTTTGAAAAACCACTCAGACCAACCCCACAAAGACAATCTCACCAAAGCATTCATTTTTTAGGAAAAAAAAATATGTACCTCTGTAAGAATGTAGGAAAAGAACCAACTTTCTTCGAGGTGCAAGAATGTATACACTATATATATTTATTTATTTCAATGTTTTGAATTGAGCAAAAGAAAGTGAAACTAAGATGAAGCCAAGAGTGAAGTAAGATAGGAATGGGGGGACATGTGGGTAGTGAGACTGTTAAAATGACTGAGTCTATCTTTCTATAAAGAAAACAAAGAGTTACTCAGTCAACTTTTTTCTTTTTTCCATTTCTTTATTATTTTTCATTTTATTTCAGTAATAATGCTAGTGTATATAATAAGTTAATAATCATTTGTTATCATATAATAGAAGTAGTGAAATTTTTTTTTTTTTTAATAAGACTTGAAACTTGAAAAGAAGAAAAAGATAAAAAAAAAAGGCACACATGGGAAGACTGTGGTCTGCTTAGGCACATGCAGGGGGAAGAGTTGTGTTTGTTTGTTTATGTTGGTGGACCTTTGACTCGCTGTTTTGCTGTTTCACTACCTGTTGAAGGACGACAAACTCTTATTTATTTATTTATTTTTTAAATCTTCTTGATTTTCTCGTTTTATTACCAAGTTGCAATGCATGGGCATTTGTGACAAATATATCAACGTACCTTGTTTTTGTCCTTATTAAAAGGTGAATGTCAAAATTACCTCACTCACTAAATGACATCAAATCATGTTTTTGAAAATTGAATATTATTTCGGGTAATACACATATGGGCTAAACTCTTAGCTAATGTTTAATATGAGATATCACTAAAAAATTTATAATAATTAATGTATTGATTATTATTATTATTATTTAATTATTTAATGATCTTATATGAAGGTAATTTTGAATAGAGTAATTAGATCATAATCTTGTAAGAGATTTAATTTTTAGGTTAAAAGTTTTTATTATCGAAATGAATTGATATTTAATATTAATAATAGTAAATATTATTTATTTAATATATGAATTAAAAATTTATTTTTTAAATTAATTTTAATTATTTTATATTATAAATTTTTATAGTTTTAATTTAATATTCATTATAACAAGTTTAAAAATAATTTACATAGTTTTTTTAAACTTTTTAAACATTTTATGTATTATATAACTTTCAGATTTTAATAGATTAACTTTATTTTCTAATTAAAATATTTTTTAATAATTTATAATATAAAACTAGTTTATCTATTAATAAGTATATATTTAATTTAATAATTTAATAATATTTTATTATAAAGTAAATAAAATATTATTAACATTTTACAATTATTATTTTTAAACAACATTAAAATCATTAACTCATGTAACTATTACAAAATACAATATTATTTTAGTACTTTCAAACAGAATAATATTTAATTTTTAGTAATACCAAATATAATAATCTTTAATTTTTAAGAATTAATGATTATTAACCAAACAAAGTGATTTTAAATCACATTGATAAGATCACCTTATTAATAAAAACACTTTGTTGATTAAATTACTATGGTGATCTTGAAATGATATTAAACACTATCTTAAAGATTATAAAATTGAAAGTATTTAATTAATAAGATCCTACAAGAGTACAGATCATATAAGTAAAGATCATTCCCATGAGGATTGTAAATAGAGTTAACATTAAATACCAAAATTATAACACCTAATTATATTCAGACAAATTGAAGCTAATATGCAAGAACTAAATTGTTAGCTTTTTAGGTGAGATAGTGATCTAAGATGAGGTGAATTGGATTTATCTAAATTCTTCTTAAACAATGATTTCAAAATAATTGAATGAGGAATTAAATCGAAAAACACTTTTGATGAAAATATGATGTAATGAATAACAATTAATAAACTTAGAATCAAATATAAATAGCAATAAACGTAAGGAGATAGAAATAGAGAAATCAAATAAAATTATTTATAGAGATTCGGTCATTTTGCTCAAGGCACCTACATCTTTTTTTCTTGGTTATCCACATCAAGGCTTCAATTCACTAATTGAAGAAAAATTCTTATAAGATATAAACCTATCTTGTACTAAATCTCAATATTTTTCTTAATGCGTAGATAGCAACATCTACCCTTATACAATCAAGAGGATACCTAACCTCTTGCTTATAAAATAACCCAATGATTTTTTGCTAACTAAAATACCTTTAAAGGTTGAGTGTTTGCCTAATGAAGTACAAAAAAATTTGATGAATGAATAACAAGAATTATTTGGATACAACAAATACAAAAATATAGATTTTAAAGCTCTAAAACTCTTGATTTCTTTGAGAGAATGAATATATAACTTGTTTAATCTTGCTCTCTTGATTCATCATCCTTAATGTATTGGAATGCCCAATATATAGAAGAATTGAAGAATTGAAGAATTAGTTGTTGAAGAAATACCCATTGAAAGCTTGAAAAACTAACCATTATGCATATCTTTGGGCAGACCCGATCAATCCCTTCTTTAAGGGGATTGATTGGTTCATGCTTTGGAATGCCATTTTACACTTAAAAATCACAACTTGATCAATCCTTTTATGTGGGGATCGATCTTGTTAAAGGGGTGGTCGATCATTTTTTACATTTTCAAAATAAAAATTGCTTCTGTAAAAAACATTAATTGATCCATTACAAAAAAGGATTGATTGGTTTAACTAGGGGATCGATCCTGTAACCCAGGGGATCGATTCAGTTAAGCTGGGTGGTTGTCTCTTGTTTTGCACTCTACTCACTAATTTAATTATATCTTAAGTTATACAATTCTAAATCAAAAACTGTTTGAAGATTTAGAAACTAGACTTAAAGGGCTTTCTATTCATATTCATCACCTAATTCATTGTATTCAAATTATAGTGAATTTTCAAAACTATTCATTATGTAGTTTTTAGACAATTGCAAAGTCTCTAATAAAAATTCAAAATCTTTTCTTAAAAAATTTGGATTTTGATTTTGTTTGATCTATTCAAAAGTAGACTCAAAGAGCTTTCCAACTATATAAAATTCAAATATTAAAGCTTTGTGAATTAATACAAAAAATAAAACAAGTTCAATGTTGGAAAACTTTATTTTGGTAAAATAACTTTCTTAAGTTAATTTATTTCTCAAAATTAATATTATCAAAATTGTATTAAGTCCAAAATGAATAAATTTACTTTAAAAACAATAATTGGACTTTCTTTTAGGCTCAGATAAATAATGTTTAAAGATAGTTTTGATATGAGAAGTAAGAAAACATAAAGAAAGGTTTGTTTAAATTTTGAAAATCATATTATTTATTTAGTACCAAAATATAAAACTTTAGAACATGTACTAAATAAATATTTTTCAAAATCTTGATCAAGCTTATTTAGCTTAATGTTTTGTCATTTCAAAATAAAGATTAATTCAATGCTAACAATCTCTCTCTTTTTGATATGACAAACCTTAAAGATAATTTGCTTGATAAAAAACTTTCTTTAAGACATGTAAGATTTTGAAAAATATTTTGAACAACTCCCTTTAAACTTTGCAAGGCAAAACTCCCTCTCAATTAATGCATCCTAATCCAACACAACTCAACATACATATGTTAGTCAAATATATCAAATAAGCAGAACAAAAAATATGCATGTCAAGCACAAGCCAATTTGTCCATATTATATTTCTTCCCCTTTTTGTCATAGTAAAAAGCATGAGCAAATAAACATAAAAAGAAGGTATTAGCAAATATATTTATGAAACATTTCTCCTTCTTTTTGTTTAACCTCTTTATACGAAATGTAAAGCTCCTATACCAATTGTTATAAACATACAAGAAATATTTATAAATTCCCCCCCTTTAGTCATTATAAAAGAGAAAAAGATCAATTCAAGGCATGAGACAAAATACTTGATATCAATAATATCAAGAGTATTTTGAATGCATGTAATCAAGTATAATATGCACAATAAAGTTCACATACATGTATTCAAGCACAAAAGCATAAATGTATCCAATTAAAATGTCATAGAACAAAATCATTCATTCAACCTAACCACATGAAATTTATGAGCAAAAGGATAATAAATGATATACAACCTACTCATAAATCATGTTATCATAAGATGTGCTTAGAACCTAAAACATCAATAACAATTAAGCATAAATTAAAGCACATGCATACAACTCATACCACTTGTTAAAGATATGTTATCACAAAACATACCAATTACTATCACAAAACAAATCATGTAAAATTGTATTCTAAGATTTCTTTTCCTTTTCAAAATAAAGATTAATCAATTTAAGGCACATATAATTTTGCATGAAAAGTACAAGCTATATCAAGGATAGGGACATAAACAAGTATCCATGAAAGTTAAAAAATTCTTTAGCAATTTTGATACCCATTGTTACTAATTGTTATCTATTTTGTTCACAAACTTTTAAGGATCATAATATATTTCAAGCATATGAAAAGTTCAATCAATACATGTATAATAGTATTCCTTCATAAGTATATCCTATCCAAAAAAAATTCAATCATCATGTTATAGCAAAGAATTATACAATCATGATTTTTCAAGCATGATGAACATATATGCTATAGCAAACAAATGATGAAAGCATAATCACTCAAATATAATCCAAATTATTTCAATGTATAGCAATGTACTTAACTCAAACATATGCAAGAATTCAATCATATATTTCAATCAAAATCATACAAGCATATGCAAAATACATAAGCAATATACCTAATTAAAAAAAATACAAGCATTTAGGCACAATTTGGTACTTGCCATCTCAATGATCTTAATCAATGAATATGTATATAAATTTCAAATTTATAATTCATAATCTATGAGTCAAATCAATTTAAAGATCAAGAAATCAACATAGCTAACTCATAGCCATGTTCAAAGATTCAAATGAATATTCATGCAATAAAAACTATTAATCAAAACAATCAAGAATTAGGCATGAATATCAATAGATGTGAATTAATCAATCCAAGCTTTCAAGAATGTTAAAACAATATTTACCAAGTGGCTTGGTGATTAATTTGTGTAATGTGTTCATATGTTCTAGCACAATATCTCATTTTTGCACACAATCAAAGTAAGCATGTATAGACACATAGCATAGAGTCAATACAATTACCTCTATCATTATCAAGCTATGTTGATGTGCTCATTTGGTTCTAAGTTTTCCATTCCAAAAGTTTTGAACAAATCTTTGATGTACTTGGGCTTGATTGATGAAGATGCTTTGCTTGCTATATTTGAAACTTCAAAAAGAATATTGACCCATTCATGCTCATTTCAAGTTCTCTTAGCATAGATTTAGAAATTTTCTTGACAAAAGATTTTCGTTAGAGGCATTAAGAAAATCAATTGATAAAAATTATACCAATTGTTAGAAAATAATTCTATATTCTAAGTCATTATAGGCAAAAGAAAATTTATTCACTAAGCACAAGTTGCCAATTGCAAGGAAGATTATTTTATAAAAAATACTTTATAAAATTATGCTAAAGGCCATGTATCAAATCGAACATCAAATAACTCATTATTAGCACTAAAGCAAAAGTTCGCAAGCAATAAGCAAAACATCAATCTTTCTAGATCATTTATGAACACAAAGAGGACATATTCAATAATCATGTATATTTAAAAAATCACCAAAGAATATGTCAAAATAAATTTTAGGCCATATGAAAACTAAAAACTCAAGGAAGACATATTTATCATCAAAAACATATTCAAGAAAATTTTAACACAAAAGCATAAATATGTTTACACAAATTATAAGCCATAATCAATAATGACTTAAACTAAAAATAAGCATCATAAGAAATTCATTTACTTAAGTCATGTTGCAACCATGTCAAGTTTAGAAAAATTACATTTATCATATATGCACACACTTAACAAGAACAATAGACGAACCAACAACACATATCATTTAAAAAACTAAGTAGTTCATCAATTTAAAAACACAAATCAAAAAGATATAACATTTAAGCACAAGAGCAAGCATATCACAAAAGTATTTCACAAATTAAGAAATAAACAATTTAAGCACTTTCAAATCACAAGTACGAAGGTCAAGTTGAACCAATCATCATATGAGCACATATCTTGACCAAAAACATAAATGAATAAAGAATCAATATATATCTTTTAAGCACATAAAGTTCATCAATTCATCAACACAAGTGAAGAAATAAATCTTGAATTAGTAAGGATAAAGAATTAAAGCATATTTCAAGACTATTTCATATGAAATAAAAAGATGAACAATCAAACATCAATATTTATAATTTAAGCACAAGATGATTATCAATTTCTAAAATCACAAATCAAGAGTTAAAATGATTGAGAATAAAATAATCAAGTTTAAATAATATTTTACAAGATCCAAGCATTACCAACAAGTGGAGCAATTTCAAATATCATGGTTATATAGGCATGTTCAACAATCACAAACCAATATGCATAAAAATCACAAAAATCATTTTCATCATGCCAAAATCATTCAAACAAATATATTTATGCAAAATGCGATAGGATAATCCATTCAAAGCTTAATATGTCTAGGATTTTGATATTTGCACTTTAAAACTCATTTTTGCTTGAAAAATACCTTAATAAATCTCAAAACTAGTCAAGCTCATTTTTAACCATCTAGAACCTTTCTAACAAGTTTCAAATGACAAAAAAACAAAGTTGTTGAAGTGGTCATTTGGCCTTAGAAACAAGAAAATCAAAAAGTCAATTTTTAAACCCTATATTTTCTTGAAAAAAGCTATTAAGATGGGCAAATATATTTAAACTCGCATTTAAGCTCTTAAAATCATTTTAAAAAGTTTTATATCACACTTTGAAAAAGTCTAAATGGTTTTTATGCTCATAAATGTTCAAAAACAAGATTTGATATTTTAAGCTCTATAATCCTTTGAAACTTGCATGTAACACTTATGAAAAATTGAAACTATTACAAGTTATCAAGTTTTCTTTGTTTGAGCAAGTTTAAATCGTTGAATTCAAGATATTCAATTTCTTTTTACAATTAAAGCTTGCTAAAACAAAATTTCATATTTTAAGGCTTGACTTTAGCAAAAATAATTTTCGAAGCAAAACATAAAATTTCAAAATCATTAAACTTTTAGTGCTTTCCCTAAGTTTGCACATAAATATAAAAATAATTTAGCACACAATTAATCACATCAAGCACCAATAACAATTTCACAAATAATATCCAAATATCAAGATCATTCATGCAATCCTAATATCAAGAGCATTTACATGTAATCCCATAAATTCATTAGAGTATTCATGAATTTTTCTAAAAATATATCTCAAGCAAGTAAGTATTAAACACAATATCAACAAGCATGAGGAATATATTAAAATTGTACATTTAAGAGAAAAAATAAATGCATACTCAATTCAAGCTCACATTTTCTCAAGACTATGCAAGATATGTCTTGTAATCAATTTCAACCAAATTTTATTAAGAATAGGTAACCAAATTCAAATTCTCTTCAAATAAAAGTTTAGAGGTTGCCTATCTCCATTGTATGTCTAGAGTTCCTTTCTTCAAAATCATAATGTAGCTCTTTACTCTAGCACAGCTACAAGAGATAATGCTCATTTGATTTTTGGTACCTAAATTGTTTTGGATCCTTGAGAGTTAGTCACAATATCTCTTGTTTCTTTTGGAGCCCATACTTGCCTAATTCTAAATGGAACTTTTCTTTTTATGGGACAAGTATGTATAATATGACCATGAAAATTACAAAAATTGTATTTAATCATTTTAGCACTTAAACTCTTATCTAAAAACTCTTGTTTTTCATTCATCAAAACATCAAATTTCTTTTTCAAATAAAAAATTTTCTTTTTCTAAAATTTCATGCTTATTTTGAGAGGTTTTTAAATTTATTTTCACCATTTTATTTTCTTTTTCTAAAACATTTTTTGCATTCATCAAAAACTTATTATCTACATTCAATTTTGAAATTATTTTGTTATAATTTCTCATTATTGATTCACATTCATCATACAACTCATTGTAAGCCTTTTGTAATTCATCGAAAGTATATAAATTTAAATCAATAGAATTAGAGGTTACCAATGGTTCTTCAAATGCCATAAGACAAGATATATTTTGGTTAGAGGTTTGTCTTTCATATATTTCGTTTAACTTTATCCATATCTTATTTAAAGTGGAGCAATTTGAGATCAAGTTGAAGTTGTAGGCATTTAAAGCTCTATAGAGAATGCACTTGGCCTTTGCATCATCCATTATTTGCTTTATGTAGTTTGCATATTTGGAAGGAGTTTCAAGCCCTTTTAAAACCACATTCTAAGTTCTAAAATCTTGAGCCACTATGAATACCTTTATTCTTATTCTCTATTAAAAAAACTCATATTTATTGAACATCGGAGCTTTAAGTAGTTCCTCACCATCTTGGAATATAAATTAAGCCATAGGATCTTTACTCAAGGTGGTTAAACGTACAAAAAAAGACTAAAGCTTTGATACCAATTGTTAGCTTTTTAAATGAGATGGTGATCCAAAAAGAGGGTGAATTAAATTTTTCTAAATTCTTCTCAAACAATGATTTAAGATAATTGAATAAGGAATTAAATCAATAAGCACTTTTGATAAAAAAATGATGCAATCAATAACAATTAATGAACTTAGAATCAAATATAAACAACAATAAATGTAAGAAAATAAGGATTAAAAAATCAAACAAAATGATTTATAGAGATTCAATCTTTTTCTTTAAGGCAACTACATTTTTTTTCTTAGTTGTCTACACCAAGGCTTCAATTCACTGATTGAAGAAAAATTCTTACAAGATATAAGCCTATCTTGTACTAAATCATTATCTTTTTTTTTAAAGCTTAGATAACAATCTCTACCCTTATACAATCAAGAGGATACCTCACCTCTTGCTTATAAGATAACTCAAATGATTTTTGAAAACTAAAATACCTCTAAAGGTTGAGTGTTTACCTAATGAAGTACAAAAAAATTTGATGAATGAACAACAATAATGATTTGGATACAATAAATACAAAGATATAGACTTTAAAGCTCTAAAACTTTTGATTTCTTTAAGAGAATGAATATATGACTTGTTTGATCTTGCTCTCTTGATTCATCATCCTTTATGGTGTGTTGGAATGCCCAATATATAGATGAATTGAAGAACTAGCCGTTGGGGATGGTTTGGAAGCAAAAATGCCCATTAGAAGCTTGCAAAACTAGTCGTTATGCACATCTCTAGCTATACCCAATAGATCCTTTCTTTAAAGGGATCAATTAGTTCATGTTTTGGAAAGCCATTTTACACTTAAAAATCATAACCTGATCGATCCTTTTATGTAAGGGATCAATCCTGTCAAAAGGGTGATCGATCCCTTTTTGCCTTTTCAAAATAAAAATTGCTTCTATAAGAAAAATCAATTGATCCATTACAAGAGGGGATCAATTGGTTTAACCAAGGGATCAATCCTATAACCCAGGGATCAATCTGGTCAAGCTACGTGGTTATCTTTTATTTTGAACTCAACTCACTAATTTGATCATATCTTGCATTATACAATTCCAAATAAAAAAAATGTTTAAAGATTTAGAAACTAGACTTAAACAACTTTCTATCCATATAAAATTCATCACCTAATTCATTGTATTCAAATTATAGTGAATTTTCAAAAATACCTATTGTGCAGTTTTTAGATAACTACAAAAGTGTCTAGTAAAAATTCAAAATCTTTTCTTAGAAAATTTGGATTTTAATTTTGTTTAATCCATTTGAAAGTAAATTCATAAAGCTTTCCAACCATATAAAATTCAAATATTAAAGCTTTGTGAATTAATACAAAAAACAAAACAAGTTCAATGTTGGAAAACTTTATTCTTGTAAAACAACTTTCTTAAGTTCATCTATTTCTCAAAACCAATATTATCAAAATTGTATTAAGTCCAAATTGAATAAGTTTACTTTAAAAACAACAATTGGATTTTCATTTAAGCTCAAATAAATAATGTTTAAAGATAGTTTTGATTTGAGAAATAAGAAAACATAAAGAAAGGTTTGTTTAAAACTTTGAAAATCATATTATTTATTTAGTACCAAAATATAAAATTTAAGAACATGTACTAAATAAATCTTTTTCAAAATCTTAATCAAGCCTATTTAGCTTAATGTTTTTTCATTTCAAAATAAGGATCAATTCAAGGCTAACATATATTAAACTACATAAGTAATTAAATCTAATGCAACAATTTAAGAAATCGAATTATCATGCAAAGATATTGAATTAACTAAAACTAAAACTAAAACTAAAATTAAACTTAACAAACTTAATTTAACTCATTAAACCTTAAGAACAACAAGCTAAGCATAATCTAACATGCTTGAATAATAAAAAAATGTAAATAAATTTAAATTGCAACTAATGGAACTGAACTTAAACAAATTAAATTTTAAATCTTGCATAAGCATTAAACATACTCTAATAACTTGAAATCATAACTTGTGTAACTAAATTAAACTTGAGAAATCTTAAATCAAACTAGAATAGAACTAAATTAACTTAAATTGCATGAACCAAACTTGAATTAAATTAAAAACAATAAATTAAAGTAAATAGCAGGAACAAAAAATTAAAGAGGTTGAACTTAAATTAAATCAAAACAAAATTTAAATTGCTTGAAAACTTAAATTAAACTTGCAAAAATTTAGATTAACTTGAAAAACACTAAATTGAATTGAAAGTTTAAGAAAACAATGCAAGAAAGTTTAAAAGAATAATGACTGATCTATCACCTCAAGCCTTAAATTAAAAGAAACTTAAAAGAACAAGAAAACAGTAAAACGAAAATCCTATAAAGCTATACGATGGGCTATCACCTCAACCATACTTCTTCATCTAACTTAAGTTAGCTATTTATAGAATCAAAAATACAAGGAACCCTTAACAGATAAGTAGAAGTAGTGGTTGGCTTTGATCAGATCTTCTTCTAGTTCAACCAAACTTGAATTCTTGAATAAAAAAGTCTTCTTGAAAATTAGAAGTTAAAAGTCTTCTAGAAAGTGTTTTTCAAGTTGAAATAGGTTTTCTTCTTTCTTGGAGACTTCTTGGAGTTTGCCTTTAAGTAGGACTCTTCTTGAAAAGGAAAATCAATTCTAAATTTAAATATCTTGTGTTTGCCACTCCCTCTTTAGAAGTTTTTAATATATCCATGCAAATCCTACTTTAAGTAGGAATAAGTGCAATTCAAGTAAAGATAGGATTTCCAAGTTAATGTAGGAAAACCAATGGTTGTTTGAGCTTTTCAATTTGAACAGAATTGCCAAATCATCATGCCACATAAGCCTCCAACTCATATCTCTTGGCCAATGAGAAAAGACTTACCGTCATATCATCTACTAGTAATCCCATGCATGTACATCTACAACATTATGGACTTGCATTTAACTCGAAATTACACCTATATCCCTAATCATAGCTAAACATCTCTTAAATAACTCTTGTATGATTTTTTTTTGAAAATTTTCATCAAGATTGAATAATTCCAATAGGTTCAATGAAGCTTATCTTGAACAATTTTCACACTTTCACTTCAAGATTTTGAAGAACTCCAATAATCATTAAGAACATATCAAAACAGTCCAAGAATCATTCTAATATATCAAGAATCATCCAAGATTGATCAAAAACTTTCAAGATTCTTCAAAATTCATCAAGATTCAATATTTTCTTCAAGATTTCTTACAAAACAACAAATTAAGCACTTTAGGAGTAAAAAGATCTTTTTTTCACCAATAACTAAGCAAAATTCATTCATTTATACACAAAAATAAAGTCTAAGTAACTCTATTTTATAGAATTATCAATTTTCAAACTTGAACTTTTACTTGTCCTCAAGCTAAACAAAACTAAGCTAGATCAAAATAGCATGCTGGAGATCATATACATACTTCCAAAAATTAGATTTTCATAAGTTCCTCAAAATTGCATAATGAATATAACTTAGAGAAAATCATTAGTATAGATTAAACACAGATTTGTTCAAGAGTAAGCACCCTTTCGATTGCAAATTTATGTTTGTGTGTGTGAATAATCTATCTCATGTCAATGCAAGACATTAAATTAAAGTTATGCAAACATGAAATTAACTCAGAATCTTAAAAGTATGCAAAAATTTCATAAGTTTTTCTTTTCACAGTATGCAAAAATTTCATAAGTTTTTCTTTTCACATACTCTCTCTACTAATGTAGCCATATTTACTCAAAAACCACTAGGTCATTATTAAGCTTGTAATGTTAACTAAGGTTAAGGTAAGATAAAAGAAAATTTAGGTTCATAACCCCTACACATGCATTATGTAAGGTATTTTATATTGATGAGAAAGCTTTTAAAAGAATTTTAACACCCCCAAACTTAGATTCTTCTTTCTTTTTTTCTTTTTTTTTTTCTTTTTAAACAACAATTTCCTAATGATTTGCATATATACCTTGCTATTTTCATGTTTTCACCCATAGTTTTTTTCACTTTTTGAATTTTTTTTTCTTTGTTTGCAACAGAATTTGCACACTATTTTTTTTTGTACTCCACCCTTTTATCCTAATGAAACATAGCTCTCATATTGATTTGATTGATTCATTAGCAAATTGGGTAAGTTAGAAAGATAAAGGTAATAAATCAAAAGGTCATTAATTCATGTAGGTTAGAAACAAAGAAAGGATATATAATAGGCTCAAAAAAGGTGACTAAGGATAAACATATAAGGTTAGCTTCGAAGGCTCAAACGGTCCAAATATGGTCTAAATCATCTCCCTAGTTAAGTATAGTCTATGATTTTGCCTCAAGAGATGTCCAAACAAATTCTAAAATAAAAGCATAACTTTAAAAGATTAAAGCAATCCCATATGTAATAAACTTTAACTAAACATTGTAGACACCTAATCTTGTCAGATAGAATCTGACCAACTCAAAGCTGTTAAAATCGAATCCAGTCCAAATCTAATATTTCTTTAATTTTGACAAGTTTTTAAAATTAAAATTGGGATAAATTTGACCTGAATGCTCGATGGTCAAACTTGACCAAATAAAGTCAAATTTGATCAAAATCGATCAAAACGGGTCAAAACGGATGGAACTCAGGTTAACTTTCAAAGTTTAAAACCAATTGGAATTAATATGGCTTGGAATTGAAATTCATGATTTTAAAGCATTAAAAAACATATTGCACTTCAAAAAGGGTAAAATTATCGAAATGCCCTCTAAGGGTATTTTTATAATTTGACATTCTCGAAGTTGGATTTTATTTTCAGATCATAATTAAATATTTTTAATAATTTTTGATGCATTAAAAACTTTGATCACACCTTAAGATGTGTGAAATTACTAAAATACCTTTAAAAGTATCTTTGTAAGTTGACTTTTTTGAGGTCAAAATTTCATGAAAACTCCAGATCATGATTTAATATTAGTTGATAATTTTTGAAATATTAAAAACTTGATTGTATCTTGGAATGTGTGAAATCATTAAAATATCCTTTAGGAGAATTTTTGTAATTTGACCTTCTTGAGGTCATTTTTTGGTAAACATTCCAGATCATGTTTTTAAATTATTTAATGATTTTTTGTGTATTAAAAACTTTGGCAACACCTCGAGAGGTGTAAAATTACTAAAATATATTTTAAGGGTAATTTTATAATTTGACTTTTTCAAAGTCAAATTTTCATGAAACCTTCTAGATATTAATTTCATATTATTTTATATTTTTTGTGCTTTAAAATCATGAAAATAAAAGGGTTGTTTTCCAAGAAAATGGCCTAGAAATAAAAAATTGTCTAATAAAGGTAAAATGGTCTTTTCACTTGGTTCCAACAGCATTAGAAATCCAATCTTTGGCTGCAAGCATTCTTAATTGTGGGATGATCTTGAAAGGTTGGATCCAATGATGAAATGCAGCTCCTTGCAAAGAAAACAAAAGAGAATTTTTAACCATTAGATTAAGTTTTTATCTAAGGGCTTACATTCATTGGATGGGATATTTTCTCACAATTTAGAAAGCTAAAAGAGATGATTTAGGAAAAAAAAAAAGTTGGCTGGGACATGAAAAAAAAAAAGAAAGAAAAAAAACTTTGAGGGAGAGCTTGGAGAAGATTTAATCTCTTTACCATTTTTCCTTGCATTTTCATAAGCATTATATAGCATCTATTATTTTTTTTATACCATTTAGCTTTTGATTTTTTTTTTTTTTTTTTTTTGAGAAATCTATTGCTCTTCATCTTTTTTACTTAAAGCTTGGATCAAAATTTTATCCAACTAGTTAATAATTTGGATTAAAATTAGAAAATCAAGAAACAACAAACATTAATCCATCATTTTCGACCTGTAAAGGTTTGGCCAACCTTGCTTCTCCCATGGTTGAACCTCATTTGGTATTCCTTTGATGGTTTCCTTGCTTCCAATAATGTTTATGATTATTACATTATTATTTTACTTGTTATTTGCATCAATGATGATAACTTTAGTGATGTATGTGTTTTGTTTAGCTATGTGCTTTTGGTTCCATGGTTCACTTACTATTTAGTTCATTACATGTTTGATAAAATTTCCCTCATGATGTATATGCCTTCACATAATGATTATTTTGATGTTCAATGCATGATTGAGCTAAGTGGAATGATAGCATTTTGTGGTGAGCCAAATGAGAGCTTTGGCCAAGCTTTTTCATGCTTTGGCCAAACCTCATTTCCTTGTTCATGGCCAAATGTTGCTTGATTCATCTCTAAATGCTTGTGTTCTTGCTTTCTTCTTCAAATTTTCAATATGTTTGATTAAATTTTCCATGAATAAAATGTTAGTTTAATAAGTTGTTTAGTTATTTTAGTGTTTATTTGCATGAATTTTTTTAATAAAAAGGTAAAAATTTTCTTGAAAATCTAAAAAAAAATAGTGTTTAATCCATTTACATCATATTTTCACATGCACATTTAGTTTGTCATATAGTTTTTAAAATGCTTAGATTTGTAAATAATTTATTCCTTAGTCATGTATTTTTCATGCATTAATATTTACATTTCTACCAATGGCATTTTTGTTATTTGCTTTATCAAATGCATTTTCCATGAAACCCTAAATTCAAAATCCTAAATTTCAAACCCTAAACCACCTATGAAACCCTAAAACCAAACCTTAAACCAAACAACCCTTGAAATCTAAACTAGCCTCCAAACCCTAAACCATTCATGAAACCTTAAACCTAACTCAAACCCTAAACCAAACCTCAACCCTAAACCCAAACTCTAAACCTAAACCAAACCCTAAATCCTAACCTAGACTCCAAACCAACCCAAACCTTAAAACCTAAACCTTAAAACCTAAACCTTAAACCAAACCCAAACCAACTCTTAACCCTAATTTTAACCCTTGATCCTTTTCATGCATTTGCATTTTACTTTTCTTTATTGTTACATGCACTTTAAATTACCATGCATTCATACTTTGTCATTCATATTCAATCATCATACATCCATGTTATTACTACATTCATGCATACATGCATCACTTTTATAAATAATGTTCTTCAAAGAAAAGAGTTTTAAAATAGGATGATATCTCAAACAAATATAGCCTTTGAGATCTGATTTAACAATAAGGAGACTTTCAATGGCTATTATTTAAGTGAGGTATTATTTTGATTTTGTGAGACAAATTAGAAATTCCTAAGTTGGAAATATTTTTAAAGCTTTACCTAAATATAGGAGAGTGGAAAAGATAAATTGTTAGTTAGGAAATTTTCATTTTGATCAAAAAATAAATTGTTTTTCTTTTCAAAGAAAAAAATAAAAATGTTTTACCTTCTAAAAAAAGAGAAAAGATTTTTTTTAAAAAAAAACAAAGAACGAAAGAGGAATTAATCTTAAACATTAGAATAGGACCATTTTCTCCAAAGTTTAAGGATAACATGCAATTAATTGGTATCGTTTTTGACAAGCGCTAAGGGGTGCTAATTCTTTCTCACGCATAACTGACTCTTAAACTTTAAATTTGATTTTTGCATACCTTAATTTGTTCTTTTTATAAAACTTTTAAATCTTTTAAATGTTTTAGTAAAAGGAAAAAAAATTTTAGGTGGCCAATCATACCCTTAAAAAGATTGGTGGTGATTCCTTGTTTTGTTTTTATCAAAAATACTTTTTAGCCCCCTCTACGTCTTTCAAATTCCCCCTATTATCTAATAGTCAACTTCTTTACAGTCCTTAAACATCATGACAAACATGCATACATCTAAATGATCAAAACTAAATGCTCAAAAATATGAAAATTTCTCAATTAAAAGGAAACAAGTTCAAAAACTCATCTCATGCTTTCACTATATTCATTCTTTTCTAATAAGTTATAATCAATGTCAATCAAAGTTTTATATCATTGGATTATGAGAAAATAATCAAAAAAATCAATATAAAGATTCTAAATACAATAATTTAAGCTCAAAAATTGAAATTTTGAAAAATTTTGAAAAATTTTTTCACAAATTTTCTCTCCTTCCAACTTAAATGACACATTGTCCTCAATGTGTAAAAATATAACAATAAAGCACTAAAGGGTAAAGAGATACTCCTCTATTCTTTCTAGACCGAATCTAAAATTGTAGGAATTCTCTATGTATCACACATCAACCCAGATTCATTTATTCTTTGTTCCAACAAAAGTAAAAGCAAGCCAACTAGCATTACCCATTCCTAATAAAAACTGAAACAAATCTAATCCTAAGTATGCAAAATTAAAATTTAAAACTTGGGTTGCCTCCCAAGAAACACTGACTTATAGTCAATCAGCTTGATTATCTTAAAAACCTTTCCTTCAAAGTCGTTTAAATGGCTTAAAGATAGATGGATGCACATAATGTACTACCTTAACGGGAACTTCAGCCCAATATTCCTGTTTATGAAAATCACAATCATCAGATAATTTCAAAATATAGCAAAAATAAGTTATTTGTGGTTTAAAAATATTAAAGGTTGACATATGTTGATGTTTTTCAATCTTTTGAATTTAAACTTCTCTAATAAGCTCTCCTTCCATTGCTTTTTCTTTTTTTTTTCTTATAATTTTCATTCACCACAATCTTTTCTTTAATAAACTTAAATGGTGTAGGCTTTTCAATATCCTCTTCACTCTTAATATCCATAATTTTTTCTTCAAATGGCTTAAGTGGTGAAGGTTCTTCTTTTTGAACTTGTTCTTGATTTTCTGTCATAATTTATTCTTCAACATTTTTTTCTTCCATCATATGGGTGATTGCCTCAAAATCATCTTTGCCTTCATTCAACATAATAAACTTAATATTACTAGGCAAAGTCTTAAAGGGGAGGTTCTTGATTGCTTCAGCAATTTGACTCACTTGATCCTCAAGGCTTATGATTGACGCCTCTTGGTTTTGAATCAATGCCTTTTGATCTTGAATGATAGAATAAAATATTGCTTCCAAATATGACTTTTCCTTTTGAGGTGGAGCTTGATAAACAATACCACTGAAATGCATAGGTTCTCAAGAAAATAATAGGAGCCTTTGATTACTATTCTGAGAAAGATTTTGATGACTCTCTCAACTCGAATTGTAGAGAATAGGACATCTCTCACTAGCATGGCATCCTCTACATATTTTAAAATAAACAAAAGAACTTTGAATAGCATTTACTCCAAAAGTGTTAAATTTTTCATAATGTCATTGATACTCATTAGAAGCCATTACTTCTAATAGTTCAAAAGCTTCTTCAATAGACTTTCTTATTAATGTTCTTCTAGTTGTAGCATCAATGATGGTTCTAGTTAAGTCAACTAAACCATTGTAAAAAATGTGTCCTTAAAATGACATTGGCAGCCTAAGGTGAAAACATCTCCAAAGCAAGTCTTTATATCTTTCCCATTCTTCATAAAGAGATTAGAGTCATGTTGCCAAAAAGATATGATATCATTCCTTATTCTCATTGTTTTTGATGTTGGGAAGAACTTTGCTAAAAACTTATAAGCTAATTCATTCCATGTAATGATAGAATTTGAAAGAAATGACCGTAAATAATTTTTTGCTTTACCTTAAGTGAAATTGTAAAAGCCAAAGACAGATGGCATCATCAATAACACCATCATATATGAATGTATTACAAATCTCTAAAAAGTTGACAATATGTGCATTCAGATCTTTGTGGGCAACCTTTCAAAATTTGACTGATTTTAGGATCATTAGGATAATGTCGGGATCGATCTTAAAGCTATCAACTTCAATTTCAGGCCTCCTAATGCTCGATTGGATGTCACCAACTCGAGGTATGGCATAATATCCAAAGGTTCTCAACTCCTAAGGATATACCATACTCTCATGCATTAAGAAAGTAGAAAATTAAAAATAAGAAAAAAAAAGGTCCGAATTACAATTAGGCATGCTGGGTATCGATATTTGCATTAAACTACTCCAATCCATGCCAACAGTGCCAAAAACTTGATTGAGATTTTACAAGTATACAGATCATAAAAGTAGTAAGTAAAGATCATTCCCATGAGAATTGTAAATGGAGTTGATATTAAGTATAGAAATTCTAACACCCTAATTATATTCAGACAAATTGAAGCCAATATGTAAGAACTAAATTAAACTACTTAACTAATGAAATCTAATAAAGCAACTGAAGAAATTGAATTGTCATGCAAAGATACTGAATTAACTAAAACTAAAACTCAAATTAAACCTAACAAACATAATTTAACTTATGAAACCTTAAGAACAGCAAATTAAACACAATATAAATTGCTTAAATCATAAACAATGTAAATAAATTTAAATTACAACTAACAAAACTGAACTTAAGCAAATTAAACTTTAAATCATGCAAAGCATTAAACCATCTCTAATAACTAGAAATCATAACTTGTGCAACTAAATTTAACTTGAGAAACCTTAAATTAAATTCAAACAGAACTAAATTAAACTTGAATTAAATTAAAAACAAAAATTAAAGTAAATAGCAAGAATAGAAAATTAATGAGCTTGAACTTAAATTAAATCAAAATAGAATTTAAATTGCTTGAAAACTTAAATTAAACTTGTAGAAATTTAGATTAACATGAAAGAAGATGAATTGAATTGAAAGTTTAAGAAAACAATGTAAGAAAGCTTAAAAGAATAATGGCTAATGTATCACCCCAAGCCTTAAACTAAAATGAACTTAAAAAAACAAGAAAACAATAAAACAAAAACCCTATAAAGCTATAAGATGGGCTATCACTCCGACTATGCTTTTTCATCTAACCTAAGCTAGCTATTTATAAAATCAAGAATACAAGAAGCCCTTAACAGATAAGTAAAAGTGGAATTGGCTTTGATTAGATCTTTTTCTAGTTTAGCCAAATTTGAATTCTTAAATGAAGAAGTGTTCTTGAAAATTAAAAGTTGAAAGGTTTTTAGAAAGTGTTCTTCAAATTGGAATAGATCTTGTTCTTTTTTGGAGACTTTTTAGAATTTGCCATTAAGTAAAACTCTTATTGAAGAGGAATCAATTCTGAATTTAAATATCTTATGCATGGCACCCCACTCTTTACAAGTCTTATATATCCACGCAAATCCTACCTTAAGAAGGAAAAAACGCAATCCAATTAAATATAGGATTTCCAAGTCAATGTCAGAAAACCAATGGTTGTTTGGAAATTTTCAAATTGAACAAAATTGCTGAGTCATCATGCCATATAAGCCTTTAAGTCATCTCTCTTGGCTAATGAAAAAAGACTTACTATCATGTCATTCATTAGTTATCCCATGCATGCAAACCTACATAAAACACCAAGGACTTACATTTAACTTAAAATTACACGTCTATCCCTAATCATAGTCAAACCTTTCTTAAACAATTCTTGCATTGATTTTCTAAAATTTTCATCAAGATTGAATAATTCTAACTCCAATGAGTTCAGCTAAACAAATCTTATGCAATTTTCACACTTTCACTCCAAGATTTCCAATAATTCCAATAATCATTAAGAACATATAAAAACCAGTCCAAAATTCATTCCAATGTATAAAAAATCATCCAAGATTGATCCAGAACTTCCAAAATTCTTCAAAATTCATCAAGATTCAATCTTTCCTTTAAGATTTCCTACAAAATAGCAAATTAAGCACTATAGGAGTAAAAAGATCATTATTTCACTACAAATTAAGCAAACTTCATTCATTTATGTATTAAAAACAAGATTGAGTAACTCTATTTTATAAAGTTATCATTTAAGCACATATTATCATTTTAATTAAATTAAATATAGAGAGATTGAAAATAAAAAATAAATTAAAAATTTAAAAAATCAAATCAAAATTTTAAATGCACCATCCATCAAATCAATTGAATTAATTTATTGTTAATTACTTTTTATTTTTAATCTTTATAATTTTATTCATTACATAATGTCATAACGTATCGATCTAAGGATTCAATCTCTAGACGTAAAAATTAGGAGTTACCACTAATCTTTTTTGTTGAGCTGCAAATGATCACCAAATTAAAACTATCCATTTTTTAGAAATTCCTAAGTGTGACTAAGTTTTATTAGAAAAAAAAGTTTTGGTGCACATTGCAAAGCTAAGTTAAAGAGTACAGTTACACATGGGGTAGGATTAGTACCCCCACAACACCTATCCAAAGATGATACTAATTAATTTTGTGTTATCCTATAATGGTTACAATTAAATAGTGTTTTGATTTTAATTAAGTTTAACTATCTAAATATATTGAAAAAAAATTCAAAAGATTTCTCCATCATTCTAGTAAAATCCTTAAAAAAAAATTTTATCTCAAGAGTATTCAAGGAATTCATTCATTTCCTTGAAAGGCTCCATCATTGGATTGATGAAAACTTTTATGATTTCATTTAAAAATTTTCCTCTTACAATTTAATTAATTAATTTTCATTTTTATAAATGCATCTAAAATTTCCATTATTTTGGCAAATTTAGAAATATCTTATTCCCTAAAATTTTCTTCTACGATCACTCATTTTTTTTTCTTTAGAAATTCATCATTTGGAATTTTAGCCTTTATGAAAAGAAGATTTAAAGTTGGTTTTAATTTTTAATTTTACAAATTATCGATCATTCTGAAATAATTTAAATAAAACAAGTTTTTTATTAATTCTTAAGAAAATTACTTGTTTGTAATTTCCTTTACAACCACACTTTTACAATTATTCTTTTAATCTTATGATTTATTGAAATTTTATAAAAGTGAAATTGAGCTATTAATATTTATCATGTTTTCTTATATTTCTCATACTTGAGAATAAATGTAAACCATCAGTATTAGAACCTTTGCTACAAATTCTCCATCATTCTAATAAAATTTGAATGAATTTTCACATGTAGGAACTTTTTTATAAAAATCACCCTTTCGCGATTTCTTGTAGTTCTATAATTAAGGCTATTTTCATTATTCCTAAGCTTAGAAAGATTTTGTCATTATTTGTTAATTTGTTAATTAGTAATTATTTTTATTTTTTGCTCTTATTCTTTGCTACTCTTTTATTTTAGGACCCTTGATATTGAATTTTTTTTTTTTGTATTTTTTAAAATTTTCCATCATTTAGGCAAAACTTCAAAAAAAAATTATTTAGAAAATTACACATTCATTATTTGTTTAGGATCTATCATTGACTTCAATCTATATTTATCTTTTAAAAAAATCCTAAAATGTTAGGTTTTCAATTATTTGATTATCTAATTTTTATTATTTTATTTGATTATTGTTTCAAAATAAATATTATTGGAGTTTTCTTTTAAATTCACCATCATTATAGTAGAATTCAAAAAATATTTGTTTATTAGTTGCACATTCTCATCTGTTTAAAAATTTATTATTTAAAGTATTTTTTATTATATCACTTTATTTATTTCCTTTATCATTTTACTTTTTCTTAAAATTTGTTAAATTTTATGATAAAATTATTACTATGCAAAGGATATTAGTTTAGCATTTTATTTAATAATTCTATTATTATTTATTTCATTCTTATTTAAAATAAATATCCCATACTCAAACAAATTTAAATTTCAAACATACTATATCAAATAATTAATATAAATATAAATATAAAATAATTTAAACTAAACATTAAAAAAGAAAGAAAAAAATTACTAGAATCATCGGGTCAATGACAGTCAATGTTAGTCAATGAAGGTTCTATCCGATTCAAATGAGCGATTCTAGTGGTCTAGGTCATGGTTCAAGCTGTTCAACAAATGTGCATATAGGTCAATTACGTTAATCCTAAGTCAGGTCACAAGTTGGCAAGTGGATCCTTCCCTAAAACAATGTTGTTTTTCTTATTTTTTAACGTATAAAAGTCAATTTTTTTCACTTCATTTTTCTCGCAACACTAAGTAATCCAAGCCAACCTACATACTAACTAATGGTAAATAATCATATTTTTTAAAGGTACTAAAAAAAACTCCATGAATGAGCAAAATGGAGGTTATGTTAATGATAAAGATTTTTAAGGAAGCCACTAAAAAAGGATTGAACATGTGGGAGGATCCGAATGAATTTTGCTTTAATTTCTCCCGTATAGAGCACTATTTTACATTAGTTATGATCTTCGTTAGGCTCGTTGGACTCTATAGAACCATAAATGTTCATTCTTTTGATGGCCCTTAAACTTTTTTCTATAAGGTTCATTTTATACTGAGACTTTGTGTCTTCTCTTACTTTGGATGCATTTGTTTTTAGCTTTTCTTATTCTCAAAGATTATCCAAATTTGGCACGTGAATCAAATCTGAACACTTCAAACCTAGCATAAGAATAACTTGTCCTTGAAATTAAAGAGGTCCTACTATTATAGGTATGTTGAGATATGTAGACAGGGTATCCTTAAATGAATAGCATTGCTTATGGCTGTGCTTCTTAAATGGTCAGAGCTTGTTGTGGAGTAAAACCTAACGGATCTAGGTAATCATTGTTATTTTGTTGTTGGTGACCTTCTTGAGTAGCCTATTCTTTAAATACTTCATTCCCTTTACCCATTTTCCTCATCATTTACATCATCATGTTAAGATGTTCCTTTATTTCCTCTTGTGTTTTTTCAATCTTATCTATCCTACTGACTTGTTCTTCTTCCATGGCCTTGACTTGTGAACGAGTGTTGTATAAGTGGTGGGCAAGTTGATTTTAAGCTTTTGAAAGTCAAGCTATCCTTGAACCTTTATTACTACAATTTCAAAATTAGAATGCTGTATTATTATTTTTTATGCTGTAAAAGAAATGCTATTTAAATATATGTTCTATGTGCAAGACTTAACCATTAAAATCTTATATATATATATATATAAAGCATGCTTATAAAACTAAATGGATTGCATGAATGCATATTAAGATACTTGCCATATAGCAAATGTTAACAAAAGGATTCTCCATTAAAGATTGTCCTATATAAGACTTGAAATTACATCCATGGAGAGTTTTAACATCTACTATTTCTAAAAGAAATTCTTGATCTGTTGATACTGGTCTTATGCCTCATCCAAAAAGTTGAGCAAATGGTGCCCTTATTCTCTTTTTGAATACATTTTGATTTCAGTTCTTTTAACTTTTACTCCATCTTTATTGCTTTGTAGACGGCTTTACTAATTTGTACAAATAAATTTTTCAAATGTTTTTGTTTTGCTAAGAATGCTTGTCTCCATGTTTCACCCTTATCTTGAAGTTGAGCATATATTTAAAATTGCCTACATTCATCAACTAATTTTCCATAGACACTTGTTGGGAATACAGCTATTCTAATTCATGGATAGAAACTTAGAGTGAGTATTTCTCTATTCTAACTTTATGATATTCCTTCTTCCACTTTTGTATCTCGATTTATGATTGCCTAGTTTCATTTTATAGATACTTTAACTCAAAGGTGGTAGATGAAAGTATTGGCTTGAATCTTCAAACATTTCTTTTCACTTGTCTTACTCTGACCAATCTTTTGGATCTCACCATTCTATCTCTTCAAATCATCTTTTCACTTCCCCCTCTTTTGGTGAATTTTTTATTCTCACTTTTCAATTTATCCCTTTCTTCATGGAGTTTTCGTTTGGCAATCTCCACATCTAGCAAAGAATATCATGGCATAGGTTCAATTAAGCCATCAAAAATGTTTTTCGGAGGGAGTATGATTTCTTTAGCCTACCTAGTGTGCTAAATGAAATATTCTACAATGGTATCATCTGTGCATTTCTCTTTATGCCCATTGACATTTTGCATCCAAGCTTTGGTGATATCCTTTATGTTATTCAAAGTACTTGGATTGATATATGCAAATTCCAATTGGTTAAACTCATCTGTCATTGAGATAAATTACTCATAGCCTAATTACCTTTGCATCATTATCGAGGCATAATTGATAGCACCTTACAAACCTAAAAGAGGGACCCAAGATTGATAACCATAACTAAACAGTATCGAGTCATGTGGCATTCATGATGCTCTTCAAACTAATTCTTAAGTTGTACACTTGCGTAGAGTTGAGATCCATTCACCCTTTGACTTTGGCCCTAGCTATTTTCTTTCACAAATCTCTTTGATAGGTAAGTAGGTAGTGATGTATGGCTTATGAAACTTAGCCTATTTACATTCAAGATGGCATCTCATCCAAATATACAACAACTGTAAGCATCTAATGAAGCATCCATCACTTTTCATCGATAATGATTTAGTGATCAAATGATTTTGGCTAGAATTATTGATACCACATTTATCTAATGCTTAACTTGGTCAAAGAAATCTAGCATTGTGACTTTGAAGTATCCTAAAAACTTAGGAAATATTACCAAAGCCAACATGTTCAGGCTTGATCTTTTTCAAACATTAAAAAATACGATCTTACAAAAAATCCTAAGGTATATAAGTACCTTCATTTTTTAACTTCACACATTTTTCATCCTCTTACACATTGACACCTGTTATATTGACAAGTTTTTTATGATACCTAACTTTTTTTCAACAGATCTTATCTGGTTAAATGACTAAGGAAAAGCAAAATCCACTACTCCTTAATTATTGTTATCATTTTCACTTAATTAAACACGAAACATCTATATGAAAGATCTTAAAATTGTATTACGGTTTAGACTAAATAGCTATCCACTACCATTGAAAGTAATAATGCCAAATCCTTGTATTTTTCTCGAAAAGCCTCTTGTCTTGTTTCACTCCAACGCTCCCAAATGTTAGTCAACTCGGTGAAATCATTTTGTCTGAGGTCAAGACAAATCTTTTCAAGAAGATTGGACATGTGATATCTTGGCAAACAATCTCTTTCTTTGCATTTGGTGTCTTAGGATCTAGCTTTTAAACTATTACAAGTCTTATACTAGCTAGGTTTAGTCTTAGTTTGTCGTAAACTTTTGATGGATGCAAGTGAAATAACCTTGTCAACAATTGCTATGTTGCTAATACCTCCCTATATAAAGATCAATGGATGCATATGCATTAAAGCTTTCAGAGTGTTTCTTATTGTCATCCATGCTGAATGAGTAAGGTACCAAGATTCTCAACCATTATAGGTTACAAATCGAAATGGGTTAAATCTGAGTGGAAGCATTTTGCTAACCTATTTGAAGGTAATCACCTCATGAATGTGGTAGGTATTCTACTTTCTCTTAATAAGGACTGAGCTTAGGTCGAGAGCTTATGCATACATATGCACGTGTAGTGTGTGTAAAGGAACATGTAATCCTTTTGCGTATGAAATTAAACATTTGATGCCCCCAAAATAATGATAAGGCCATAAGAAAACAACAACTTTAGTAAAATAAGACAACTTAAAGAATTAAATAAAAATAATACAAATTAGACCATTAATTAAGACCTAAGGCAACACAAATTTACTCCTCAGCTTGACTCTTTTGGCATTAGTCCTAGTGAAGTCACCAAGCTGTCATTACATATTAGTCTAGGGACTTGATTCCTAGATGTAAAAACTAGAAGTTGCCACCAATATTTTTTCTTAAGGTGCAATTGACCAACAAATTGAAACCACCCCTTTTTAAAGAAATCCTAAGTGTGACTAAGGTTTCGTAAAAAGCATAGTTTTGGCCTATGTTGCACAGATAAGTTAGGGAGAAAATTTATGCGTTGAGAAGGATTAGCACCCTTACAATACCCATCCAAAGATAGTATCAATTAATTTTGTGTTATTCTATAATGGTAACAATTAAATGGATTTTTTAAATTTAATTTAATTATTTTAAATATTGAAAATTTTCGTAATATTTCTTTATCATTCTGGTAAAATCCTTAAAATATTTTTCTTACCTCAAAAGTTTCAAGGAATCCATTCATTTCCTTGAAAAGGCTTCATTGTCAAATTGATGAAAACTTTTATGATCTCATTTAAAAATTTTCCTTTTACAATTTAATTAATTCTTTTCATTTTTATAATTGCATCTAAATTTTTCATCATTTTGGCAAAATTTAGAAATATAGTATTCCATAAGATTTTCTTCTAAGGTTTCTCATTCAGGATATTTAGAAATTCATGATTTGAAAATTTTAGCCTTTATGAAAAGAAGATTTAAAATTGGTTTCAATTTTTAATTTTACAAATTATCCATCATTTTGGAGTAATTTAGACAAAACAATTTTTTTTACAAATTCTTAAGAAAAATAGTCATTCATAATTTCCTTTAGAACCACATTATTGATTAACGATTATTCTTTTATGCCTATAATTTATTGAAATTTTATAAAAGTGAAATTTAACTAATTAATATTTGTCAAATTTTTTGTATATTTCTCTTACATGGGAATAAATGTAAATTGTTGATATTAGAACCTTTTCTCCAAAATTTCCATCATTTTGATAAAATTTGAATGAATTTTCACATGTAGGAATCTTTTATAAAAATCACTTTTTTGTTATTTCTTATAATTTTATGATTAAAATGATTTTCATTATTCCTAGGTTTAAAAAGTCTTGGCTTATAGTTCCTCCGTCACAAAACCTAGTTAGCTAGTATGCACTAGACATTTCGTTATATGAGGCCTTCATTCCTATGGGTGTACACTACGATCCTCCTCATATTAAATCATCTTGGTCTTCATAGAAAGGTTTGAGCATGCTCACATAGAAATTCGAGTATACATTAGGCTTTGGTGGCATCTCCAGCTTGTAAGCTACATTGCATACCTATTTTAGAATTTTTAAAGGTTTCTCGTACCTCCAAACTAGGCCCTTGTGCAATCTCTTTTGTCAAAACACCAACTATAGCTTAACCAATTCTATGTCCTTGACTTGATACTACACATCCCATTTCTTGATAATCGATGAAGATCATATCTTAGTTTTGGGTTCTAAACCATCCAATCCAATAGTACTATATTAGTGAATTGAAAAGTTATTCTTAAGCTCATTTTATAACATCTACTATTAAATCTGATGAATCATATATATAATTATAATTTATCTTATAAGCATGTATGAGTTAACACATTTCATTCATGTAATGAAACATGGGATTTAATTCAAATTTGTCATTGTGTTTTGACTCAATATTGAATTTTGTTAGTATACTTTAATTTTTGTTAAATATTACCACTATACTTTCCATTTGGTTGATTTTTTATTTAAAATAATGAAATTGAAAATTTTTTGTCATTTACAATAATATAATATTTTATGAAATATTTTAATTTTGTAATTTTTTGTTCAAAAACTATGAAATTAAAAGTATAATGACATAACTTATCATTTACATTAATAAAATTTCCATGAAATATTTTAATTCCATTAAATTTTATAAAAAAAAATCGACAAAACTAATAGTATAATGGCAAAATTTAAAATAAATCATAATATAGTGACAAATTTTAACTTAATCCTATAAACTATTTATTATAAAGATTAAAATACAAAATAGACCTTGTGCTTAATTAAATGTATCTTAGAAGCGCCAATCAATTTAGTGCCTAATCAGTTTATGATGAAACCACTATCAGAAATTCAACTATTATTGATGAAATTTTTTCATCGCTAAATACTAATAGAATCTAAAAAAAAAAACTTTTACCAATGGATTTTCGACGAATTATTGATGGATTTAATTTTGTCCATAATTTGTAGATAATAGTTTGGCGCGAATTGCCATGAATTTTACTGATGAAATTTTCCATCAATAATAGATTCCTACGGATTTAGTGATGAAAAAATCCATCGGTAAAAAAAATTTGCAAAGAAAATATTTTTCACATTATTGACAGAAATTTCATTGCTAAATCCATTGGTAAAAAATTTGAAAAAGAAAATTTTATACATTACTGATGAAAATTCTTTCACTAAATCCATTGATAAAACAAAAAAAAAATTCTGAATCCCCATCAAGCAACACTCATTTTCCCCTAATTTTTTCCTTACATCCCTAATTCCCTCTCCCCATTAATGACTAAAGTCCTCCCCACTATCCAACTACGCCAGCCGATAGGTCTAGATCCCCCTCCCGTCCAATAATTTTTTTATTAAATGTTTTATTTTGTGATGTATTTTGCATAGTATATTTGTTGAATTTATGGTTTAATTTTTTATTATAAATTTGTTGAAATTTGTTTAGGTTTTGGTTACCAATTTGTTGAGTTTTTGTTGGTTATTTATTTATTGAAATTTGTTTGGGTTTTGGTTACCAATTTGTTGAGTTTTTGTTGATTTTATATTTGTTAAAATTTGTTTGGGTTTTAGTTATATATTTGTTAAAATTTGTTGGTTATATATTTTTGTTAGATTTTTTGTGTTGTGTATTAATATTGGGCATTATTAATTTATTTATTTATTTTTAATATTGTGGAGAATTTTTTTTGTTAACTAATTTATTTTTTATTTGTGAAAGTATTGTTGAGATTTGTTTGGATTTTGTTATAGATTTATTAACTTTTAGATGTGTATGATTTATATTAGTTAATTTATGTTTGATGTGTATTAAGACTTATATATATTGATGGATGTTTTATATTTAATATTTTCTAAATTTTAATAGTAACTATAAAAATTAAAATTATTTATGTTGATTTGAGGTTATAATTGGGTTTGATGTAGAATAAGATTTATATTTGTTTTGGAGTAATTTATATATTTGATAGTGTAGTGAAATTTATACATTACTGATTATTGAAATATTGTGGTTTTATTGTATTGATCAAACTTAATATAAATAAATTAAATTTGTTCTATTTTATTCTTATTTTTCATAATCTATCCGTGAATATGTGTTATGTGTGTTATGAAAGTAAGTCTGGTGGATGTATATTTTGTAATGAATATGATTTTTTATTTATTTTCATCATACTAACTTATTTTATTTTTCATTTTATTTGAAAGTAGAACAAACTTTATATGTAGAAGTGCCTTGATCAGAGAAATTCTTCTTAAAACCAACAAAATTATGTTAAGAACCCAAGATTAAAGGTAAAATTTTGTAATTAAAACCAATAATATTTTGTTGTGAATGTCTTGTCTTGTAGTATGTATGATGAATTTTGCAAGACCTTTTATGCCATTGATGAACTATTTGTTAAAGTAGACCAATAATTACCTTATATTATCATTTACATAATTTTATTTAGTATAGCAATAATTGCTCATATGATCAATCAATAAAAAAGTTTAACACTTTATATGACTTTAATTGTTCATATTTCAATTCAATTAGGGTTTAATAATAGACAAAGATCACTCTTGAATGTACTCTTGTTTGGATATTAATGGATACACTACTCAAAACTTTTGTGACGGTGTGGAGAAATTTATTAGATATGCTTATTCTCAACCAAACTTTTTAGTAATGGGAAGATTAGGTGTCTTTGTAGCAATGGTGTGCACAAACACGTTTATTATAAGGGGTTTACTATAAGTTATATGAGTTATGTCTAACATGGGGAGTTAGAAGTGAGACAAGCTTTTTCAATAAATAGAGATACCTTTGAATCAATAGAGGAAATAAAATATAAAATTCCTATAGTAGAATGGTTATAAATGTTGTATATCCTAATTTTAGGATGGACGTGGTAAAAGAACTGGGTATGGATGCTAGTGAGGTAAGAGAACCATTCGAAGAAGAGCCAAATGTAGACACGACAAGATTCTATTCATTATTGAATGATGTGGATAAACCATTGTAGTTAGGCTATACGAAGCATACAATCCTTTTTACTATGTTGTAACTTTTAAATTGTAAATCAGAGTTTGATATTATTGAGTCATGTTTTGATCGTTTGCTAGGTATGGTGTAGGATATATTTCCAATGGATGATAAATTACCATAGAACTTTTACAAAATGAAAAAAAAAAAAAGGACGACAAAATTGGGACTTGGTTAGAGATGACAGCTTGACTTGCCCTTTCCAGGTTTCGACCCAATTTGAACTCTCAAGGTCAATTGTTGTTTTTTGAAAATTAGGTTTTGGGTCGAGTAATATAGGAAAAAGTCAGGGTCGAGTTTTAGGCATACCCGACTTGATCTAACTTGATATATATATATATATATAATTTTTTTTAATTAATTATTTAATTTTATATTTTTATCAAAAAATAATATTTTGTTTAAAAAAATAATATTTTATATTTAAAAATAGTATTTTATATTTAAAAAATAATATTTTATTAATTTTGAATCGGGTATGATTTATACAATATTGGGTTGAGTCAAGTTGGGTCGAGTATAAAAAAATAAAAAACTATCAGGTCAAGTCAGATTCAGTATTATGGGTATAAAGTCGGATTGAGTTCAAGGTGAGCAAAAACCCACCTCAACCTGACCCGTTGCCATCCCTAAACTTGGTTATAAGAAAAATCATGTATGCAAAAATAATTGCATATTGTTTTATAAGAAAGTCACAAATTTGACATATTGTTCAGTTTGTGGTCATCCTCGATATATAAGGAATAAGCCTTGGTGGTGAGATGAAAAAAAATTTCTTATAAAATCTTATGTTATATGCCATTGATGTTGAGACTTTAAAAATTTTATATGTTAACTAAAACTGCTAAATATATGACATGGCATGCCTATAACCAAAGTGATAATGGTGTGCTTTGACATCATGTTGATGGTGAAGTTTGGAAACATTTCAATCGTAGCCATAAATCATTTGCACTTGAAGTGAGAAATATATGATTAGGATTACGTGCGGATGATTTTTGTCCATTTAATCCAAGTGTGAAACCATACTCTTATTGGCCAATAATGATAGTGGTATAAAATTTACCACCATGGTTGTGTATGAAGTAAGAGTATCTTCTCTTAATATGGTAATTCTAGGAAAGAATAGTCCAGGTCAAAATTAGATGTTTTCTTGAGAGCTTTAATAGATGAGTTACAAATATTATGGTCGAATGATGTTGTGACATATGATACTTATAGAAAATAAAATTTTTGTTTAAGACAGCTCTTTTATGGTGAATTAATGATTTTTTTGTATATGGTATATTGTCTGATTGGAGCACTTATGGAAACTTGTCATGTCCTTATTGTATGGGACAAAAAAAGTCATTTCAATTGGCTTATGGTAAGAAACCTTGCTTTTTTTATTGTCATCGTCAGTTTTTGCCTCTTGATCATCCTTTTTGAAAGCAAAGAGATAAATTTTAAAAAAAAATTGTGACTCCTCTATTATTCCATTATTAGGTGAAAAAATTTTAGCTTCGTTAGATAGCTTTCCTAATATCACATTTGGCATGAAATGTGGTGATCAA
Organism: Durio zibethinus; assembly: GCF_002303985.1. The sequence continues at coordinate 17,482,100 of NW_019167871.1, read as the reverse complement.
AAGTTAGATGGTTTTTGGGAAAGTCATAATTGGGTGAAGAAAAGTATATTTTAGGAGTTGCCCTATTATTCAACCAATCTGATTCAACACAACCTTTATGTTATGCATATTGAGCATAATGTCTTTGATAATGTATTTAACACAATAATGTATTTAACACAATAATGGATGTTAAAGGTAAAACCAAAGATAATATAAAGGTTAGACTAGATGTTAAAGTGTATTACAAGCAGCCGGAGTTGAAATTTGTTAAAGTGAATGGGAAAGTTTTCAAGCTTAAAACTTCATACATTTTAAGCAAAGGGTAAAGATGAGATGTTTGTGCATGGGTTAAACAATTAAAGCTTTCTGATGGTTTTGCATCTAACATTGCTCGATACATAAACATGGGTGATTGCAAGTTTTATGAGATGAAAAGTCATGATTATCATGTTTTCATGCAATGCTTACTCCCAATTGCATTTCATGATTTGGTGCCTACTTTTTGGGATGTAATTACTAAGCTATCTCATTTTTTCAGAGATCGATGTTCTATTGAAATATATTTAAATTATATGGAAGTGTTAGAAATAAACATTGTGGAAGCAATATGTAAATTAGAAAAGATTTTTCCTTTACTTTTCTTTGATTCTATGAAGCATTTACCCATTCACTTGCCTTATGAGGCAAAAACTTGGTGGACCTGTTCAATATTGATAGATGTAATTATTTGGAAGGTAATATATTTTAGCTATTAGTAATTAACATTGATTAATTTAATTTTTCTTCAATAAAATTTGTGCTATGATATCATGATGAGTAGGTTTCTTCATCATTTCAAGAAAAAATGCACCAATTGAGCATTTGCCATTTATATGTGAGGCATATGTTATCAAAGATATTACCATTTTTTGCTCATTCTATTTTGATCTAAATGTGTCAACAAGATTGAATTGAGTTTCACATAATGATGATGGGGGAGTCATTGAATTTGAAGGATGTTTTTTTATATTTTGTCATTTTATCCAAGCATTTGGTCCATAAAATAAGTCTTGATGGCTATCTGTGGATGAGTATACTAAGGCACACATATATGTTTTGTTGACTAGTGAAAAGATAAATCCTTACATTGAGTAAGTAATATGTGAACTCTATAATTTATCTTTCTAGTAAGTTCATAATTTTCCTAATGCATAATTGACAATGATAGAATATTTGATGAGTCGATGAAAAGAGAATTTGTGAATATAAGTAATGCAAAATTGAAGAAAGAACGTGATGCTAGATTCCCATAATGGTTAAGACAATTAGTTAGGGTTTAGCGCATAATAGTATATGTGAATAGAAATTTAATGCTATATTAAAAATAATGATATTTTTTTTTTGTTTTACGATTGGATAGGTTAAAAATCAAAATGACAATATTGATCGTTGTCTAGTTGAGATAGCTTATGGCTTTGGACGCATAGTTAGGTGTTTCAGTAGTTACTTTATTAATGGTTTTAAGTTTCATACGGTTAACTATGGCTAAACTCGAAAGATGATGAATTATGGTGTATGTGTGAAAAGAAATTGTTACAATGATTATGAATGTGACTTTTATGGTATCTAGGAAGATATCATTAAGTTAGAATACCTTGGAGCATGGAATAAGGTTATACTTTTTAAATGTCATTAGTTTGACCTAGAGAATGGGGTAAAGGTAGATCCTTATCATGGTCTTGTTGAAATTAAATATAATTCAATGCTTGCTTGTAATGAACCATTTATCTTAACTTACATCAAGTTTACTATACAAGCTATCTTTCTAAAAGAAGAGATGAAATGATTGGTGAGCAATCTTTAAAACAAAGGCTAGGAGTAATATCGAATAAGTAATATTGATAGAGATAAAGAATGGACAACTGATTTAAATGAGGACATGCTCCAAGAAGTTGAAGTTTCCATTCCACGAAATGTTACTATTTTAGAAGAACTTGATAATATTACACTTTTTTTATTGTCGATGAATATGAAAAGATAGATTTAGTACAATCACTTCAAGCTGTAAAACAAGAAGAAAAAGAAGAAGAAGAAGAAGATGATGATGATGATGATGATGATGATGACAATGATGATGATGATGAAACACATGAGTTTGTTTCTTCTAACAATGATTAATGTATGCAATGTGACTTTTAATACTATATAATATGTATTTGATGTTCATATATATCTCAAGTAACTATAATATTTTATTGTTGGTTTTATATATTTATTTTTATATATTTTGTTAATTTCATTTAATTTTGTATTACTAAAGTAACATTATATATGTTTTTTTTTTTGTGTTATTGGAATACTTATGGACTGTTTTTGTTTTATATGATCAGATGATGGGACGTCATGCAAAAAGTACTATCTTTCAAGGTGGTTTTAGGGTAGGATCCATGAAAGGTGATTTACACATCAAGTTATCATCAGAACCAATATAGCATGATCCACCATACAGGTTAGCTTCACCATGCGGTTCAGTTTCAGCACAAATACAGTTTGATCAACCATACTAGTTAGCTCCAGCACCAACAATGGATGATCCATCGATGGTGTAGTACACCAATCTAAGATTAGCCAATGATCCACCAGTTAGAGAAGAAAAAAGATGACAACTAGGTAGAGGACTAAAGGGCAAACAAAGGGTTACCGACTCTTATAAATCTATAGAAACAGGTATGGATTACTTCACTAAAAGAAAGGTATTAATTGTTTTCTTATTGTTATTTTTTTAATGAATTTGTTTAATTAAACTAATTTTACTAACAAATGAATGTTGGTAGTTGTTTTGAGCAATCATCGATTAGTTCAACAATTTTAGAAATAATTCAAACGAATTATACTGGTCTTTGGCTGATATGGGGTAAAGTACCTAGTCAGTTAAGTCTATGATATTTGATAAATTTAAGGTAGTGCGGATTTTTTTTTGTATATATTTTTATTTGATTTGAATTAAAAGTTCAAATTGTTGTCAACGACTTATTATATTCTTATTTATTATGTTAGGAAAAATGTCAATGGGCTAAATTAGATGATGATCTTGTTCAACGAGCATGGAACAATATTTCTAAGATTTGATTGAAAGACTTATCGTTCGATGAGAGAAAATTGACAATGAAAAAATGTGAAGTTGATAACATCATAGAGTACAAAGGTATGGAGCAAAGGTGGATCACGGCTCCGATTTGGGATGCTCTTATGGAGAATGTATAGAGCATTCACAAATGGCAAAACATCTCCACCAAAGCCAAACAAAATCATTGGACACAAAAAGAAGGAAGTATTATGAAGCACAATGGTGACTCGATTTCTGTTAAAAAGAGAATGGTACGATCTTTTTTACTAGTTATTTTTATTGTCAAATGTTAATAAATTATATAAATTGTATTATTACATGTTTCATTGAATGTGTCTAAAAAAATGTAGTTATGTGAATTGCAGCAAGAACCTACCTTTACAAAACTTTTCAATCATACTCACAAATGTTCAGGAGGACATGGTGATTTCGTTGACAAGAAGTCTAGAGTTGTCAGTGTATGTGACTTTCAAATAACTGTAAATAATTTGAAATTGTTGCCTTGCTTTTTTAAAATAAATAATATCTTATGTGTTTTGTGATACAAAGACTTTGTAAAAAGTGAAAACTATTGCATAATTTGCTTTGTGCTTCTGGTTGTGTATTGTGATTATTGTTTAACTATCTTTATAGTATATTACGATGAGATGATATTTATGAAATGTGAAAACTATTGCATTTTTTGAATTATGATGACAGTTGTGTATTATGATTGTTGATTAACTATTTTTACCATATATTACGTATTCTGCATTGTGATGATGATGAATTATATATGTTAATAGTATATTGTGATGACTATTTATTTATGAAAGGTTTCTGTTTATTATCTAGATGAGATCACATTAGTGAAATGTGAAAATTATTATGTATTTTTGTTTGTGATTATGTTTGTGTATTATGATCATTGATGAACTATATAGTGAAGTAATTGAAAGCAAAGATATTATTGGAAATCCTGTACTAAACTAGATAGTTTGGTGTATATTAAAATGCAATGATTTTGAAAAATGTGAAAACTATTGCATATGTAATAATCAAATTTTGACATTGTGAATTGTTTGAAGTTGTGATATTTTAGTGAACTATATAAGTTCTATAATAATGATTATTGTTTTAAACTTTTTGTAAAAAAACTATGCTGTTGCATTATTTCATAAATACAATGAAGATTGTTCCAATCATCTAGATTTAGATCCACAAGAATGGATTGAAGTTATTGGAAAAGTTGAAGCTACACGCACTTATGTGTATGATTTTGGATCAACAAATAGATCTAGGAACCTCTTTCACTCAACTCAATCTACTACTATAGTAGGATCGTCTAATTCTATTTGTGATCCGTCATTTATGCCACTTTAGGCTTGTCAGCCTCAAATAAAAGAATAAATTGATGAGTTAAGGACTGAGTTTGAGAGCTGAGCTTAGGTCATTCATGGATTAGATAATATAGTTGATGGGGTCTAGACAGATTTCATCATCATAATATTCTAGACTTGATAACGGTAATAAAAATTTTGGATCAAGAGATGCAGCAGTAGCACAATGACATTTTTTTTATTGGTTTTATATGAGGTATTTAATGGATGGATGCTATGGCTGTTTTATGGATGGATATTTTATGATGTTTTATGGATGTTTGATGGATGTTTTATGATGTATTTGATTAATGCTATTTGGATTTGATATTTTAATTAATAATAATAAAATATTTAAATAATTACATAAATTTAAATTATATTTATAAATTTCTAAAATAATTACAGATTTTTTGAATAATTATAAATATTTTTTTTAAATTATTGATGAAACTGCATTTTTATCGATGAAATTTACCAATAGAATTTTATTATTATTAATAAAATTTTAATCATTACTGATGGAAAAAAAAATCTTTTTGTGATCATTTTCATGCCTTTTACTAATGAATTTATTGATTAATTTTCATTAATAATTATCGACGAAAAATTTGTAGGTAAAATCATTGGTAATAAATTTATTGATAATTATTGATAAAATTTATCGATAAATTTTTTATTAATAATTATCGACATATTTTAATTACTATTGATAAAATAATATTATCAACATAGTTATCACCCACGAAATTTTTCTATCGTTAAATCTATTATTATTATTATTATTATTATTATTATTATTATTATTATTATTATTATTATTATTACGCATGAAAGCTTTTATCAATATAAAATTTAGACGACAAAACAAAATTTCTTACAGTAAACGCTTCTTTGATAGAGATTTTAACACTGCTAACTTTTCACGGCGACTGTGATAGAAGTTGACGACGCATGTTTTAAAATCATTAATAAATAAATTATTTTGTATTAATCAATCTATTTTATACTAAATAAATATCTAAAAAAGTAATTATTATTTTTTAAAAATTATCTTTCGTAAAACGGAACGAGCCTAACCACAAACACAATTACAAAAGCATAAAATAAAATCTCGTATGAAAATATCGTCAACTGATTCACAAATACTCGTCAAAACTATAGCGTACGGTCAATTATTGTGTGGTCCAGCTCGGTTACTCCCAATCCAAAAACAAGGAAAAGATAATGTACAATCAATCTCTTCGAAACACTGAACATCAGTGGCTGGCTTACCACATATTTTGTAGTCTCTTTCCAGGCGGTTGACGTGGTATACACTTATTGGTGGACTGAAAACAATAGTTGTTGCTACTATAGATCTCACCATCGACCGGGTTCATTTCGACCACGTGTCAGAAATGTTGGGTCGAATTTTATAATATACAGAGTTTTTATTTTTTATTTTTTATTTTATAGCCTGGGTAAATCTCATACTACATCATTTGTAAGTCTGTTCGTATGTTTTGTATGATTTATATTTTTGTGAATTGAGAAAAAAACTAAAAAAAAAACCTTATACATCAAAATTTTTTTTTAAGTAATTACATCTTACCCATTAAAATGTTATCTAAAAAATAATTTTTATTTAATATATTATTCTCATTAAATTAAAAAAATTTATACATTAATTATAATTTGACCACCTTAAGCACTGGTTAATTTTTAATGCCAATATTTTTTTCCAAAATAAAAAGTTAAATAAAAATTTATATAAATTTATATAAAAATAAAAAAAATAAGTTAAATTACAACTCCAAACGCTTTAACGCATATATATATATATATATATATTATATTTTGATACATGTTATATCTTAAGCATCACGTCGATCAGCAGTGTCAACTCAACAAGTTTAATAAGTAAGTCAATTCGCTACGCCCTTATTTATAAGGTGTAAAATCATATTAACTATATCAATATTTATTAATTTAAGTAGTAAAACATTTATTTTTTTTAAATAAAATTTTGATTTTAAATTTTATAAATTTTAAAAAAATAAATTTAAAAAAATTTATTTTTTAATAAAATTTAATTAGATTCAATTGTAAATTAATTAAAATTTAAAATAATTATCAAATTAAAAAAAAAAAAATCATACCGACCATCCGATACATTCGCAGCTTTACTCTCTTTTTTTGGCCTTTTTTGCGCTTTACTTTACAACACTCGCGCTCTCTATGTATCTCATTCCCTTCTTTCTTTTGTACTTTGTGGATATTTTAGCGTCGGAGCGTATCCTGAGAAATATTTCTGATGCCTCTTGATTTTGTTTTTTTTTTTCGGGTGATAGCAGACATTCATCATCTTTCTCGGCTTCTAACAAGCTCTGCAACTATCACACCTGAAGTTACGTCAACAATACATGTGAGAAATACATAAGGTACAAAGATTCAAGTTTTGGATCAAAATATTCTTAAGGAAGACATCAAGTAACGTTGGTCAAATCCTAATTTTTATAACATTTTCTCTTTTTTATTTTTTTAGGAAAAAAAATTTTGTCCATCTAATTAATCATTTAGGAGACAAAAGGGTAAGAAAGCTGGAGTAAGATGAATGTAACAACTCCAAAGTCCAAGCCGAAAACATCAAAATTCTATGATTGGGTTTGTCATGGCGTTGGCAATGGGGCCGCCCAGAAAATGTGAAAACAACTGCTAACGCCATGAATTAATATGCATGATTTGAAATGGGTCTTCATTCTTTTGAATTGGAAAATGTGATGTTTTTGGTTCAGTCTTTTTCATCAAACAGTTGGAGAAATAATGAGAGAATTGAAGTTTCGGTGGATTTGGTTTCGGGACTATTTATTTCCTCTTTCTTCTTTGCCGCGAACCAATATTTCTTCACTCTAATATGGACTTGCATTCTATTCACCAATGATAAGATATAAATTAAATTAAGCAGCATTCCAAAATGGGCTTACTTAACAACTTTAACCAAAAAAAAAAAAAAATACTGAGTATTTGATTTAATAATCAGTATACATGTATGATATATCTCTTTGTTCAAAAAGCAAATTTTGAATTTTTTTTTCTTAAATTCAAAAAAAAAAATCACCAAGAAAATGTAAGATTGAGATTATAAGATGAAATTTCGATTGGTAAAATATTTATCAAAATTTTGGAAGTTTCTTTACATAATTTAGTGGTTTATTTTTATTTTTTTTATTTTACCTTTTTCAAGTCCTGTTAACATGTGCTTGTACTCAGTATTTAAGATTTTTTTTTAAAGAAATTACAATTATAATAAAATATTACATTCATATATAAAAAATAATTGAATAATCAATCAATAAATTAAAATATAATTAGACAAATTCAAAATAAAATAAAATTAAACCCATACAAAGTGAAACTTGAAATTAGAATGTCAATAATTTAAGACCTCCTCTTTACTACTAAATCAAAGTCTCGTTGGCATCATTATTGAAGATTAAGACAATATTCTTATCAAAATTATCAACAATCAAGGATGGACAATACATTATTTACATAATTCTTTCTATAAATATCATCTTATTCGGTTCCTAACAATTCTCTTTTCATAACTAAAACTAGAGAAAAAATGAAAAATCATTTGACAAGCCACAAGAAATATCTTGGAACATTAATGATCATTACATTAATAACAAATATGTGATCAATTTAAGATTTTTAAAGCTTCATATTTATGCAGCATGCATAGAAACCTTCACTTCCACGAAGTAGGTGGGTTGATGGGTTGGTGGGTTGATGGCAACGTGCCAGGTTAGCTAGGCTGATGCCTAATATGTATTATACATTGAAAATTAAATTGAAAAGTTTGAATAATTGAATCACAATGCACAAGACATTCTTTCTGTACTGTCAGTAGATAATGTGCAATTTTGCACTGACAACCTAACTGTAATTTAAAGAATTTTTTTAAATCAAAGCATTTTTTGTATTTAACCGTTACCAACGACTAAAATGGTTTGATCAGTTGAGATGTTTTGATATGAAGATAAAGTGTTAACTTCTAATTTTAATTACTAAAATTCGCACAATCTTAAATATATAAAAGAAAAATAATGAGAGTATGAGTTAATCGTCTTACCACGTTTTGTGGTAATTAATGTATTTATCAGTTTGACATAATGAAAGGAAAGCTTATTTTTTTTAAGTAATAAAAATAAAATGATGTAGAATAATGAGCGGACATTTTTCAAGTGCTATTTTTCAAAAATTTCATGAAAATGGCCACATTTGTTTAATCGAAAAGAGAAATAAGAATTTATTTATATTATAATTATGGTAAAGAAAAATTGAAAAGAAAATGCTATCCTTCAAACATGGTTGATTGACAACAAGAAGGATAAGGACATTTCTATTTTAGATGGAGAAGGTTAAGGACCTTTCAAACATGAAATCTCACCAAATTTCCAAAACCAATTATTAATAGGTTTGTTACCATCTACAGAAGTGGACCCTTATGGCCTTATTCGTGTATCTTTGACGTGAAATATTATTAAGTTGTCAATTCTAAATTTCGAAGTTTGTGTGCTTTTTATAGAATAATTTGTTTTGGGGTTTTACTGAATTAAATGCTACTATACTTATCAGTTAATGAGTTATGGTCTCACCTTTTTTTTTTAATTAAAGAAGGAAATTTAAATTTATTTTGTTAGGCAACATCTACTATCGATTTAAATGTTCAAATATTAAATTCCTATCACCTTCGATCATAGTTTAAAAAGAAGCCATTTGTGATAATTTTAACATTTTTTTTAGAAACAAAAAAAATAATAAAAGAAATAAGTTTTTATGGAGTTTGAATTAAATGCGTAATTTGAATAATTTGTTGTCATTTATATGATTTTAAGAGCTATATAAAAGCCAATAATAAAATCCTAAATACACCATTGATATAGTCACCTCTCATAGAGGAAGTTGAATTATAATCCCATGTTAATAGAGTTGAATTGTAGATAAGTTGGTGGCTCATTAATGTGTTGGATCACCAAGTTATATTCTCCTACCCTTAAAACCACATGTGGAGTGAGTTTTTATCTCAAAATCACACCTTTCAGTAGCTTTTAATAATTTCATTTTCATGGTCGTAACAATGGTTAGAACTTGAGATTTCAAGTTGAAACTCTTGGGTTCAAATCCTAAGATTAATGGATGAGATTCATAAGTTAGAAGCTACTCATTTATAAATAAATAAATAAATATATATATATATTGAGTAAATTGCATTATTAGTCCTTGATTTTTTATAATGTTCTATTTTCGTCCATGATCTAAAACATTCGATTTTTTCATTTGTAACATTTTGAATTCAAAAGGCCGTGGATGAAAAAATGAAGCTTTCATTTGAAGCTAAAAAAATGATCAAAGTTTTGATTTGAAGTAATGCAATTTTGCGGCTAGCTGAGGCAGTTATGAATGCAGTTTCTTAACCCTACCAACTTCAAGATGCTATTCAAACAGTTTTAATGGGAAGCACATGTAGAGTGGTGGTATCAGCATGGACAATCTGCACAAATATTCTCACCTGCCATTTTCCCAACCCTCTCATTTTGAAAAATATAACTCAGCATTTTGGATTATAGTTTATACATTAGTCTTAAAATTCTATTTGGTAGAAAATTTTATCATTTTTTTTTTTTTTAGTTCAGGGAAGGTCATAGTTCTTACAAGAAAGAGAGAGGAGATTTTGATTAAAAACCTGAATCTCTATGTCTTCATAAAGCCCCCTTAACCACTGGATTAAGAGGCAGAGGACAAATTTTATTCCTTTAATTTCTCTCTTTTCTCACCTCGGTTTTCCTTTATTTGACTAACATTTTCGGTGTGCCAAGGATGGCAGCATTCTTCTTTCCTCTCTCGTTCCATTTGCTTCAGCATGGTTTAAATATAAAATGTCTCTAAACTAAAATTAAATAAATATTTAAGTTTTTATTATTTTATTATAATTAATTGAATGCTTAAACATTTATTTTCAATCAATAAAAATTTTAAATTGTTTATTTTCATTTAGTTTAACCCTCAATTTAATGTAAAATTGGTGATGACGATTAATTAATTTTCATCTAATAAGTATTTAATTGGGTGAAAATAAATATTTGAAAACTCACTTGATTGTCATAAAATAATAGAGATTAAAATAATTATTTAATTTTAATTTAGAAGTTTTTTATACTTCAACCTTAAATCTTATAAAGAAAATGTTGAAAGCAATAAATTTTGATAAAATAATCAAAATTTATTTAGGTTAATTATATATTTCGTATTTTTTTGAAAGTTATATATTTGGTATTGAACATTAACAAAATGTATAAATTGAGGCATGAAATATATATATATATATATTTATATATATAATTTGCATTTAGAACTTTCATTAAGATTGCACGTATATTAATGTAAAGACTTTATTTCATTAGAATTGTCTCTCCCCGAATTTCAAACCATTTAACACAACCCATTATTATTATTATTATTATTATTATTATTATTAATTTTCTGGATAACAACAAAAATAAAATTGAGTTGATTTTAATTTTAAGCTATTTGCAAAATATATAAAAAATCAAATAGCAAAAATGACAATAAGAAATAGCCAAAAATAATTTGGTGGGCATTCTATGCTTGACTAGGTTAGGTTTAGGGTTGGCAACGAGTCAAATCGGGGTGAGTTTTGCTCGCCCTGAACTTGACCCTATTTCATAATTATAAAACTCAAATTTGATTTGATATTGTATAAATTGTACTTGACCCAACTCGATCCGAAATTAATAAAATAAATTTTTTAAATATAAAATATTTTTTTTAAATATAAAAATATAATTATATAAAAATAATTAATTAAAAAATAATTTTTAATATAATATCTGGTCGGGTTGGGTTTGCCTAAAATCCAAACCCGACCTGATCTGATTTTTTTCTTAATAATACCCGACCTGACCCGAAATCGAATTTAAAAAAAAAAATCAACCATATGAGATTGAGTCAAGTCGAAATTAGTCGAACTCGGGTTGGACTGCCAACCCTAGTTAGGTTAGCCATATGTTTTTGCATGACCTATGGGTCACAGTTAAAGGTGCAATTGAACCATGCTACTTCCTCCCAAGGTTGTTCCCCACTTAGTACACTTATAAGTTGTATTGGAAACAAAATTATGGACCTTCAATGGAGGTCCTTTGCTTTGGCATCTAGTGGGAAATCAGATATGCAATGCAACTTGCAACTTGACTCATATCTCACTACCTTAGAAGAATCAACAAACTGTATTGCAGAGATGGAGAAAACATTTGTAAATAGCTTTATTCAATTAAATCGATTTCTATGGTTTCTAAAAAGAAATTTGTTCTTACAAGTTTCCTTTACGAGTTCTTCAATTTTATCTTGTATGTTTTCCTAAATGTTTCACTAAATTTAAAATCTTGAATAAATTGTGAATTGTAGCGCGTGTAAATCATGTCCTTGCTGATAAATGTTTGCTCGCACTAAAGATCGATAGCCACAGTCAATCTTAAAATTTCTTCATGTGAACCAAAGCTCCACCTTAAATCCAGATTCAAGCATCGCCTCTAAAACTGCAACATCCCTGGCACTTTCCACAAAAGAGCTGCCAGAGGTTCAGCTTTGTAGTCATTTCCCTTTTGCAACAAAGAATAAAAAAGGATCAGGGTCATTATAGAAGTGACATTTGAAAAGTTGTTTGAAGAGGTACATTGCTCTTGAACATTCATAATTTTATTCAACTAGAGATTACTAAAAGAAATCAGGAGACTCAAATATGTTGTCTAATTATATAAAACTGAGTGACAAAAGTAGCACTTGAGCATTTGGCTTAATGGTATTAGGAATAGTGACTCAAATCTCACAACATAGTTATTTGAAATTTGTTAAATATTGCTTAATGGACAAGAAGATTTGTAGAAGATGAATTTAAGAGAAAAAAAAATTCTTAATAGGCAAGTTTGACTTGCAAAAGAAGAATTCTAAGAAGAAAAAGATTCTTAACAGCCAAGTTTGTATAGTTATAAATAGGTGAAGTCTTTATAGTGTTAGGTATTAGAAAAAGATATAAGAGAGTTATAAGATTATATGGTATAGAAACCCTATAGGACTAGTAGAGATTAATATCTTTATAGGTGTGTAAGTTGGAGTGGACTATAAGATACTAAGATGGTCCACATAAGTATGAATTTGTATGTTAGAGTGAACTAGAGGAGATTTGAGATGGTCCACATAGGTATGACTACATGAGTGTATATGGATATGTATTTGTTTGGATTGAGAATACTTCATAAGACTAAAAGAGATTGAGAGGATCTTATAAGTATTGACTGTTGAGTGCTTGATTTGGTTGTATGTTTGTAATTCTCTACAACTAGTAGATTTTTTTTCTCATCTGTGAACGTAGGTCAATTGGATTAAACCATGTTAAATTGTTGTCTCTTGTATGATTGATTTATTATTTGATTTGATTTTGCTAGTGTGATTGGATTGAACGTAGCTCTAGTCATCTATCAGTTATGAGGAGAATGAAAAACAAGAGATTTCAAGTTGATTTGGTACCATAAATACATCTCTGAGTTGGTCAAACAATTCAAAGAAGTTCAGTTTAAGCATTTGCCTAGAGAGGAAAGCCAAATTGTTGATGCACTAGCTACTCTAGCTGTAATATTTTTATTAAAATAGATGCAAATACTGAAATCCAACCCATCAAGCTGGATGTGAAGGATGAACCAGCACATGGTTTGGGTGTCGAAAAAAAAGTTGATGGGAAGTTATGGTATCATGACATTATGCAATACATTAAAAGTCAGCAATACCCAAAACATGCAACAAAAATGATAAGAGGGTTATCAGAAGGTTGGCTATGAGTTTTTTCCTAGATGAAGATGTCCTCTATAAAAGAGATCGAGATCAAGTACTCTTAAGATATGTGAATACAACTGAAGCAAAAAGGATTATTGAAGAAGTGCATGATGGAGTTTGTGGGGCATATATAAATGGTCATATGATGGTTAGGCAAATTATGAGGGCCAGTTACTATTGATTGACAATGGAGAGTGACTGTATTGATTATGCTAGAAAATGTCATAAATGCCAGATTTATGCTGACAAGATCTATGCTTCTCCAATAGCATTACACATTTTGGCTTTTTCATGATCATTCTTTATGTAGGGCATGGATGCCATCAGTTTCATCACTCCAAAAGCTTCGAATGAATATAGATTCATCTTTATGATGATTGATTACTTCACAAAGTGGGTAAAAACTGCATCGTATGCTAGCGTAACCTGATCTGTGGTATGCAAGTTCATAAATTAAGAGATAACATGTAGATATGGGCTTTCATAGATAATTATTTTTGATAATGCCAAAAACTTGAATAGTAAAATGATGAATGAAGTGTGCACTCAGTTTAAAATCCATCATCGTAATTCGACACCATATCATCAAAGATGAATGGGGCAATAGAGGCTATAAACAAGAATATCAAAAGAATCTTAGAGAAAATTATTGAAACTTACAAATATTGGCATGAAAAGTTACCATTTGCTTTGCATGCTTATAGAATATCGGTTCGAACATCTACTGAGGCCACCCTGTTCTCTTTGGTATATGGAATGCAAGCTGTGCTATCGATCGAAGTGAAAATTCTCTCATTGAGAGTCCTGATAGAGGTAGAGTTAGAGGAAACAGAATGGGTTCGAAATTGCTATGAGCAATTGAAGCTCATTGAAGAGAAATGACTTATAGCACTTTATCATAGTAAATTTTATCAAAAGAGGATGATGAGAGCACATAATAAAAAAATCTATCATCATCGCTTTAGGGAAGGAGACTTAGTGCTAAAAAGGATCCTTCCAAATTAACATGACAATCAAGAAAAATGGACACCAAATTAAGAAAGCCCATACGTGATGGAAAAGGCATTTTCTGATGGGGCATTAATTTTGGTAGAGATGGATGGAGGTGATTTACCTACTCTAATAAATTCAAATGCTGTAAAAAAATATTTTGCTTTAAAAAAAAAGAAAAATGATGACTTATCTAAGCTAAAAACCTGAAAAGACGGCTTGGATGTGAATGAGAAGCATCATCAAGAGAAGATCTTATAGCACAAGGGTAAATGTAGTTTGACGAACTCTGAAGAATAAAAGAAGTCATCTGATTTAGTTTTAGAAAAAAAATGAGAATATTTTGTTCATGATTATCTTGTGATTATTATTTGGGTACTTTTGTTTCAACTCAAACACTTTGCCATGCACTTATTATCAGTCTAATAAAATATGCTATCTTTCCTTTGAAAATAATGCCTATCCATTCTTTTATTCTCATTTGATATTTTTGTTCACCGTATAAATAGGAGAAATGTATGATTACATTTTGTTTGTCTTAAACTTAAAATGATGAAAAGGAAAACAAACATGAAAGATCTTAGCATTACTTTTTAAAAGTTGATAAAGACAGATGAAAAATGATGATAAAGGTATGATAAGATATTAATGTTACAGACTTTTGAAGAAAAAAAGTATCGTTAGGGAAGAATACAATGGTTAGATGTTAAGAATAGATTGGTCATATAGAAATTATTGAGAATTCTGATAAAAGAAGTAAAAAGTGAGAAATTTCGAGAATCTTTTTACTATAATGAATAATTTTGATTGCATTACATGCATTGCATTTAAAGCACTCAGTACATGCATCTATGAACAGTTATAATAAGGACAGAGACTTTTCATTTCCTAACAAAAATAAGATTTTGATATTCGGATAAAGATAATAATCAAACAAAAGATTTCAAAAGAGAGAAATTTACTTGTTCAAAGATAAGAACTCGATTTTGAGAACAAATGAGATTTTTAAAGTTGTTGAGCCTCTGCCTAAAAGAACTTTTCTAGGATGATGAATTTTAAAGTTATTGAGCCTCTACCTAGAAGGAGCTTTTTAAAAATTTTTTAAATTTGTTGAGCCTCTGCTTATAAGAGCTTTTTCAAGATGAAGTTTTAAAGTTATTGAGCCTCTACTAAGAGAATCTTTTTCAAGATGGATTTTTAAAGTTGTTGAGCCTCTGTTTAGAGGAGTTTTTCTAAGATATTGAATTTTAAAGTTGTTGAGCCTTTGCTTAGAGGAGCTTTGTTAAATTTTTTAATAGTTGTTGAACCTCTGCTTAGATGAGCCTATTTAAATTTTTAAAAGTTGTTGAGCATCTACTCAAAGGAGCCTTTTAAATTTTCAAAAATGTTGTTGAACTTCTGGAGCTTTAAAAAAAAATTTATGCTCAATGTTTCTTCTTTTCGAACAAAATGGTTGTTTGTTTATCTTTGTCTTATTCTGATTCTCAGAAATAATCAATGAGGGGCATATGTAAACACCATTTTGTATTATTATTATTATTATTATATTTTTTTCTTCTTTTTTTTTTGGTTTAGCTCGATAGAAATCTTAGTGCATTAAATGCATTCTCCCCAAAGTCTAAAATCACGGCCATCGCCACCAATGACAGCCGCTTGACACCCTACCTAACTTGACAGTGTGAATCTCGACCACCAAAAGTCTACCATGCTGATTGAAAATATGGGATTTGAATCCCAGAAAGCTCTATAAATAGAGCTTGTTACTTGTAAAAATTGGGGAGATCGATTAAAAAAAAACTAGAAAAGACCCTGCCAAAAAAAAAACATTCTGTCAAACCAGAAAATAATAGAAAACATAGTCCCCTAGAACGAGAACCCAGCGCCCTAAGCCCCTGCAAAAAGAAAAAACAAAATCAGTTTAAAAAAAAGGGCAAGCAAGTAAAAAAAAAAAGTTTTGACCGAAAGTTTAAGAGTAGATCTAGGCCGTTTGATTCTCTTTTTTGGCAAAATGGAGGTTAGATTTGGGTTCAGGGAGTCGAGGGGAGCATTTTGAGAGATTTTGAAATTTTTTGCCACTAGCGATAGCAGTCGAAGCTCACCGTCGGTAAGGATCACGGCGGCCGGCATGATGGACGGTCACTGACCCCAATTGACCTAAAAAAAAAAGAGAGAGTTTTTTTTTTAGAGAGGGGAAAAATGAGCTGAAATTTTTTTTGGACTTTTATATAGAAGGCTAAGCAATAAAACGATGTCGTTTCAATAAAGGCCTAAAACGACACCGTTTTAAGCACCTAGGATCCACGCATCAACCTGTCGACTTGACCCGAGGTCCACGTAACTGACCCAACGACTCGACTTATCTTTAGACTTAGACCGATTCATCTGAACTGACCCAGATCGAGCCAGACTGACCTCAAACTGTCGAATCAACCAGATCGAACCGAGCATTCGAATCGATCGAACCTGCATTGATTGGACCGTTGATCGGTTCGGTTCAGGTAAAAAAATTTTTTTTAAGTTTTTTTATTTTTTATATATTATTTTATTAATATTTGTGCATATTAAAATATTTATATTTGTTAGGTTAAATGATGAAATATGTAGTTAAATTTTTTTTATAATTTTGTTAATTTTTAAAATAAACTTTAAAAATAAAAAATAAACTTAATAATAATACAAAAAAAATAAAAATATAAGAAAAGAAAATTTTTATCCAACGATGAGATTCAAAGGTACTTCGAGTAGTGATGCCTACGAAATCTTTAGGTGAGAAGTTTTTTTAAATACTATTAGTGTATTGAAGTATTTATAAAAAATTTTCAATACAATAAAATTTTTGTTTTTGTTAATAAAAAATAAAATTAATTAATTTATAAAAAAATAATATAAATAAAGAAAAAGAAAATTTTATCCAATGATGGGATTCTAAAAGTATTCCAAGTAGTGATATTTTACGAAATCTTTATGTGAGAAGATTTTTTAAAATATTACCAGTGTATTGGAATATTTATAGAAAAACTTCAATATAATAAAAATTCTTTTTTTTTCTTCAAAAATTTAAATTAAAAATAAAAAATCAAATAAAATTTCTAAAAAGAGAATAAAATTTATGCATCAACGTGGAAACATTCTGTATTGCATGCATGACATAATTTTTTATGAAAAGTAAATTTGAACCTCCGATGACGAGATTCTAAAGTATTTCGAGAAGCGATGCTTAAGAAATCTTTAGGTGAAAAAAGGTTCTTCTAATGTTATCAACGTACTGGAACATTTTAAAAATTATTTTGATAAAAGGGTTCTAATTTATTTTTCTCAAATAAAATTTGAGCACTAAAAAATAAAATAAAATTTAAAAAATAATTTCTAATAAATGAAAAATCATGGAAATTATTTAGAAAATTATTTTTCAAATACCGAAAATAAGACTATTTTTATTAAAATCAATGGATAACACATAATTAATTGGTACCATTTTAAATGGGCATTGTAGGGGTGCTAATCCTTCCCCATAAGTAACTGACTTCCAAACCCAGACTGTTACGGAGACTCTAAAATTATCCTTTTAATAAATTTTAATTAATTTTAAGATTTCATTGAAAGGATATGTTTTAATAGGTGGCCAATCACACCTAGCCAAAAAAGATTGGTGGCGACTCTTTTATTTTTTATTTCGTTCTCAAATCCATCGGGTGGACACAAAACCGTTATGACAAAACTAATGATGTCAAGTTAACCAACTCATACGTTCATCCAAAGCCAAGACAAGCTATTATGTAGTAGAATAGCTTACTTTGATGAGAAAAATGAATCTTTAAAAAGATAAACACTATTGACTGGTAAGAGGACCAATGATCCTTTCTATGGGACATAGATGCTAAACATCCTTGATAGTAATAAAAATACTAGTATGCAAGTGATGTAATGGAAGGAAGCAAGTGCAATTCCAAACCATGCCAAAATATAACCTCACATATTACCTCGAGGCTTGCTACATTAGAAGCTCTCTATTCTTCTGTGATATGAACTTCACTAGAGCATCTAGCTCTATTATTTGGCACTTGATGTTCTAGCCTAGAGCTACTAGCTGCAAGTAATTTAGCAACAATAGTTTTTTGTTGTTTTTTTTTTATTATCAACAAATTTGGTTTTAAGGTTTTTTTTTTCTAATTTTTTTATTTTATTTAGGTATTTAGTTTTTTTATTAGATTTAATGGATTTAATGACAAATGTAAATTGAAAGTAGACTCAATAACGCATGTAAGCCACAATTGTAATAAGTCTTTATTTGAACATATTTAAAAACTTTCAATCCTAAATTGAATAAAATTAAAAATGATGTCCTTAATTGAGAAAATACACAAACGTTAGATCCTTAATTGAGTATTTAGCCACTCTAAAATGACATCGACATTAGAAATAGACCCCGGGAAATGCTCCTACACATGGACCTAATCCTCAATACCATTTAAGCTAGCAACATAATGAGCTAATGTATTCGCAAACTTATTGAATGTGGAAAATAGAATGTGGGAAGAACAAAAATGTTTGTTGGTTTGAAGTAGATAGACAAATTGCTTGGTCATTTGTCTTAGTTTTTTTAGTTGGGAATACTATTTTTTTTTTAAAGAATACAACTGTTAATTCAGGGTCACTTGGATGATAAGTGAGATTAGCTTAAACGAGAATGAAAACAATAGTAAATGTGAGATTAATTACTATAAGGATAAAATTAAAATCAATTGTAGAATATATGTTTAGATGCAAAAGCAAGGATGACAATTAAATGAATTATAATAAAAGAAAAAATAACTATCAAAGACATTAAATTAAAAAATGTATAATAAAAATTTTATATTATTTAATATTTATGAAATTAATAAATAATTAAAAAGTATTAAATTATTTTTATGTTAGTAATCATTTTGTTAATAAATAATTAAAAAGTAATAAGGCTTAAGGGTCAAAAAGACCCTCGAACAAAAAATCATTTATCAATTAAGCTCTTAATATTTTATTTTAATCAATTAAGTCCTTTATCTTTAGTTTTCATTAATTAAACCCAAATTGGACGAAAAATGGTTAAATGATTGTTGAATCTATTACTACCATTACATGTAACCCACGTGGATTTTAAATACAAACATGGCATGTAATGTGGAAAAAAAGTCGTGGCAATAAAGATAGACAGGCGGGATATTTCCCTCCTGCAATTACACTGCCAAACAAACCACCAGAAACCTAACACTACCTACATTATTGATATGGCCATCAAATAAGAGGAGGCTATTATTTTTACAGAGAAAGATCATTGCCAAAACCTTGAACCAATCTTCCTCTCACCTTTGTCGAACAACACTAAACACTATCGAAACACCTTTCTGTTTTGCCAAACTAGCCGAAACAGCTACAAACAACTCTAACTTTCACCACAACCAACAACCCAAAAAAAACCTAGTCGAAACCCCACTCAAATACCCCATCCCACAAATGAAACCTTTGCTAAAGCAAAAATTAAACACTTTTCTAGCCTACCAAAATAGAAAAAAAAAAAACCAAACACATCCCTAAAAGGAGAAGCAACGCCAGAAGAACCAACAAAAAAAAACATTTCTAATGATTTTCAAATTTGGGGTATTGAAAGAGGTTTTAGGCTAAGATTTTTTAGTTTAAGGGGAAGGCTTGGCTTGAGGAAGAATATACTGTAAGCTAGTTATCACGGACTAGGCTTTCTCTCAACAAGCAATAGCCCGTGCGACACTTGAATGGACATTTCCACCCAAGTCAGTCCTCAATGGTTCGATATCTGAACAAATAATCATAAGCCATAGTTAGTCCCTAGCATACGCAATAAGATACATTCAGATCGAGATCAATCTCAAGCACACACAAGAAGGCACATTCACATCGACGAAAAAAAATACATCAAGGCAATAATCGAAACATTCGAATCGGGATGAATTTTATTAAAATCGAGTATATTACATCGGGACTTCCCACCATCGCCAGGGCCAGGGGGTAACCCTTGGCGGATGGCCTAGGCCTGTGTCGCAACCGATGAGATAGCCCAACAGGACGCTGCCTGCTCACTCCCCTAAAGAGCCTTAGAGATTTTAGAGCTATGCTACCAATAACTATTACAATATTTGAAATAAAGACACTTTTCCTAGCACAAAAGATCTACCCGATCATGGCCCTATACATGGGTGGCTTATGACAACCTAAGCCTCGGTCATGGCCTTATACAAGGTTGGCTCATAACATCCTCCCTCACTTATTCTATCGACGTCCTCGTCGACTTGCTGGCTTGAAATTCTTCAATCTTTCTCTTGAATCTCCTGAGGTTGTGTTCCCTTTCCCAGCTAGTTTTTTCTAATCCTAATCCCTTCCATTTCACTAAGTATTCATGAACTAGTCTTCGAAATATCCTGATTTCCTTATCGGCTAAGATCTCTTCGACCCGATGCTCTGAGGGTGGCTTTATGGTGATGGCAGCTCTGGTTGGTTCTCTTCAACTAGCATCTGTAAGATATGCATGAAAAGATTTTAGGTTACTCACATGAAATACTGGGTACACCTTCATCCACTTTGGTAGGTCGATTTTGTAAGAAGCATTCCCCACCTTGGCAAAGATCTTCACTGGACCTTCATATTTGTGCACTAGTCTACGATCTCTCTTTCTCAAGAACCTAGTTTGTTCAAGGACTAGTCGAACAAAAACCAAATCATCAACTTGGAATTGTTGTGCCCTACGACCTTTGTCTGCCCATTTTTTCATTCGTTTCGATGCTTTCTCCAGGTAGGCTTGTGTAATTTCAGTATTTTGTTCCCACTCCTTACCGAGGTTGAAGGCTTTCAGATTCTTCCCTTCATATTGCTCTAAGAAAGTATAGGGTAGCCTTGGTAACTATCCGATGACCACCTCAAACGGGCTCTTGTTAGTGGAAGAGCTTTTGTTGGAATTAAAGTAAAGTTAAGCAACATCCAATAATGAAGGCCATTTCTTCTTATTGGCTTGAATAAAGTGCCTTAAGTATTCCTCTAGTAATTCATTGAACCATTTCGTTTGACTGTCGATTTAAGGGTGGTAGCTTGAGGAGATGTTAAGTTGGGACCCCAATATCTTGAAAAATTTTCTCCAGAAGGACCCTGTGAATCTCGGATCTCTATCGCTTATAATGTTTTGAGGGAGGCCCTAATATTTGACCACATGTTTAAACAATAGTCGAATTGTGTCTTCCGTAGTACAATACCTGTGAGTGGGAATGAATGTGACATACTTAGAGAAACGATCAATCACCACCAAAATAGCTCCAAGATCACTAACCTTGGGTAGGCTCGAAATGAAATCGAGAGAGATGCTTTCTCATGGTCTAGAGGGCACCGATAATGGTTCAAGCATGCCTGCAGGTTTTTTCTTTTCAACTTTGTCTTGTTGGCAAATGAGGTAAGTTTTTGTATAATCCATCACATCTTGTCACATGTGAGGTCAATAGTATTCCTATTTTAATAAAGCCAAAGTGCGTTGTCAGCCCATCCGACCCATGATATGTCATGACATTTTCTCATCAGCATCTGTCTTGGACCTCCTACTCTTGGCACAAACAATCAGGGCTCTTTGGTTTGTAGGACTTCATTTTTTTACTAGAAGTACTTGGACTTCCCTTCTTCATCTAGCTTCAGGATGGCATTGGCCTACGGGTCCTTCCCTAAATGATCTTCAATTAACTTACGAATGTTTGTCGTGACTCTGTTAGTCGTCATTGGGGTAATTCTTCTAAAGGCTGCTAACTCTATTCGTTTGCTCAATGCATCGGCCACTTTATTGGTCTTTCTAATGGTGTGCTCAAAACAAAAGTCGAACTCCGTTAAAAATTCTTGCCACCAAGCTTGTTTCCCTGTGAGCCTTGGTTGGGTGAGGAAATGGCTAAAAGTCGTATTGTCTATCTTCACGACAAAGTGTGAACCCAACAAATAATGTCACCAAGCCCTCAAACAGTGAACTATCGCCAAAAGTTCTTTTTCCTGAGCCATATATTTCCTCTCAGCTTCGCTTAGCTTCCTACTTTCAAATGCTATTGGGTGATGTTGTTGTAAAAGCACTACCCAACAGTAAAATCAGATGCATCCGTCTGAACTTCAAAAGGCTTTTTAATATCATGGAGAGCTAAGATAGGATCCTTCATAATAGCATCCTTCAATCCCTTAAAGGCCTCTTAGCACTCACTTGTCCAACACCATTTATGCTCCTTTTTCAGTAGCTCCGTGATGGCTGTGGTCTTGCGAGAGTACCCTTCTACAAACTTTCTATAATAGTTGGCCAGTCCAAAAATGAGCAAAGTTCACTAATATTCTTTGACTTTGTCCATTCTTTGATGGCCCTAACCTTTTTCATGTCTATTCGAATGTGGCCATGTTCGACAATGTGGCCGAAAAAGTGGATTCGGGTCTAAGCAAATGCACATTTCTCCCTTTTCACATATAACTAATGGTCTTGTAATCTTTGAAGTACCTAACGCAAGTGTTCTTGATGTTCTTTCAAAGTGGAGCTATATACCACTATGTCGTCTAAATAGATGACTAGAAATTTATCTAGATAATCAGGGAACACCTGATTCATTAATGTACAGAATGTGGCAAGAGCATTGGTCAGTCCAAAAGACATAATAAGTAATTCAAATGCACCATACCGTGTTACACAAGTGGTCTTTGGCTCATCTCTCTCAGCGATTCTGACCTGATGGTAGCCAGATCTTAAGTCTAATTTGGAAAAGTACTTGGCCCGGCTTAGTTGATCAAACAAATCTGCTATAAGAGGGATGAGATATTTGTTTCTCATGGTGACTTGGTTCAAGGTTCTGTAGTCAACACATAATCGTAAACTTCCATCATGCTTATTCTGAAATAGCACTAGCACTCTGAAAGGAGCCTTTGATGGTCTAATAAACCCGACCTGTAGGAGCTCATTTAATTATTTCCTTAGTTCGACTAACTCTAGCAGGGCTATGCGGTAAGGGGCTCTAGCAGGGGGTTTAACTCCTGGGAGGAGCTCAATTTCATGATCCACGGCTCGTCGAGGAGGTAAAACCTTAAGCAACATCCCTGGGATCACCTCTTCAAATTCTTTCAACATTTTTTTCATGCCCTCGGGTATCAATTCCACTCTCAACCCTTCCTTGTAAATTAGTATGGCCACAAAAGAGGGTTCCCCTCTTTTTACCTCTTTTTTGAACTATAAAGCTAAGATCATTTTCTTCCCATTCTTTGGTAAGATAATGGCCGGCACCACACATGGGTGTTCCCTAAGAACAACAAGCAGCTAGCGACAGGGATAAGGATCACCTGAGCCAACATCATGAAGTTCAATCTGAGGACGACATCAAAGTCATTCATTGAGAAAACTGTAAAGTCTACCTTCCCTTCCCATGGCCCTAATTTGGTTGTCATACTCTTGGAGCTTTAATTGATCGCAAAAGCTGGTGAATTGATCGCCTTCATTCACCCATAGTCCTTGTTGACCTAGAGACCACATCTTTTTGCTTCTTTCGGCATGATGAAGGTATCGGTTGCACCCGTGTCTACCATGGCCCTAGTGGTCTTCTTATTAATCATTAAGTTCACATACATCAGGCCTCTACCCTGCTCTTTCTTTATTATGTTCAGTTGGGTGTGGAGGGCATTGAGGAACCTTATTGAACCCATCCTGGCTAGCTCCTCCTCAATTTCTTCAATGCTCTCTGGCACTTTTATGGACTCTTGAGACAAGGCACTTAAGGCATTAAGGGCTCCTCTGTGTGGGCATTCGGCCACCCAATGCGACCTCTTGCATAGGAAGCAAGCTAGTGGTTGCCTAGGCTTGAAAGTCACTGCGTTGTTTATCTTAGGTTGGGTGCTATCTCGACCAAAAGACCTCCTGTTTGATCCTCCAAGGAAGGGCCGATCCAACCTAGTCATCTTTTCCCCACTCTCAAAGTTGAAGCTACTGCCAGTTGATGAAGGATTTTTTCGTTTTGAGAAGCCATCATTATAATCGTGAAGACGTTCAGCTACAGCCATGGTCGTGGCCACGTCTTGCACTCTTTGTCTTTGTAGCTCTATCTTGGCCCAAGGCTTGAGGCCTTCAAGGAAATAAAATATCTTGTCCTTTTCGGACATGTCTCGAATATCCAACATCAGGGTAGAAAAACTCCTTACAAACTCTCACACTGTTCTTGTTTGCACCAATTCTTGAAGTTTCCTTCAGGCCATATACTCCATATTTTTAGGGAAAAATTGGTTTTTCAGTTTTTGTTTTAGGTCCGTCCAAGTCTTAATCGGACACTCGTCATTGACAAACTTGGAGCGTCACCATAGCTTGGCATCCCCTGTGAGGTACATCGATGCCATTCCTACCTTGTCTTCCTCTGAATCCGTGTGTACAGCTCGAAAGTACTGCTCTATGTCAAATAGAAAGTTTTCAAGCTCCTTGGCATCTCTTGCCCCCTCATAGCATCGAGGTTTTGGCACCTTGACCTTTTTTCCCCTTTTCATCGAGCTTGAACTCGATCTGACCACAGCCATTTGTAGGATGCTCACTTGTGCTTTTAGCTCCTTAAACTCCTTTTGGAGAACATTCAAGGCATCTCTAGCCTCCTCGCTCATGTTAGGGAGAGTATCAGACAACTCCCGCTAGGTTGTCTCGATCTCCCTCAATCGATCTTTAGCCACCATGTGAGTTTTCACTGCGGCCACCGCGGCCTCAAGTTCTTCAAGTCTTTGTTGATAATTGGGTCTACCACTTGTGGCCATCTCTTCTATTTTCTAGCACTTTTCAACTGTGCTCTGATACCACGTGTCACGGACTAGGTTTTCTCTCAACAAGAAATAGCCCGTGCGGCACTTGAATTGACGTTTTCACCAAAGTCAACCTTCAATGGTTCGATATTTGAACAAATAATCATAAGCCATAGTTAGTCCCTAGCATACGCAATAAGACACATTCAAATCGAGATCAATTTCAAGCACACACAAGAAGACAACAATCGAGACATTCGAATCGGGATGAATTTTATTAAAATTGAAGATATTAAATCGGGACTTCCCACCATCGTCAGGGCCAGGGGGTAGCCCTTGGCTGATGGCTTAGGCCCGTATCGCTACCGGTGAGACAACCCAACAGGAAGCTGCCCGCTCACCCTCCTAAAGAGCCTTAGAAATTTTAAAGCTATGCTATCAATAACCATTATAATATTTGAAATGGGGATATTTTTTCTAGCACAAGAGATCTATCTGGTCATGATCTTATACATGGGTGACTCATGACAACTTAAGACCCGATCATGGCCTTATACAAGATTGGTTCATGACACTAGTGGTGTTTGGCATGATGAAGAGATGTTTTTAGTGTTGAAGTTGTGGGTTCAAACTCAAATCTAAGAAGATTGGCCTATTTTTAGGAAAACAAAGTTCAAAACATAATAGAAGGGGTCAAAAGGAGGAGGCTTGGAGTGAATTTTAGTAAAGTTCCAGGGTCGGCAAACGCTGACCGATGATGGCAAAGGCTGCAGCCACAGGTGAAAAAACCACCAATTTCTAGGATTAAAGGTAATCGATTCTGTTTCTTGATTCTTTTTAAGAGAGTTTTAGATTTTACTTGTTTAAAAATAGGTTGAAATGAGCTAAAAAAACCTTAGTTTAAATAGTTTCATAAAGAAAGAGAGAAAAAAGGTACCAAGCCTTTCTAGCACTATTGCCACGTTGAACTTTTTTTTTTCCACAACACATGTCACGTTTCTGTTTAAAATCCACGTGGGTTATCTTAATGACAATAATGGGTTCAACAATTATTTAATCATTTCCATCTAATTTAGATTTAATCGATAAAAATTAAAGATAAAAGGGCTTAATTGATTGTATAAAATTTTAAGGGTTTAATTGATAAATGTTCGAAGATATTTTTGACCTTTAAGTTAATTAATAAATATTATAGTAATATATCAAATAATATTTTTTTATTTTTATTATTTATGTCATTACCTATTTTTAATTAACTCATATTAAGTATATAATAAAATTTATTTATTAGTTCATAATATAATAATAAATTTTATTTGACAAGGAATAGGAAAAAGAGAAAAAGAAAAGAAAAGAAACAGATGTTAGGTTTTTAGTCAATAACAATTTATCTAAAGGACTAACAAGGATACAAAAATTTCTATGGGGATAAAAAGGTTCGATTGAAGCATTGATGGTCTAGTAGACTATTTTTATCCAATCCCCCGCTAGGATTTTGGTGCGAGGAAGAAAACCAACCACACCACAAATCATGTTATCCAAATATTATCATGGTGTCGATTGAGCCAAAAAGTTAGCCTAATCACATTTCAGTGGAGGTCCAGTCAATTCCACAACAAGCCCTTAGACTATAAGAAAAGAATAGAAAGAAAATAGGAAAATTTTTTTGCCATTATTAGGAAAGTTTACAATTTTAAATTTGGACAAAAATTATATATAAATTTAATAAAAATAAAGATATATATTTTGCATTTGAAATGTTAAATTTCATAATTTTTTATGTTTACACATGTTTAATAAAAATAAACATTATTCACGAATTATTAGATTTAATAAAAAAAAGATATTCAAATATTTATTTAAACTACTACAATCCCACATTTAAAATAAATTATTTAAAATTTTAAGCATTATTATTTTTTTACCTTAGGAAAAAAAAGTAAATAAGATCATGACAACAATGTTTTTAGTAGGGTAAACATAAATCAATAAAATCACAATCCTAAACAAAAGTTAATTGATATAATATTATTCTAACTTTAACATTTGACTATTTTGATATTTTTACATTAAATGTCTTGCCTTTAAGAATAACATGATAAATCTAATCAATAAATTAATTTGCATATCATTAATTAAATTTTGTTGTTAATAATAGGACATTAATAATTATGATATTTGTCCTTAACTCTTTAATCTAATGTTTAAAGAGTTTTTAGAATAAAGATCTTGGTTTAGAAACAAAACCTCCTTTTTTTTTTCTTGAGTTACGCCTATCCTATATACCAAAAACTAATCATGATATTTAATAATTGGTATAATCTAACATTATATTATTTTTATACGTTGGTTGGTTGGCATTGTCTTTTTAATAAAATTATTTTTATCCGTAAATTGTTGGCTGGTTGACACGTGTTTTTTTCATACACAAATTAAAATGTTTTTTTCATTCTCTTTGACCTGATACTTTCTAGTTTTATCAGCATTTATTATTTGTTATACAAATAGTATTTTGGGAAAAAAATACCAAGAGCAAATCATTGGTGGCCAAAACAACTACCAGGGAGAAGGATCGTTCATCCCCTGCAATGTTTTCAGCTTTTGATTTTCCTTTTCCGTCAGATTCCATATGTTTTTATTATCTTTATAAACAAAGAAATCAGACAACATTACTAAGTAAGCCTAAAACATAAGAATAAAAAAAAAAATTAGTTAGAGAAAGGAATCGAACCAAATTAACATAATATTATTTTATCTACATATTACTAGCCAGTTGACAGGTGTTGTTTTGTAATATTATTTTCATCTAAAAATTATTAGTTGGTTGACACATATCCTCCTTTTTATAGACAAATTAAAATGTTTTTCATTCTCTTTGACTTGATCCTCTTTAGTTTTATAAGCATTTATTATTCATTAAGCCAACAGTTTTTGGGTAAAATGTAAAGAGCAAAAAGTACTGGAACCAAAACAACTACTAAGGGAAGGATCATTCCTCCATTTGAAATATTTTCACATTTTGATTTTTCTTTGTTTTTTTTTTAAGATTCTATTATGTTTTTATTACCTTATTTTAGAATCCAAAAAAAGAAATTAGTCAACATTAGCAAGTAAGACTAAAAAATACTTTAGTAGTTAAAAAAAAAAAAGAAATCAAATTGTTAATGCTAAAAAGGGAGGGAGTGTTTGTTGTCAAGAATAATGACTCAAATCTCATAAGATATTTATTTGAGATTGATTAGATATTACTTAATGAATAAAAAGATTTGTAGAAAAAAAATTCTAAGAAGAAAGTGAATCTTGATAAGTAAGTTTATATACTTATAAATATTTAAAGTCTCCATAAGGTTAAATATGTGAAAAAGATGCAAGAATGTTGTAAGACTTTATTGAGTAGACACTCATAAGACTACAAGAGATTAATGCCTTTTATGGAAGTGTATGTTTTAGTGGACTAGATGAAAATGAGAGGGTCCACATAGGTATTGTGTATGAGTATATATAGGTATGTGTTTATTTGGTTGACAATACTTCATATGATTAGTAGAGATTAAGAAAGTCTATAGGTATTAATTATGTTGATAGTTTAAAATGTGGTGTATCCCACATTGAGTAGAAAGATCACTTATAAATGGTTTAAAAGAAATTACTTATATTATTTAAGTAATTGAGCTAAGTGTTGGAGTGGGCCAAGTCATTTGGGCTTGTTAGGAGTTTTTCTAGTGGGTTGGACAATTTTAAAAGTCAAAGATGGGCACTTAGGACTTGGGTTTGTTTAACAAATAGATTTAATTTTTAAATCTTTATTATTATTATTATTATTATTTATTTATTTCAAAATATTATTGATTCCGAATAAATATGCTTGAACAGTAAAAGACATGATTGTTTAAATAAAGTTTATTTAAACAATAAAATATGACTATACAAAATGTCATGACTTTTTGAATTGGTTTGATTAATGACTGTTCATTTATTATAAATAGATCTTTCTGCCTGACCAATTTCACTACTTCTGATTTAGAGAGTTTTAAGGCTTTGTTGTATCCTATAGGCATAATTGCCTTTAAGACAGTGTTATTCACGCCTCAAAGCCATATTTTCTTCTTTCTTACTATTTTTGTTTTTCTTAAATCTTATGGATACTACATCTACTATTGTCTCTATTACTGCTATGGATTTGGAATCAAGCATGAAGGTTCATTTTCAAAATCAAGATGTAATCAGACTTGATCGTTTTAATGGATCAAACTACACTAGGTGGAAGGACAAAATGGTTTTTCTATTGACAGCATTGAAGATGTTTTATGTACTTGATCCAAATTTGGAACCAATTCCAAAACCAACTCCTGAAGATTCTGATACTATTAAGGCAACAAGAAGCAAACGTGAAGAAGATGAACTAGTCTGTCAAGGTTATATTCTGAATTCATTATCTAACCTTCTATATGACCTAAACAGAAATATGAAAACACCAAAAGAGATATGGACTGCTTTTGAGCACAAATACATGAACGAAAAAAAAGGTACGGATAAGTTTTTGTCTTTGAAATACTTTGAATTTTCAATAACTGATGATAAACCAATCATGGACCAAGTGCACGAGTTACAAATTCTGGTCTCTAAGTTAAGTGAGCTGAAAATTAAGGTTCTGATTCACTTCAAGTTGGAGCTATTTTGTCAAAATTTCCTCCTTCATGGAATGGATATAGGAAGAAAGTTCTGCATTCAACAAATACTTTCACTATTGAAGAATTTCAAACTCACATACAGATTGAGGCAGAAAATCATGCAAGAAATGCATTTTTTTTTGAGGTTCCAATGTGAATTATGTGAGTGGACAAAATTCTGAAAATACTCACAAGTCTTTTAGTAAATTTCAAAACAATTTTAAAGTCAAGAAGACTGGATTTAAGAAGTCCAAATTTAACAAGAACAAAATGTGTTTTCATTATGGAAAGAAAGGACGTTTGATTAAAGATTGCAGATTTAAAAACACTGAAATTAAGATTGGTTCTAGTTCTAAAAGCAAGGCAAATCTGGTTAAGCAAGAAATTAATGAACTTGTTGCAATGGTGACTGACATGCAAATTGGAATGATCATCGAAGTTCATATGGCTACTACAAATAAGTCATCTGATTGGTGGCTAGATTCTGGTGCAACAATTCATGTTTGCAACAACAAAAAGCAGTTCAAGACTTATGAAGAATGCAAGAAACCAGAAAACATCCTTATGGGAAATCATGTTCCTGCCAAAGTGATTGAAAAAACGGTTGAATTGAAATTCACCTCAGGCAGAAACTAACTCTAATTAATGTTTTTCATGTTCCTGAGATTAGAAAGAACCTTGTATCTGTAAATCTATTATGTAAAAAAGGCTTTAAGATTGTACTAGAGTCTGATAAAGTTATAGTCTCCAAAAATGGTGTATTCATTGGAAAAAGATATTCCAATGATGGTATGTTTAAACTAAGCATTGATGAAATAAATAATGTTTCTGCTTATATTGTTGAGCATTCTTCTTCTTTATGGCATGCTAGATTAGGACATTTAAATTATCATTATATGAATCATATGACTAAGCATGGTTATATAACATACCAGAAAAATCATGACATTAAATGTGAAATCTGTGTCAAAGCAAAAATGACTAAGAAACCTTTTCCTAAAGCTGAAAGAAATATAGAATTATTAGAACTTATACATTCTGATATTTGTGAGCTAAATGGTTTATTAACAAATGGAGAAAAAGTGTATTTTATAACATTTATAGATGATAGTTCTCGTTATACTTTTGTGTATCTAATGAAAATAAAAGATGAAGCCTTTGATAAATTCAAAGAATATAAATCAGTTGTTGAAAATCAAAAGGAGAAGAAAATCAAAATTTTTCGAACATATAGGGGTGGCGAATGTTTTCTAGATTCATTTTCTTTTTTTTTGTGAAGATAATGGAATTATTCATCAAAGGACAGCCCCTTATGCACCCCAACAAAATGGTTTAGCCGAAAGAAAAATAGAACCTTGGTTGATATGGTAAATAGTATGTTGTTAAATGCTAAATTACCTCTGAATCTTTGGGAGAGGCACTTTTAACAGCATGCCACATACATAATAGAATTCTTTCAAAGAAATTCTTAAAGACACCATATGAACTTTGGAATCATGGTAGAAAACCAAATTTGGATTATTTTAAAGTGTGGGGGTGCATTGCCTTTTATAAAATACCTCATCCTCATAAATCAAAATTAGGACCTAGAGGTATTAAAAGTATTTTTGTTGGCTATGTATAGAATTCAAAAGCATATAGACTTCTTGATTTAAATACTAATGTTATTGTTGAATCTATTCATGTAGAATTTTTTGAAAATAAGTTTATATGTGATACCAAAATTGATATGGAGAAACAAATTGAAAAGATTCCTACGAATGGAAATAAAAGAAAAGAAAGTAATGATTCTGTTGAAATTAGAAAGAGCAAAAGAGTTAGAAAAGATAATATTTTGCTTTTTGATTTTGTTTCTCTAGATTCTATAGTATTCCTAGTAAAAGGGAATAAAACCAAAATGCTTAAAAAAACACCAATTCTATTAAATGTAGATGAAGACCCTAAAACATTTAATGAAGCTATGACTTCAAGAGATGTTACTTTTTGGAAAGAAGCTATTAATGATGAAATAGACTCAATCATGTCTAATAATACATGGGTCTTGGTAGATTTACCTCCAGGTTCTAAACCTATAGGATGTAAATGGGTGTTTAGAAAGAAATATAATACAGATGGTTCTATACAAACCTTTAAAGCAAGATTAGTTGCAAAAGGTTTTAAACAAAAGGAAGGCATAGATTATTTTGATACATATGCTCCAGTAGCTAGAATAACATCCATTAGAGTTCTTATAGCTTTGGCTTCCATTCATAAACTGCATATGCATCAAATGGATGTTAAAACAGCCTTTTTAAATGGTGACTTAAAGGAAGAAATATACATGGAACAACCAGAAGGTTTTATTCTTCCAGGTAATGAGAATAAAGTTTGTAAATTAATTAAGTCACTTTATGGGCTAAAGCAAGCTCCTAAACAATAGCATGAAAAGTTTGATTCAATCATAGTAGCCAATGGTTTTAAACATAATGGAGTATAAATGCATTTACTCAAAATTTACTAAAGAATATGGAGTTATAATATGTCTCTATGTGGATGATATGCTAATTTTTGGTACTAATATGATTGGCATGAATGAAACCAAAAGGTATCTGATTTCTAATTTCAAAATGAAAGATTTAAATGAAGTTGATACCATTTTGGGAATTAAAGTTAAGAGATATAATAAGTTTCATTCTTAATCAAAGTTATTATATTGAGAAACTGCTTAATAAGTTTAAGTATTTCAATATAAAAGAAACCAATACTCCATATGAGACAAGTATAAAATTAATAGAAAATCAAGATAATGTAATTGCACAACTTGAATATGCTAGTGCTATTAGAAGTATTATGTATGCTATGCATTGTACTAGGCCAGATATAGCTTTTGCTACTTGCAAGTTATCGAGATATACAAGTAAGTCTAGTATAAGTCATTGGAAAGCCATAAGAAGAGTTCTAGGTTATCTTAAAAGAACTAAAGATTTTGGTTTATTTTATTTCGGGGATCCGACTGTTTTGGAAGGATATTCAGATGCAAGTTGGATCACTAGTATAAGTGACAATAAATCCACTTCAAGACGGATGTTTACCCTTGGAGGTGGTGTAATTAGTTGGCATCCAAGAAACAAACTTGCATTTCACATTCAACTATGGAATCTAAATTTATAGCTTTAGCTGCAGCAGGCAAGGAAGCTGAATGGCTAAGAAATTTATTAATGGATATAGAGTTGTGGCCACAACCAATGACAGCGATTTCCTTGTATTGTGATAGTGAAGCTACTATGTCTAGAGCTTATAGTGAAATTTATAATGAAAATCTAGACATATTAGTTTAAGACATGATTATATCAGAGAATTGATAAAAAATGGGGTAATTACCATCATATATGTTAAATCTACTAAAAACTTAGTAGATCCTCTTATTAAGGCGCAACCTAGAAATTTGGTAAGAAGCACCATAAGTGGAATGGGTTTAAAATTCCTTTTAGACACCAATAATGGGAACCTAACTTTGAATTAGTAACATCTAATTGCAAAATTTAATAGGTAATAACAAATTATTGTTATGTGTTTGTAAACACTAGTCAACCCATTTTATATATATTTGGAATACTAGTGTAAGCCGTTGTGTAAATGGAGGATGAGATTGAACTCTTAATGGAGTTAATAATTAAATGTCTATAGCAATGAGACATAAATAAGAAACTTCACCTATATAAACATAGAAATGGTGCCGTTTCAACAAGAAAATTAGAAACTTTCTTGTAAATGTTTATGAATAAGGATAAGCACATGGCCATAATAGTGCTAAAGTGATTATAGACCTCTGACAGAATATTAAATAAATATTATGTGTGTTATATCTTTCATTTTAACATTAGGAGTTGAGGTTTAATCTGCGGATACCATCAACTTTGTTAGAATTCTAAGTTATATACGCTAATTGAAGGTTTAAATCGAAAGATAGCTTTTTGTATTTATAATATTTATTTGTGTAAAAAGTTAAAGATTAAGCACCAACATTCCAAACTAGTGGGGGATTGTTGGTAGTTTAAAATATGATGTATCTCACATTGAGTAGAAAGATCACTTATAAATGGTTTAAAAGAAATTACTTATATTATTTAAGTAATTGAGCTAAGTGTTGGAGTGGGCCAAGTCATTTGGGCTTGCTAGGAGTTTTCCTAGTGGGTTAGACAATTTTAAAAGTCAAAGATGGGCACTTGGGTACTTGGAGCACTTGGGCTTGTTTGGCAAATAGATTTAATTTTTAAATCTTTATTATTATTATTATTATTATTATTATTATTATTATTATTTTTATTTATTTTGAAATATTATTGATTCCGAATAAATATGCTTGAACAGTAAAAGACATAATTGTTTAAATAAAGTTTATTTAAACAATAAAAAATGACTATATAAAATGTTATGACTTTTTGAATTTGTTTAATTAATGACTGTTCATTTATTATAAATAGATCTTTTTGCCTGACTAATTTCACAACTTCTTATTTAGAGAGTTTTTAGGCTTTGTTGTATCCTATAGGCATAATTGCTTTTAAGACAGTGTTAGTCATGTCTCAAAGCCATATTTTTTTCTTTCTTACTATTTCTGTTTTTCTTAAATCTACTAACAAATTATTGAGTGGTTGATTAAGATTATATGTTTATAATCCTTTACAATTAGCGAATCCTTTTTTTTCATCCATGAACGTAAGTTGGTTGAACTAAATTATGTTAAATTGCTCTCTTATGTGATTGAATGATTATTTGATTATGCTTCCATTGGCATAGATGTATAATTAGATTAACGCTTTTTGGCCAAACAATTGATATCAGAGCTATCGTAATCTTAACAAGTGACATCAGAGCAAAGGTTCAAGATGTAGGAAAAGGCAAGCCCAAAAGAGTTTGATTCAATGAAAGAGTTTGAGTTTGTGTTTTGAGGATTGGTAACGTGAAGCATGAAAACACAAGGAAATATTATTGCGAGACTTTCATAGCTTGTGAAATTAAGCATGTTTAGCATGAAGTAGATTTAATGGTATTTATAGAGAATAATGATTTAAATCATATAAAAGATTTATTTAAGATTAATTAGATATTGTTTGATAAACAAAAAGATTTGTAGAAAAAAAATTTTAAAAGGAAATGTATTCTTAATAGGAAAGTTTGTATACTTTTAAATAAGTATAGTTTTTATACGGTTAGATATATAAAAAAAATATAAAAAAATTATAGGATTTTATTAGCTAGATAGCCCATAGGACTACAAGAAATTAAAGTAATTTGTAAAAGTGTATGTTTGATTGAATTAGAGAAGAATGAAAGAGTTCACATAGATATGGTGCATGAATACACATGTATATGTATTTGTTTGGACTAACAATACTTTATAAGATTAAAGAGATTGAGAAGGTCTATGAATATTAATTATTGAGTAATTGATTGAAATTGTATGTTTCTAATACAATATAACTAATAGATTTTTTTTATCATTCATAAATATAAATTGATTGAATTTAATTACGTTAAATTATTTTTTTATGTAATTAATTAATTCATTAATTTCACTTTTACTGATTTTATTCAATTTGATTAAAATTTTTTTTATCTAACAAATAGCATCAAAACTGTCGTAATCATAACACTTGGAAGTATTGTCATCGGGCGCAATGATCCAACCCGCCTCATGCGCCAAGGCGTTCGGCACATCGTTCATATCAACGTGATTGTCTCAAGCCAGCCAACATACGATTGGTGATGGCTCACCTGTGCCATGCCTGAAACTTCGTCCTCTTGTTTTCTTTCTCACTCACGTTTCCTTTGGCCAGAAGAGGAGGTAGTACTTGTGGCGGTAGTTTCGAAGGGAGTGACAGTGGGGCTTACTAGATTGTAATCACTGCGATAAATTTCTTTTTTGTATAATTTTTATTAAAAAAAAGTATATATATATTTTTAGTAGTTTATTGTAGATATTATCGTGAATAGATTGTTTAGTTAATCTATATAGATTATTTAATATAGATGTAGAACTTTATTAATATTGATATATTAACTATCATTTTTTATAGTAATCTTTTGTAATATGTTCTTTTATATAGTTAAAGCCTAATTGATCTAAACTTTTTTTTTGGTCAAATTTGAAAAAATATATCGTATTTTTTTTATAATTTATCCAAAAAAATATTATCATTATTAACTAAACTATTTTTTATCATTGTGAAAACAAACTCTGTAAAACAAAATATTTCTACAAAATATTTATTACTTTATCTTTCATTTTTACCAATATTTTAATTTTTTTAACGAAATTGATATATAATTTTTTTATTACACAATTAAGCAACTCTTTTCCTCAGAACAAGAGCCATCTCTAACCAACGGCAAGAAGGTTTATACATATATATATATATATATATATATATATATATATATATATATATAGAAACGAGACAGTTACTTAAAAAAAAAAAATTATAAGCGTTAAAACTCAAATTTCAAACTTGCAAAATATATTACATGAACTAAATGATAAATAATATTAAAACAAACTAAAAATATAGATTTTTATTAAATAATATAAAAAAATTTTAATTTTATTTTTTAAAAAAATATAAAAATTACTTATATTCATTAAATACTCTCAAAGATAAAAAAAAAAAAAAAAAAAACAAACTTTGAAATACAAATGAAAATAATTACGAAGATAAATGTAACATAAAAATACATGGAAAAAATAAAGA
This sequence comes from Durio zibethinus, assembly GCF_002303985.1. Next base: position 17,445,598 of record NW_019167871.1, on the reverse strand, counting down.
AAAAATGCTCTACCCTTCTTATACCATTCTATTAACATGCTTAGTAATAATGATAATTAAGCTCTACAAAAACCAATTTAGATCATGCTTTTACCGTTTGTTATTTATTATTATTTTTTTAATCTTTCACATTTTGTTTTCTATTTTTATTTTATCAACCAGACAGAAACTTAAATGAATCTGGAAGACATGCTTTCGTGCAGCCCAGACAAGGCACATCAAAAGTTAGAACTCTGCGCCAATATTAAACTAAATATTAGCAGAAGGAAAGAAAAAACATCCTTCCTGATGCCCAACGAATGCCGCCACTACCTAGGGTGATGTCAATAATAATAGACATTATTAAGTGATTCGAACTAGGTCCATGCAATAATAGCAAAGAGGGTCACCAAGGCTCCAGGATTAAACAATTTAACAAAGAACAGGGACATCAGGATTAGTTTGATGATAATGGTACAATGTAAGCTGATGTGTTCTTTTGCAAGTAGAATACCTTAGATTGACCTGCAAGCTACATCAATCTGAAAAAGTGTTAGCACAAATGGGCCGCCTACTTAGGATCCAAAACAGATCTCTTACCTATACGAAGAGATGAAAAAGAGTTTATTAGCAAACTGAAGAAACAAAAGTTTTTGTTATGTCCTAAGCATTTATTTTTACCATGACAAGAAATGCAGCCTATCATCCTCATCTTAAGGGCATTTTCTTTGTATATATGAAGCTCCGTGCTCTTCATACCTGTTAGATGCACACACTTAAACTATTATGTATTTACCAGTACTGATCTTGATGAGATTGAGGTTGCAATGAGAATATGCATCTGGACCATGAAAAAAAAAAAGGAGCAATTGTCCAAATGATATCTAAATGTGTAACACGGTGCTTACTAGGACATGGAGAACCACAGTTGCTGAAATGAACCAAGAGATGCCAATATACTCCCTCCTATCCAAACACTTTTTTATACATGTTAGCAGTATTTATTTAGAACTACACAAACAAAAATTCATTTTAAAAAATTTACTCAAGCATATGCCAATATAGCAAGCTAAACAAGGTATAAAGTTCTTATAATCTAGCGATGAATGGAGAAAATTATGTTTATTTTGGCAACGTTAATCAATTGATGATAAATCACTATCGTTTTTAACCATTCATCTTATAGCTTCAACAATTCTAAATTTTTTTCTTCCTTTTGCTTTCTTTTGTTCTTTTTCAACTTTTCACTTTCCATTCTCAATAAATCCTCACAGCTGGGGCCAGCAACATTTTGAAAATAGCTCCCCTTCCCAGTATTTCAACTCATCCAACTAATGTAGTCAGTTTCACCACCCTAGTTATCCTTCTCCTTTTTCAACGGTTTGTTACCTTAGTCTATCCTTGGAAAAAATAATGGTTAATGGTAGATGCACGCATGTGAAATTTTTTTAGAATATTTGATTCCTGGTTTGCCAAGTTTTCTTCTTGACATCTCCTCTTAACATGAACCATATAAATGGAATCTTATTCATCTTCCTACTCGCTAAATCCTTACAACTACAGGTTGGTTTTGGTTACTGCTTCTTGCATTACTATGGAGTACATGATCACCATTAAGGTACAAGTCCCCTAAGATTCTAACAAGGGTGACATATTTACTGCATCATGCAATCCAGACTTTCCATAGTCAATTAACATAAACTTACTGGCGAGATCAACCATGCACAAATAGACATCCATACTTCTTTGCTACACCATTAAGTATATCACGGAGTAAGCTACAATCATGAATTAATGTCATTTTCCTGAGCCGTAGAAAAGAATTCAGAGAATTTGATAGAAGTAAGTTTACACAGAATAAAATAATAAATGCACCAATAAGGAATATTGATGATGGCTCAAAAATTACATTTCTCTGGACTAGAAATAAATAGAAACTGGCAAGCAAAATACGGATAAGTAAAACAGGTAGAGGCAAAAAACAGGTAGAACCAAAAAAAGAAATGAACAAACCTAGAAAACACAGATAAAAGCAACCCACAACCAACCTGAATCTTCTTTCTGTTGCATTTCCACTTGCCAATACTTTAACTCTAGCAGCCTGAGAAGACTTCTACATATTGACAGATCGATAGAGTTACTTTGTTGCCAAAAGCTAAGTTTATTCTACTAAATTGTAGATCTAACCTCAAATAATCTCTCATTCATTCAACATAAGCACTATTTGTCCATGAAAATTACTTATACAACTAATTTCAATTTCTGGGCCCCTAAATCCTAAGAGCGCATGGATTTGTGTGATTGTGTGTGTGCATGCGTTGCATGCAACTGAGAGAGAGAGAGAGAGAGATCTACCTCATGATCTATGAAGCACGGAGAAATTGCAATCCCTTTCACGCAAATGTCGTATCCGTGGATAGTGGTGTAAACGAGTTAGTTACTCGTAAGCCACTCGAGTTTGATTAATTTATTATTGTGATGAGATCGAACTCGAGCTCAAGCTACTCGAGTAAAGAGTTGAGCTAAGTCTAAGTAATTTGATAACTAACTCCAAAAGCTTGCAACTGCATTGAGCCTTCAGTTCTGTAATATATTTTAATATATTTAATGTGTATATATAAGTAAATGATAAAAATATAGTGTTTAATGTGTATATTTACAATTTTACCAAGTCTTATCAAGCCGAGCTTGAGTGGCTGAAAGCAACATCAAGAAATCAAGCTTTTAAGGTCATAAAAGCAAGTCAAAACCTTGTTGTGCATAAACGGAAAAAAAAAAAAAAAAAAAAAAAAGGAGGAATACCTCCAGCAAGTCTTTCTTAAGACGTTCTTTCAACTGTTGCATTGATGCTGTGCCACCGGCAAGCTGCAATATAATGGAGAACAAAAGTAACAATATCAGTTACGAAAAAGATCTACAGAATTAAAAATAATTCGTGTTTATCAATTAGATTATGAATAAACAGATAATTTTCATCCACTCACTATAAATGGATAAGCCAATTATTTTGGACTATAATATTTAAAAAAGAAAACAGGAGATCAGAAAATGATCAAGGCACTGAACTAAAGGCTCGCTTGAGTGTGATTGACTTTACCAGTATACTGCCAAACAATTCTTTCCGAATGTCCACATCGCATCTATTAATTCTTTCTATGACCTGCAAAAGATAGCGAAATGCTTAATTAACTAATCCTTGTAACATTAAAAGAGAGAGCTATGGTATTTAAAGGCCAATGCATGATGATAAATTACATACCATTTGTGGTAAACCAAGAACAGATGGAGAAATCTGAGCAAAATTGTCCATTCCAGGAATTGTCTAATAACAAACAGGAAATCAGAATTGATATCGACAAACACACGGAAAATCTTATTATTAATGAAACAATTTAGCCTATTTATGCATCCGAAACAATTAAATAAATGACATAAACCTCCAATAAATTGTTTAGCAAACATTCATTTAATTACCAAGAATTACAGGACAGGTAAGAAACCAGAAGTAGCCAATTGACAAGGCACAAAGAAGTTAATATATTAATAACTCAATAAAATTTTGAAAAGCATGTATAATGGCCTATTGATAGCAATTGGAATTAAAATTCCACATTTCCAGCTCCTAAAGCAACAATTCCAGGAACACCATTCCAGAAGTCCATCAACTTACCAAAAGCTTCCCACTTGTTTATAATTCCCAGAGGAATATGAATGCTACACGAATCAAATTGCAGCGAAAGGCTCCTATGTATTTCATCAATACAAACAAAAGAATTAAGAATCTTAACAATCAAACGCAACAGAAAAAAAGGAAAATTTGAACCCACGTACATTAGATAGATCCATAATAAACATTTTACAAATAGACAAGACAAGGGATCTTATCCTTCCCATCAACAAAACGCTTATATCTTTGGGTCAACAAACTGCAGACTAAACACATTTTCAGAACAACATCAATTGACAAGAAGCATGCAGATGAAGCATGACGGAAAGAAATGCTTATGGATTAAAATCCTTAAGATTTTTTTTTTGTTAATTTATTATATTTTATGAGCTTAATTGTCTAAAAATCTATATAAAGGAATTCTTAGATTATGTAGGTTATTTTAAATTAGTAGTGTTATATTTATTTTCTAAGCATCCGAGCTTTAGAGTTATATTGGTATTTTGCATTTAAATTTGGTTAAGTACCAAATTATAAATTGAGATATTGGTTGAGTTTGAGATTTCTCTCTCCACCCACGTTCTTTCTGGTTTCCTCTACTGATTGTTCCATTTCTACCCCAATTTCCTCTATTTCCCCGTAATTTCTTTTATCTCTTATTTCCTCTCATCTCTATTTTCCCACACTTTCCTCTTCTTGTCATACATCACATGCTAATTCCCAAAGCAAAACTTGGATAAAAAATGAATTTTAAAGAAAAGACAAACCGATAAGTTCACAAATATATAAAAATATAAATATACAGATTACAAGACTACAATCAGTTGTAATAAAGTATTTTCTCACACTTTCCCTCAAGCTGATTAATAGGTGTTTTTCATTCCTAACTTGAAAATAATTTCCTAAAAGGTTGCACTGCTAAGATATTTAGTCAACACATCTATAAGTTGATCCTTGATTGATACATACATAGTACAAAGCAACCCACTGTCTACTTTATCTTTTATGAAGTACCAATCTACTTCAATGTGTTTTGTTTAGTCATGTTGCATAGGATTATGTGCAATGTTTATTGCAGATTTGTTATCATAATAGAGTCTCATTGGTTTATCCTTTTTGATCTTCAAGTCTTTTAGGATAACCCTTAACCACAATAGTTCACAAATTTCTTGAGCTATTGCTCTAAACTCTACTTCAACACTTGATCTTGTCACCACATTCTGTTTTTACTCCTCCAAGTCACAAGATTACCACCTAGGAAAGTGCAATACCTTGAGGTGGATTTTCTATTAGTTATCGAACCTGTATAATCTGCATTTATATATACCTCTAAAATCAGCCTCGAATTTCTTTTGAACAAAATTCTTCTCCCATGATTGACCTTCAAATAGTGTAATACATGATAAATAGCCTGTAGGTGCACTTCTTTAGAATTGTGCATAAATGGACTTGTCACACTCATAACATATGTTATATCAGGTCCAATATGTAAGAGATAAACGAGTCTTTCAACTAATCTTTAGTACATCTATCTATCTATAGTAGTATCTTCATTAGCTTCTCTAAGTTTATGATTATGATCTATAGGGATATTTACAGGTTTACATGCAAGCTTCCTAGTTTTCTTTAAAAGATTCATTGCATATTTTCTGTTGTAAGATGAAAAAACCATGCTGTGAGTGAGCTAGTTTAATTCCTAAGAAGTACTTCAATTTTCCTAGCTCTTTTATCTCAAATTCTTTAGCCAAATACTTTTATAGAAATTTTCTCTTTTTTATCATCTCTGGTTACAATTATATCATCAATATATACTAATAGAATTGTAACTCTGCCTAAGTCTAAATTCTTGATAAATAGTGTGTGATCTCATTGACTCTGCTTATATCCCATTGCTAGCATCACTTTGACAAATCTTTTGAACTAAGCCCTAGGAGACTATTTAAGGCCATATAAAGCCTTTTTCAACTTGCATGCTTTGTTTACTTTTAGATGACCTCCAAATCCTAGTGAATACTTCATATATATTTTATCTTCCACATCATCATGTAGAAAAACATTCTTTACATCAAATTGTTGAAGCTACCAATTGAAATTTGCTATTAAGGATAACAAAATCCTAACTATATTCATCTTAGCCATAAGAGCAAAAGTTTCCTAATAATTCACTCCATAAGTTTAAGTGTAGCATTTAGCCACCAACCTGGCCCTATACCTTTCAACAATACCATCCGCTTTATATTTTACAGTGAAAATCTATTTACACCCAATTTGATTTTTTCTTTTAGGCAATTCCACTATGTCTTATTTTTCTCTAAGGCCTTCATTTCTATTTTCATGGCTTCCCTCCATTTCTCACTAGATAATGCCTTAGATAATGTAGTTGGAATAGAAATAGCATTTAAGCTCACAAAAACTTTTTGTGGGATAGTGGGAATTTTTTAAATGACACTAAATTAGAGATTAGGTATAGTGGATGCTTAGTATATTCTCTAGTTCCTTCCTAATGGCAATAGGCAAATCATAATTACTAGTTTTAGTTTTAGGATATTCATGCTCATTTTGAGAAACAAAGTAAAAAACTATAGTTACCTTATTTCCAAAGTATCAGGTTTATAGACTTGTACCAGTTCAGGAGCTAAAACTTTCCTTCTTGAATATACCTATTATTTCTTTATAGAATCAAGAACAATATTATCCTTTATCATAGCTTCTATATTTGGAATGGGTTCAGACTCAAATTCAATATTCGACTTAGACTTAGAAGAATTAATGGTTGAAAATATTAAAAAAGAAGAAAAGTCTAGCAAAAAGAAATATTTATCCTTATCTTGCATGAATAAAGTCTCCCCCTAAAGCTAATGTTGAGTAAAAAGTAAATTATTCAGTAACATCTGCAGACACATAAAATTTTTTTGTAGAAAGATGATAGCACTTAAACCTTTTCTGAGTTGATTAATACCCCATAAAAATACATCTAACCACTTTAAGATCTAACTTTCCCCTATTATGATTGTGAACATGAATAAACAATGTACAACCAGATATCTTAGGTATGAGGTTGTTTGTACTATTAAAGTTGGGATAGAAGTGTGAGAATAGTTTCATAGGGGTTTTAAATCTCAAAACCTTTTAAGATAACATATTTATAATATGTATGATAGTAAGAATAGCTTCCCCTAATAGGATTTGGGTATGTTTGGTTGAAAAAGCAAGGCTAAGGTTATGGCTAGTAAATGACTATTTTTCCTTTCTATCACTTCATTCTACTATGGAGTATTAATACAAGATTATTCATGGATAATCCTCTCTTTTTGAAAATAGGTAGAAAGATTCTAGTTGAAATAATCTCTTGCATTATTAGACTTAAATCTCTTAATTTTTACTAAAAATTAATTTTAGATCATGTTTTGGAAGATTAAAAACACATGATTCACATATGATTTGAATATAAGTAAAAATATCTAAGAGACTTTGGTACAATCATCTATGAAAAAAATAAATCAACTTGCACCAAAAATATTAAAAATTATAGAGGAATCTTATATGTCATTACAAATCAAGTAAAAAAGAGTAGAACTCCTTTTATTACTATTTAAAAAAGACACACATCTATGCTTTGCACGTTAACAAGCATCATAATAAAAATTTTCAACATTCAATCCTTTAAACAAAGAAGGAAACATGTTTTTCAAATTTTCAAAAGAAGGATATCCAAGATGAGAATGATAAAGCTATATTTTATTTTTATTGAGAGATTTTTTAGAAAGAAATGACAAAGATAAATTATTCTTGATATTACTTGTGTTGTTGATGTCTCAAAATAGTATAATTCATCCTTTTTCTTAGCAAGTCAAATCCTCTTTTTTAAACTTTGGTCTTGAAATTCATAATAGTAGAGATAAAAAGTTACTTTGCAGTTCATATCTCTAGTAAGCTTTTGCATAGATATCAGATTAATAGACAATTAATGAATATGAAGAACATTTTTAAGAACAAACAAGAGATTAATTTGAACATCTCATAATCTTGTAACTATAGAAAGTGAATCATTTGCAATAATAATTTTCTTATTACTAGGATACAGTGTATATCTACTAAACTTCTGTGAGGAATGTGTCTTGTGATCTGTGGCTTCTGAGTTAATGACCCAAGAACTCATAATAAGATTAACCAAAATATTTAATCCATGAGAATCAGAGACTTGTTAATCCATGAGAATCAGAGACTTTAACTCAACTAGAGATCTTACCCAAGAAACATACCCCAGTAGGCTTTTCAAAGGTTTTCAATAGGCTTATCAGTTTCTCAATTTCTTTTTATCCAACTGTCTTTATTCCTAAGATATTTATAGTACTCCGATAGTTCTACCAATTAGCACTTCCTCAATTTGGGTAGTAGTGGTAGCAAATTTCGTTATCTTTCTTTAGACTAAAACAAGCCTTAACAATTCAAATATAACTAGAAACGAGTCTTGGCAATGAAGTGTTCGGTAATAAAGGCCTAAAATAGAAATCAACAATGAATGCTAAAAATTATGCTTTATAAAAAGAGTTTAAAGCTTTGATACCATGTGAAAAAACTAAAAAATAAAACTATGTGCAAAACTAAAAGTAAAATTAAATGTATATTGAAAAACTACTTTTAAGAATTATACAAACACTTTAAGTTTATATATAACTAACTAGAGGGTAAATTAAAAAACTAAATCTTTCTAAAACTATCATATAATTGAGACTTATCTATCTTAATTTTCTATCCTTAATTCTAGGGATACAAATATAAATATACAAATTACAAGATTACAACTAGTTGTAACTAAGTGTTTTCCTAAAATAACAACTATTAGAGGAACAAACTTATCCATTTGAAAATGGGTAACAATGAATAAATACAGACTGGGGAGTAGAGTTTGTATTATTAAATTGTATTTGAAAAATCAAGATTTATAGTCTAAGATTCCCAAAACCAAAATAAAGAGAACTATCCAAAAGTAATATAGGGATTAACCTAGAAATTAACAGGAACACAAAAAAATGAAACAGCAGAGAAGCAATTTGTCAATTAGAGAACCTTACAGTTTCAAGAGAAGTTTTTTACTTTGGCAAATCATTAAAATAAAAATAAGACAAGCATGATTCTCTACAATATTACAACATTTTTAAAGTTTTTTAGTATTTTTTTTTTAGATTTAAGTTATAACTATATTGAATATTTTTATGTATGGGATTTTTTTCAAACCATATTAGAAAGAAAATGGATGTATTATCAGGGTTTTTTTTTAACTCCCACTCACCACTAATTAATATTTATGTTGCTAAAAGGCCATTAGATTTTTGCTGTTGTTTAGTTCTGTAGGTTTCATACGCCTAGATCACACAAACAGCTAGGAAAAATACAATATCCCACTTGCCACAGTCAAGCAACATCAAGGATTTCAAAATGAGTCCAAAATCCATCAAAAAAATAACTCTTAGCCCTTTCAAAACTGATAAGATGCACTAGGAAATACAAAACTATCCCAAAAGAAAATTCATTTTCTTATGTGGATAGGTATGCAAGATAGACGAATAATTACCACTGTAACTTTAAAAATTTTCATTTAAGTTTGTTCCCATCTTTTTTATGTTGTAAAAGGAAGTATATGAAATAGTGGTGACTAGTTTTCCATCTTGTTGAATGTAATGAAGTGTCTAGCTTGGAATTGCCATGGGCTTGGGAACCCATATGCAGTTTATGATCTTTAAAATATTCTAAAAAAAAAGATCACAAGGTTTTTTTTGTCAGAAACCACGTCTAATTAAAAGAAGATTGATAGGGTATGAAGAACATACCAATATAGTAGAATGTTTATGGTAGATGCAATGAAGAAGAGTGGGGGTTTAACTATGCTATAGTTAGAGAAATGTAATATATCATTGAGAAGTTATTCTAAGAATCAAATTGATATAGGGGTGGTGGATGCCGATGGCAAAGAATGGAAGAATATGGGGTTTTATGGAAAATCGACTACGCAAGTTAGGCATAATGCATGGGATATGCTAAAAAGATTGGGTCATCATAGTTCTCAAGCATGGCTTCGCAAAGGGGATTTTAATGAGATTTTATAGGACAAGGAAAAATTTAGGGAAAGAGTAAGACTAGTAACATAAAAGGAAGCATTTTGAAAGGTATTAGAAGATGTTAAGCTCCTTAACTTGGTTTCACATAATACAATTTTACATGGTATAAAGGTAGAACAAGGGAGAAAAAGATCCAAAAAAGGTTGGATCATGCCGTTAGGAATAAGGATTGGATGGATAGTCTCCCCAACTTCATGGTACGACACCTAACCTACTCTACTTTAGACTATTGTCCAATTTTAATAGACACAACAAGCGTAAAGCAAAATAGATGAAACCAATCATCATGGAAAAGAAAATACTTTGAAACCACATGGATTATTGAATTGAATTGAATTGCATAGATATTATGGATAATGAGTGGACTGATAAGGATTACATAAATTTGAGAAGTAAGCTGTATAGAACCCAAGCCAAGCTTTATGATTGGTATGCAAACAAATTCCAAATTTAAAAAAAGCGTATACAAAAACTACTCAACCAACGAAAGATGGTGTAATAAAAGGCTAGTGGTTATGTTGATTTGAGCAAGATGAATGAGCTTAAAGCGTGTCTTAACAATTTACTTGAACAAGAATAATTATTTTGGAAACAGAGATCCCAAGTTAATTAGTTGAAGAATAGGGATAAAAATACATGATTCTTTCATGCACAAGCATCTTAGCATAAAAGAGTAAAAAAAATTGATTGGAGTAGAAGATGAGAATGGGGTTTAGCATGAAAGAGAACATAAGTGGCTAAATAAGCAGTGAGATAATTTAAAAATATTTTTAAGTTTTAAGGACCACCAAATCTAGCTCATATCCTAGGATTAATTACTTCTTGTGTCATAAAGAGATGAATGAGTTTCTCTTATTAGAGCTTATAGCCAAAGAGATTTAGAAAGTAGTTAAATAGATTTATCCCACAAAAACTCCAAGACTTGGTGGTATGCTTGCATTATTTTACCATAAATTTTGGCATATCATAGGACTTGAAGTAATTAATTTCTATTTAGATTTTTTGAATGGAATTGGTAACCTAGATAATATCAATGAAACCCATATTATCATCACCCTCAAAAGTAGTAGTCTTAAGAAAATGACCCAGTACAAACCAATCAGCTTATGGAATATGCTTTACAAAATTATTGCTAAAATTTTAGCTAATAGATTAAAGCTGTTGTTACCAACTTGTATTAGAGAAAAGCAAAATGCCTTTATCCTAGGTAGGCTTATATTTGATAATGTCCTTATAGCCTATGAGTTGCTGCATACTATGAAATAAAAAAAGAGAGGTGAGGATGGTTGGGTCACACTTAAATTAGATATGAGCAAAGCATATGACTAGCTGGAATGGCAATACCTCGATGCTATTATGGGTAAACTAGGGTCTAGTAGTAGATGAAGATCCCTAATTATGTGTTGTATTTCTTTTGTCTCTTATAGGGTGGTTATAAACGGTTCTATGAATGATAATTTCTCTCTTGTAAAAGGTCATTAACAAAGAGATCCCCTTTCACCTTATTTATTCTTGATACGTATAGAGGGATTGTTAGCACTTTTATCCAGTCACCAAAAAGAGAGCCTGCTATAAAAAGTTTCAATTAGTGCCCAAGGCCTAAGAATCACTCACATATTTTTTGCAAGTGACAACTTGCTTTTCTTTAATGTAAAGCAAATGGAATGCAATATGGTGAGGCACATGTTAAAAATGTATGAGAAAAGTTTTAGGCATTAGATCAATTATGACAAATCATGATTGTTTTTAGCTCAAATACAAGTGAAGATGCAATCAAAATGACAAAGAGATTGTTTGGGATCCAGTCCACTTTTAATCCGAATAGGTATTTGGTGCTGCCTATGTTTATTAGGAAAAGGAAAAAAAAAGGCTTTCATGAAGATTTTTGAAAAAATAAATAAGAAAATAAAACATTAGAGTCATAAATGGCTATCAACTGAAAGAAAAAAGTGTTTATTAAAGCGGTTCTACATTCTACGTTCACCTATGCTATGTCTTATTTTTGTATTCCCGAAAAGCCTATACCATAAGATCAACATGATTATTAGCAAGTTATAATGGCGGTACTCCATGAAAAAAAAAAAAGAAGGGAATCCACTAGATGAGTTAAAAGAAACTATGCATAAAAAAAAGGTGGAATGGGCTTTAGAGACAAGAGTTTGTTTAATCGAGGCCCTTGTTGTGAAACAAGGATGAAAACTCATGTAAAATCTTTTCTCGCTTGTTCACAAAGTGCTTAAAGCCAGGTGTTTTCCTAAAACTAATTTTCTTGATATAGAATTGGGAAAAACACCTTTTTATTCTTAAATAAGCATTTGGTAAGGAATTGCTATCCTAAACTTTGGCTTGAGGTAGCATGTGGGAACGGCGAAAGAATCAGAATTTGGCATGATAAGTGGATCCCAATAATGTGCAACTTTCATCCCACTCTTCAAACAGACCATATACCAAATGGTAAAAGATTTGTTCCATGCAAATAGGGTACAATGGAATGATAAAAAGCTAGATAATATATTCTATGAAGATATGGTAAAAGAGATTAGAGTTATACCCATTAGCTTGAGTGGTCAACAAGATATTTTGGTTTGGCACTACACCAAGAGTCTACTCTGTGAAAAGTGGATAAATTGGTCTCGAATGAAATGAATATAAGCCAAAGGAAAAAGGATATTAGAGGGATAAGCAATAGCAATATGAATCTATTTTGGAAACAGGTTTGGCAACTATCAATACCTACCAAGATTAGAATCTTTCTATGGAAGATATGGAATAATATTTTACCGGTACATGAAACATTATAGAGAAAAATAGTTATAAAGCATACGCAGTGTTTGAGATGCAATGAAGAAAATGAGACAACAATGCTTGCTATAAAAGACTCCATATGTGCGAAAAAAAGTTAGAGGCTTGTATACCTAAATGAATATTGGTAGGATAGACAGATAAGGGATGTCTGACAATGGCTAGCTTTGGTGACAAACGAACTAAATGAGGATAAGCTAGGCAAATTTACAACGATGTGTTAGGCATTATGGGGGGATAGGAACGACAAACTCAAGAGTAATATAATCATAATGGCTCAGGCCATGGTGATGTTTGTACACCAATTCTTGTTAGAGTATAACAAATCTCAAGAAAGGGAGAGGGCAACAATGGGAAGAACGATAGATAAATGGAAAGCACCTATGCAAGGATGGTTGAAAGTTAATTTTGATAGGGCTCTTGAAAGAAAAAGAATAGAGTAGTAATTGAAGCTATCACAGAAACCATTTAGGCATGGTAAAAGGAGCTTTATGTATGAGCGTGAATGGCATTAAAGACCTAGAAGTCAATAAAGGCATGACATTGGTTAGAGCAACAAAGTTTGCAAGAAATTTAGGAATGTAGAAGGTGATCATGAAGGGTAATGCACTTATGGTAACTTCATAATTTAAACAATTTATGAAAGGAAACTTAGTGGTGGATACCATTGTAGAGCTATTTAGGTTCACTAAGTGGAGAATCTCTCATGCACACAAAGAAGCAAACGAGGTGGCTCATAGGCTAGCAAAGATCTAGAAAGGAAAATCTTATCTAGTTGGATAATATGATGAGTTTTATGATATTGTACTATGAAATAGTTGTATCTTTGTTTAATGAATCCAAGTTTTATTAAAAAAAAATTTTTTTTTCATTGATATATTCCTTGTTTATCCAAACAAATTAAAAATTTTCAATTTTTTTTGGCATTACAATTTCTTTAGTTTTTCCATATTTTTTACCTTCATTTTTTTTTTTGTAAACCATACTAAGCCTTAGTTGATATGTGAAGAATTATTTATTCATTATGTGATAGTTTTTTATTTTTATTTTGATCCTTTAATGAAAATTTTAAAAAAATTAAAAAGTGAAGGCAAAAAGGGAAAAACTATGAGGGAGCATTTAGTTCACAAATTCTTAAATTTCAAGAGAAACAGTAAATTCAAAGAAAGTAATATTGAAAGAAAATAGGTGATTCCTGAAGTTGCTAGCATTAAGGAATATAAGATTTTTGTTTTTGATTAGACGAATGTAAGATTATTTAATAAAATTTTTTTGTTAAATTATCTTTAATAACACGTGAATAATACATGAAAAACATGAAAATATAAAAATAACATGTGATATATAGTTATATTTAAATTACTTATTTATTTATTTAAAGTGTAAATATTTTTCTAATATTTTTTATGAAATTAATAAAAATTAGAAATTACTAAAACTAGTATATACTTATATCAAATAAGATCTGTGTAAATAAATATTTTTAAAATATTTATTATATATATTTTGTTAAGTCATATGGAGCCTAATTATTATTCTAACACTGATTATCCTTACATAGAGAAAATATGTGGATCGAATTCTGATAAGTAATAATATTAACTAAAAGTGTTTTAAGTTTTATTATACATTTAATATATGTAATAATAGATGTTATAAGTAATAATAAAATTTTTTTCATAATATATTTTTAGCAAAAATTGTATTTTTAATTTTAAGAACGTGACCTTTGTTGAATCTATAAAATTTTAAAAAATATATTTTTTCATGATACGTTTTTAACAAGAAGAACGTTTTAAATTTTAAAGACGTTGTCTTTATTGAATAGAATTTTGAAAAATAAAATTTTTCATATATTTTTAACAAAAATCATATTTTTAATTTTTAAAGTGTCATCATTGTTCAAATTATAAAATTCTAAAAAATAATTTCGTTTTCATAATATATTTATTTAACATGTAAAAATAGCCTTTTGTTATATCTAAAAAATATTTTATTTTGTAAAATAAAATAAATAACAAAATTTATATTTATTTTGTAATTTTAGAATATTACAAATGATAATATAATATGAAAATACAATTAAATGAAAATAAAAAGGTGAAAGTTTTACTTTTGCTTTGAAATTTGAAAAAACAGTAGGGAGATGAAATTTTTTTGTTTTCAAACGTAAATATTCATATATTACTCAATTGATTCTGTCACAACAATTTCCACGGTGCTTGTGGGGCATTCCCCTATCCACATCTCATCAGAATGATGTTGCAGACCTATGTTGGCTAATCTGTGAGCGGCTTTGTTTGCCTTTCTTCTGACATGACCTACATTGAAAGAACAAAAGGTCTTTCCTTTTTCTTTAATATCAGCAACGATGTGTCCCATGGCTGACAGGTCTTCCCTCTCTGATTGAATACTATTAATGACGTTTAAGGCATCTCCCTCCAGTATCGGGTTCGTCGGTCTCATCGAAATTGCCATGTCCACCGCTTTTGCCGCTGCCCATGCTTCCACCATGCTTGCCTCGTGCACGTTATACACCCTAGTAATCGCTGCCCCTAGCACCTTACCTGTGTGGTCTCGTGCTATGACTCCCAAACCCCCTGAACTATTTGCCCTGATGAATGCACCATCAAAGTTTATTTTAACAAAACCCACATGTGGTGGTCTCTACACTATGTAAGTCGTTGCCATTTGCTCCATTTCTAGCGCTTGTGCTTGCTTGAACTCCTGCAGATATGTTGTAGCTAAACGGGCTAGCGTTTCTGATGATCTATTTTCTTCTGCTTTCGCCACCATATTCCTCCCATGCCACACGACCCAACGAACCATCAGCCCCAGTTCCTAGCTTGCAGCATCTACATCCCTAGCAATCTCATGCAACCAACCGCTTTCTGCATTCTGGTTTACGACCCTCCACTTCGCTTGGAGAGTAACAATATCCCAAATAGCCTTTGCGTATGGGCATTCCCATATGGCATGAACTATGGTTACCTGCTGCTGACCACATCTAGAGCATATGCCTTGTATCTGAATTCTTCGTTTCATCAGTGTGTTATAGGTTGGTAGGAATCCATAGTTGAGTTTCCACCGAAAGACTTTAATCTTACTCACACTACGGCGATTTAGATTTTTAGTTGCATTTTTTTAACCTTTAATAGCGTTTATGAATGTCATTAAAAAATTTAAGGCATTAGCAAAAAATATCAGTCAGAGTGTCGGTTACACACACATCAGAGAAAATAGCAATGTTTATATCTGAAAATGTCATTATTTAACGGTGTTTATATCTTTGAGACGTTGTTAATTTAGTAACGTTTTTATTTAAAAAAAACACTGCTATTATGGTGGCATTTATATGATAAGACACAGCTAAATTAACTACGTTTGTATAAAAAAAACATTGTTAATTTAGTGACATTTTTTAATAAAAGCACCATTATTTTTAGTAGCATTTTATAATACAAATGTCACTAAATTATTCATTTAGTGATATTCTTAAATGCGAATGCCGTGAAATTAAAAATTTAATTTTTTAAATAAAAAATTCTGTTAATATTTATTATTTTCATTAACAAGAAATCTTAATGAAATAAAAACAAACTTAAATTCAGAAACTGAAATTAATAAAAACTTAATTCACATTAAATATGCATCTAATTAACACAAAGTTTAATAATTAGTATAATAACATTCAAATTTTTTTAATGCATTAACAAAAGAAAAATTAAAATGTATGAAATTGATAATTGCATAGATTTTGAAGGCTATCAATTGATGAAGGAATTTTTTCACCTTAGTCAATAGCGTGCTCAAGAACCTATTGAATAATACTATACAATTTGTAACACTTCATAATAAACTTTTTTATATTAAAAAATATAAATATTTACTAAATATAATACCTAAGTGGTAGACTATCGAGATCAGTTCTTGGAAATTATTGTTGCACAAAATTCATAAGATGATCGAATCGATCATGTAACTGCTAAAATTTTGCACGCTCTTGCTCCATTTTAGCACGTTCTTACCCAATTTTAACACGCTCCTGTTCTCTTTCTACTTCCATTTGCTAGAAACGTTGTTGCATAGTTTGCAATTCCTCTCTCAATATTGAAATGTGTTGTGAAGACTAGCTTGCTGAGAATGTAAATTGTTAAGAGCTACGTCCATAGTATGTAGATGGTGTTGGACCCAATCTAAGGTCTTAGACTCGTCCATTCCTTTCTTTTCTAGCAACTTCTATGATTATTCGATTTTTCAATTCTTGCATGTTGATAGAAGCATCAAATGCTACTTCAATCTCAGCAACCATTTTCTCTTTCGCTTTCTCTTATAAATTAATCATATACAACTTTTAAGTTTAATGATTAATTGATAATATGTTAAAAAGAGTAAACATTTACTTTCTGTTAAAATAGATATTACAAATTACCAGAATTTTTTATGTTTTGACATTCATGTAAATCCATATTTTTTGTTGTGTTAAGCAAAAAAGTTTCACACGTCCAATTTTACCACCCATCTCAATCTCCTATACAAAAACATATGTTATTGTTAAATACATATCAATTGCAACTTATTCATGCATATCAAGCCTGTCAATCAAGTTCAAAAATTTTGAATAATTTTAATATCATGTATTTAATCTATCTAAATTGTTAAAATATAAATATAACTGTAAATTTATATTTTGGCCCCTTAACAACACAATAGTCTTAAACAGACGTAAATAATAAAAGCATTTTGACCTTTCATACATATCGATCATAGAAACCAAATTTAATTATTTGGACAAGTTTAATATCATGGATTGAAGCCATTCAAACTGTTCAAAGCCATCCAAAAGTTTAATTTATATTTTTACCTTTTAAAGGCAAAAAATAATCCCAAATAGACATAAACGACAACTTGTTCACCCATATCAATCGTAGAAACCAAGTTCAATCAATCGAACAAGTTTAATATCAAGTATTGAATCTATCCAAACTATTAAAATAGAACAATAATAACAAATTTGTATTTTTACCTAAATAGACGTAAACAATAACTTTTTCATACATATCATCCGTGTCAACTAAGTTCAATACTTTCGATAAGTTTAATATCATGTATTAAAACTTTCAAAACTATTAAAACAGAACAATAATTGTTTATTTGCATATTTACCTTTTAACGGGATAAAAAGTTCTTCATTGGAATAAGTTTAAAATCATAAACTTACTATTTCTTTTTACTTTCTTGAAAAACTCTTTGATCCACTTGTGTGGCTATATTTCTGTTGCTTTTTGCTATCAATCTCAATCTATTCTCTTTCGTGTCATAAAAAATAATTGCGTATATGGTAGAAATACAAAAATTACTAACTTAAAGCATAAAACACTTTCATTATTTCATTCTACTAGACAAAGTTATAAAAATTAGTACCTTTCCTTTTCTTGAGAACCAAAATCTAACTAATTATTCATATTGTCACCTAATCACATTACGGGATAGATTTTCCATCATCGCCTTTACAGTAGTATTTCGATCAAAATACTTATTCTTTAAATTATGCTTATAAACTTTCCATTTCTTTCCCAATGACTTAAGCACAAATGAAGTTGATATTTCAAGTACAAATCTTGATTGTAATAATACAATAAGAAAAGTTTGAATAAGTAAATAAAATGTAAAATAATTATATTTTTATATGTAATTAATTATACTAATATCTTAATAAAGTTTAAAGCATCAGCCTTAACTTTTGCTAAAACTTTATGACATGTTTCATAATGAATAGGCAATTTCATTCTATTGCCGGCAAGCATGCCTATAAATCTAGCCAACAGTTGAGCCTCTGCACCAATCGATTACCTATAAGAATTTGTAGACACTACAATACGCTCGTTCGAAGGTAGTGCAAACAATTTATTCAAAGTTATCTGACTTCTGGTCCTCCGTTGACTATTGTTATCAACTGTAAAAATAAAAAATCAATTTCTAAAATGCCAATGCTTTAATCATTATAATCGAATTATAAATATACGGTATATGATACCTGCATTCCAATTTAAAGCATAATCAATTGATGGAATACTGTCTAAACCTGGACCTCTCATATTGCCAGATCCAATAGTAGTTGAAGGGTTAAAAGTGATTGAGTTAGATCCAACAATATGTTCATTCCCTTCCAAAGGATTCAGTCTATAGCCAATATCAACAGGTACTGCAAATAGTTCTGAACTAATATCTCTAATATGTATTCTTTTCAATCTACTCCTCTGCATTGTAGCTTACTTGCATCATAAAAGCGAATATATAAAAGATATTAGTTTACAACATATATAAAGACATTGAAAGTTAAGAAATCATAACCTACAATATATAAAGAACATATCAATTTAACTAAATCACAAGATAATGTATGATTTACAATATAATAAATATACAATAGCGATTGCAACATTAATTACATACAAGCATTTAGTACATTATGTCTTAAACACTCGAATTATAAAATATAGATGATCCATCATGGTTCATAAATGTCTTTAGTAATATCTTCACAGACCCACTAAGCTTAGGTACTGGAGATATTTTCATCCAAGTTTTGTTCAGTAAAAAGATAACATTTAGTTCCATGTTTAACATCATCTCTAGTATCTAACCCCATATCAAATAAGTCTTTAGGTATCTTTTGAAGAACAACAAACCAACCCAATTCTTTGGGAACTTCAAAATAAAAAACTTGTTTGACTTGAGATGAAAAAACATAAGGTTCATCGATGAGTTGTTGTTCAGTATGAATTAATTGAGAAAAATTCACAAGTATAAATCCATACTGATCTTTCTTAATACCCCTCGTACTATTTACATCAATCCAATCACATCGAAATAAGACAACTTTTCACTTGCCATAATAATCCAACTCAATGATGTCATTAATCATGCCATAATGTCAACATTTCCCTCTAAAGGGTTTGTGTCCCTAGCACTAGCAGAGCTAGTCGTTGATGAAGTAACAACAACTCTTGAATTTTGTGTACTTTTAAATTTCTCACGAGATTTAGTATGAAATTTAAATCTATTGATGATGAAACCTTTGTATTATTTCATAATCCTGTTCAAACCTTATGAAAGACACTTCACCTCTTCACTAACAAGCCTTCCACTCCAAACCTATAAAAGTGGAATAAATATATATATGTTATTAATGTTAGTTATAACGTAAGCATTTTATGAATATTTCTCATAATGGGAAGTATGGCATTACTTATAGTTACTCTTAACCATTCATGAAAGTTTTCAATGAACAACTTATCAAGCTCTTGAGGGTTTGATCATCAATAATGTGCAGGAGCTCTCAAATTATTTCTATACTCACTACAAAACATCATGATAAAGTATTAACAATAAAAAAAATAATAAATTATGCTTAATGGAATAACTAATTTCCTTGCTAAAAAACTTATGTGCGAAACAATTCAATTGAGTCATGATGGAAAATAACATATTGATGTGCTTTTGCCTAAGATTTTTCATCTAACTCCACCATTCACCTTTGTCTATTGGTTGTCCAAAACTTTTAAAAAGATAACTGTAGGCAAAGTCAATATGCTGCATACCAACATTTCTCGATGGTTTATTAAATTTCATTTCAACATTTTCCAAATAACAAGAACAAAATGTCATACACTCTTCTGCTCAATATCATTCAGCAATAAAACCTTTTGGATAGCATTTTTGTGACAATAAGACTTTAACCTCCCTAAAAACCTATTACATAAAGCATTAGTCATATATCTTTTTAACTAGAGTGGCATGATCATCAATAACAACCTAATCAATCTATTAACAAATAATACCTTTCGATATGATACATCCATCAATAATAAATTGGTCCATTGACTTTTGCTTCATATGAAAGGTGGATAACCAAATGCATCATAATAGTGAAGAAGTTTGGAAGGAAAATCTTCTCTAAATGGCATAAAGTAATTACGGCTTGATCTTGAAGTATATCGAGCTCTTTCATATTCATACATTTCTCACATAGAGATTTAAATATGCTACTCAATTCAATTACCACAGAAGTGACTTGCTTTGACATTGATGAATGTAAAGCAATTGGAAGTAAGTCTTGCATTAAAATGTGAAAATCACGTGACTTCAATAAAAAAAAAATTTTGCTCCTTCAGATTCACACTTCTCGATATATTTGATGTATAGCCATCTGAAACTTTGACTTTTTCAACACCTTGCAAAACACATCTTTTTTAGCTTTAGAAATCTTAAAATAAGTAGGAGGCAATTGATATTTGTCATTAGAAAGCAACTTCGGATGAAGGTCAGTGCGAATTCCTATATCAACTTTGTCAAGCTGACTCTTTAAGTCATCATTTGATCTTTTATTCATATTGAGAATTATCGTTATAAAATTTTCACAAACATTCTTTTTTATGTGCATCAAATCAAAGTTATGGCATAATAAATTATATTTCCAATAAGGCAACTTAAAAAAGATACTTCTTTTTTTCTACAACTCAGACTCATTAGGGTCATCTTTTTTATTATCCTCTTTATTACTTTAAATATCAAGATCACCAACTTGAGTATCACTATCACCAACTTGTGTAATATAAGGCTAGACACCTTCAAAGATGTCTTTCACTCTTTTCTTTGATAGAGTCATTTTTTCATAAGTGAAATTGATATCTTTTAACTTTGATAAGATATTAGACCCATTAATTAGTAAAGACGATCTCTTCAACTCTTTAGTTTTATCAAAGAGATGTTTTTGAAATCTAAATCGATGATTATTATCTAACCATTGACGATGTCTTATATAACAGAACTTTCTATCATTAGGTAACCACTTTGAATATGTCTGTGTAGCACAACATGGACAAGTATAATGACATTTTGTACTCCTACCAGATAAATTCATATAAGTAGAAAAATCATTAATAGTCCATAATAAAATAGCATGCATATTGAAGTTCTCTTTTTTTTTATGCATCATTAGTTTCAACTCCTTCCCATAATTGCTTTAACTCTTTAATAAGAGGTTGTAAGTAGATATCTATATCATAACCTGGACCTTTTTCCTCAAGAATTATCATAGACAATATAAATGACTATTGCTTTGTAGCAATCCATGATGGCAAATTGTAAGGAATCAATACAACTAACCAAGTACTATAAAAAGTACTAATCATTTTGAATAGGTTGAACCCATCAGGTACTAGTCCAAGCATAACATTTCAAATATCATATACAAAGTCTAAAAACCTAGAATGAAATAATTTATATGCCAAAGAATCTACAGAATGCCTCAATAATCCATCATCTGTCCACTTCTCATGATGCCACCTTATTGAATCTGTAGTTTTGAAAGACTTGAAGAGTCATTGAAGTCTTGGTATTAATGAAAAATAGCATAAAACCTTAACAGACTTCTTTTTGTCATAGACCTCATCACCATCCTCATTTATTTCATCGGAGTTTTTGTCCACCCAACAATAAATACCACATAAATGATAAGATTTTTAATTTTTTTCTATCACCCCAATACAACATGTAATCATTGAAACAACTATGAATTTTTTCATATCTGAAACCCAAATCCTTAATCATCTTCTTTGATTCCTTATAAGATTCAAGAAATTTTGCAAAAGGAAACATTTATTTCATAAACTCTAATAATAAGTTAGAGAGTTTCTCGTTTAACCACATAAGCATTTCAAGTGAAAAAGATAAACATAGAAAGATAATCTTGAATGTTTCGATCCCTCATAAAGTTTTATATTCATATCCTCAAGCAACCTATAAAACTTTGATGCTTCTCCGCTAGGTTATTGGTCACCTACACCTGGCCTAGGTTCACCAAATTCATTCATTTCAACATTAGATTGATTAAATCCATCATTTTGGATAAACGGATTATGAAAATATTGGTTATCTCGCAACATACCTTCAATGTCATCTATTATAAAAGGATCATATTGGTGTTAGGGTGCCCTTGAAGTTGAAAAAACTCTAGTGAAAGACCTTGACGGTACAAACTCTCCATGAAAATATCAATTAACATATCCCGAGACAAATCTAATACAAATTAAATGTTCAAAAACAACTTCATGCATTTGCCAATTGATATAGCACACTTCACACATAGGTATAATATCATATTATCTTTACTTTGTATTCTCAAATACAAAATTAAGAAAATTTTTTATTCTATCTCTGTACTCTTGACTTTTGTGTCCAACTCTTATCCATTTAGTACTTGCTACATTATCAGACCAAATGTATATAAATAATTTATATACAAACGAACATGTAAAATACTTAAGTTTACTATGTTTTAAACAAAAGATAATAATAAGACCAGTACTTACAGAAGACTAAAACTCTTTGTTATGAAGTATTTTATCAGCTAGCTGATATTAAGCATTTAAAACTCTACTGCTAATGTAGACATTACCCTAGAGTATTTGTAGTTGGGGTTGAAATAAGGTAAAATAGGGATAAAGGAAACCTAAAAAAGATGAAAATGGAAGGGAACAAAAAGTAGATGATAGGTTCCAAATGAGTATTTGAGAAAGATGGGTTTTGGAGAAAATTATTTAAACTAAAAAGAATATAGCGAATTCAAAAGTTGAAGGAATAGTAAAATAAAGTAAAAGCTTAAGTAAATAACTAATGAATAGTCAAAATAGGGTTCTAAAAGATAAAACTCAAATACTAAAAGCTAAAGGAAAGGGAAAGTAAATTGTGCTTGGTCTAGAAATAGAAATAGTAGAATAATGAAGATAAAGCTTAAAGTTGGTGATTGGATGCACTAAGTTTGGGGATAATTTAATTGGCTTGGATTATTGAAGGCGTTTACTTAAAAAAAATACCTCCAATAATTTTCTCTTAAATATTTTTTGGGTATATTATAGGGGCCTCCAATAAAGTCGTAGTAAAATTTTAAGGTGATTATTAAAGGCGTTTATGCCCTAAAAATGCCTTCACTAATTTCATCTCATTTTTATAGTGTATTTATTCAATGAGTTTTTTGCATAATACACCTTTAATAATTCCCTAATTTTTATTAATGAACATCAACGAAGGCGATTTTCTACTAAAAATACCTTTAATAATTCACTCTAATTTCTAAGACAAAATTATTGAAGGCATTTCCTAAGAAAAAATACCTTCAATAATTTTCTATTAAAAATTGTTTAGGATTATTGAAGGCGTCTTCTAGTGAAAAATGCCTTCAATATTCTACCATTAAAATTTGAAAACAATTAGTCAAGGTGTTTATTCTAGAAAAATGCCTTCACTAATTCATTCTAATTTGAAGAAATTTTTTGAAAGCATTTTTCGCATTAAACTTCTTTAATAATTTTGTAGATAATTATAAAAATATTTCTTGAGAAAAAATACCTTCAATAATTTTCTTTTAAAAATTATTTGGGAGTATTAAAGGCATCTTCTAATGAAAAACGCCTTTAATACTCCACTACTAAAATTTTAAGATGATTAGTCAAGGCATTTATTCTAGAAAAATGCCTTCACTACTTCGTTCTAATTTGAAGGAATTTATTGAAAGCGTTCTTTGCAACAAACGCCTTCAATAATTTTTGTATAATTATTGAAGGTGTTTCTTAAGAAGAAAACTTCTTCAATAATTTCCTTTTAAAAATTATTTTGGATTATTAAAGGCGTCTTCTAGTAGAAAAAGCCTTTAATATTCCACTATTAAAATTTTAAAACGGTTATTGAAGGCGTTTATTCCAGAAAAATGCCTTCATTAATTCGTTCTAATTTTTGAAAGAATTTATTGAAGGCATTTTTTGCATTATGCACCTTCAATAATTTCCTTCGATAATTTCCTTTTAAAAATTATTTAGGACTATTAAAGGTGTATTCTAGTGAAAAACGCCTTTAATATTTCACTTCTAAAATTTTAATATGGTTATTAAAGGTGTTTAGTTTAGGAAAATGCCTTCAATAATTTTTGTATAGAATTTATTGAAGGTATTTTTTTAGAACAAACTCTTTTAATAATTTTTTTTTTAAATTATTTGGGATTATTAAAGACGTATTCTAGTGAAAAATGCCTTCAATATTCTACTTCTAAAATTTTAAGATAGTTATTGAATGTGTTTGTTCTAGGAAAACACCTTCACTAATTCATTTTAATTTTTGAAAGAATTTATTGAAGGTATTTTTTGCATTATATGTCTTTAATAATTTTTGTACAGAATTATTAAAGGCATTTTTTGGGAACAAACACCTTCAATAATTTTTTTAAAAAAATTATTTAGGATTATTAAAGGCATCTTATAGTGAAAAACACATTCAATATTCCACTATTAACACTTTAAGGTGATTAGTGAAGGCATTTTTTCCAGAAAATTGCCTTCACTAATTTGCTATAATTTTTTGCAAGAATTTATTAAAGGTATCTTTTACATAATACGTCTTTAATAATTCCCTCTACTTTTATTGCAAAAATATCAGTGAAGGTGATTTTCTACCAAAAACCCCTTCAATAATTTTTGTTCAGAATTATCGAAGGCATTTTTTAAGGAAAAATGCCTTTAATAATTTTTTTTGAAAATTTTTTTTAGGATTATTGAAGACGTCTTTTAGTAAAAGATACCTTCAATAATCTCTAACTAAAATTTTAAAGGAATTATTAAAGGCCATTTTTTTTAAAAAAAAATGCCTTCATTTATAAGTTTTATATTTATTCCCTTGTCTTGAACATCGAAATTGCTGACTGCTAGTATAAAGAATAATTAAAAGTTGCATTAATCAACCAAACCAAACCTATAAACACATTTCTATCAAAATTTTGGTTTCTTTATCTTTATCTTCGCCACCAACCTTCAACAAATCAATGGAGCATACTTTTTTATCTACCGATATGTCTTTATTTTTTTTGTTTATTGTATTATTTATATTATTCGATAGAGATATTTTTTTTGATTCTTTACTATTTACATATGCATATATATATTTTTATTCATTTCAGCATAACTGCAAACACCATTTTATGTATTTATTTATTTATTTTTCTTTTTTATATTTTTTTCTTTCTTTTTGACAGCTTTTCTATCGGTCACTTGCAGCTGTCAGCCGCTCTGACAATCACCGGTAGCTGTTCTGACAGTCGGTGGTCACCCTAATCAAAGGCGATAAAAATCTCAAATTTTTTAGGATTTCGATCTTCCTTTTTGCTCTATAAATAGAGCTACAAAAATAATTGCAAAAAAAAAAGTTTGAAACCTTAAAAAAAAAAATCAACCAGATTAAAAAAAAAACCAACTTTCTGTCAAACAAAAATTTAAACAAATCAAACACATACAAGCATAAAAATAATAGCCTCTGGAAACGAGGGCCACAACGGCAAACAAAAAATAACACATATATAAAAAAAAAATTTTGACCGAACTTTTCAGGCCAGATCTACACCATTTGGAGCCTCTTTTTACGAAAATAGGCCCGGATCTGAACTCATGAGGCTGGGAGCATTCATTTCAAAAATTTTAAATTTTTTTGGTGACCGACAGACAGCGACCAACAACACCGATGGCAGTCGATGCAGAGGTTCAATCATCAAATACTGGGTTTTAGGGAGAGAAAAAAATGTCTAAGAAGAAGAGAGAGAAAAAAAAGAAGAAAATTGAGTAAAAAAGTTGATTCGGCCATTAAATAGGCATTCAAAACAACGTCATTTAGGAAAGAAGCAAAACGACATCATTTTGAACCCAGAGGATCCGCGTTGACCCGACCCAACAACTCGTTCTCCCTTTGACCCTCAATCAGTCTAGCTAAATCGATCAAGACAGGACTAGATCGCCGTTGAACTGTCGAATCGCCTAGATCAAACCAAACTGATGTCGAACCGTCGAACGGACCGAATCGGCCCAAACCTATGTTGATCGAATCATTGACCGGTCCGGTTCAGGTAAAAAAATTTTTTTTTTTTTATATATTATTTATATTATTTTAAATCTTGTTATTAGCAGTTATCCATGTTAAAAAATTTAAATTTGTTAAAATAAAGCTTTATGTAGTTAAATTTTTAAAAAAAATTTAAAAGAGAAATAAAAATAATACTAAATTAATAAAATAAGAAAAGAAAAATTTTATCTAATGATGAGATTCAAAGATACTCCGAGTAGTGATGCCTACGAAATCTCTATGTGAAAAGATTTTTTTAAAATACTACCAGTGTATTGGAGTATTTATAAAAAAATTTTTAATACAATAAAATTTTCCTTTTTGTTAATAAAAAATAAAATTAATTAATTTATTAAAAATAATAATAATATAAATAACAAAAAAAGAAAATTTTATCCAATGATGGGATTTTAAAACTATTCCGAGTAGTGATACTTTATGAAATCCCTATATAAGAAGATTTTTTTTGAAATATTACAAGTGTATTGGAATATTAATAGAAAAACTTCAATATAAAAAAAATTCTTTTTTTTTTCTTCAAAAATTTAAATTAAAAATAAAAATTAAATAAAACAATTAATAAAATTTCTAAAAAAGAGAATAAAATGTGTGCATCAACATGGTAACATTCTGCATTGTATACACGACATAATTTTTTACGAAAAGTAAATTTAAGCCTTCAAGGATGAAATTTTAAGGTATTCCGAGAAGCGATGCCTAAGAAATCTCTAGGTGAAAAAAGTTCTTCTAATGTTACCAACGTACTAGAACATTTTAAGAATTATTTCAATAAAAAGGTTCTAATTTATTTTTCTTGAATAAAAATGAAACAATAAATAATAAATAAAAAAATAATTTCTAATAAATAAAAGGTCCAAAAAATTATTTTTCAAACACTGAAAATGGGACTATGTTTTTATCAAAATCAAAGAATAACACGTAGTTAATTAGTACCATTTTAAATGAGCACTGTAAGAGTGCTAATCCTTTCACACGCATAATCGACTCATGAACCTAGATTGTTATGTAGACTCTAAAATTATCATTTTAATAAATTTTAATTAATTTTAAGATTTCATTAAAAGGATATGTTTTAATAGGTGGCCAATCACACATAGTCAAAAAAGATTGATGGCAACTCTCATTTTTTATTTCATTTACAAATTCATCGAGCGGACATAAAATCGTTACGCCAGTAACCATAGTTGTCCAAGTCTTAGTATTGCATTAATGCTGTTTCTGTATAGTTTTCTTTAAATATTGTGGTTTGCTGAATGGTATTGTGTGATATTGTTTTGTTGAATGGTATTGTATGATATTGGTATGCTGAATAGTATGCTAAATGGTTTACTGAATGGTTTGTTGAATGATTTACTGAATGGTTTGTTGAATGGTGTTTCTATTAACATTGTTGATTAGTTTGTTGAATGATGTTTCTGTATGTAGCATAGTATTGGTTGTATTTAATTACGTACAGTATTAAATTTAGACGGTCATTTTGGTGTATTTTATATAATTATGATCAAAATCACAAGTATTATAGACTCCAAACAACATAATTCTCCTTCTATTAAACATGCACAAGACATATTTGTTGGCCAAAAAAAAAAAGAAAGGGGATGAAATAAACAAATTAAAGTGAGTGATACAAAAATTCACGTTGACTTCAATCAAAGTGGACAGCCTGTGTTTGAAGGAGCTGCCAAGTTGGCTACTCATATTGGTGCTGTCATCTACAGTAGGATTTCAATTACATACACAAATTGGTGATGAGTTTTTTATGATCTAAATGATGGTATATTACAGTGATTATAATATGTTTATTCAACTATTTTGTAAAATTTGTTAAATGATCATTTAATTGAAATTCAATGTATTCATACTAATTGTGTTAAATTATTTAGGGATGGTTCGATGTCCCAGTTGATTGTAAAAGATTATGTTGCAATATACTAGAAAAGCATTCAGAGACTTTAAAAGTATATTGACAATCGAAGAAATGACTAAAAATATTGTATGTATAACTACTTGTTTAATATCATGTATGATTGGCATTGTCGGTATGTATGACTCTATACTAGCTTGTGTAGATTTGTTGTTACAACCCATCTTATTATTGTCTTTCAGGATGATTATGCTGTCAAAGTTAAATCTGGTGAACTGAAAACCCAGTATGATGAAGATGTATTGTCTTTAGCATTAGGCATTAAAGAAAGGCCTGGTCGAGTTCATGGGGTTGGTAAATTTATGTTGCCATCAAAGTTTTTTAGTAACCAACTTAAAACCCCACGAATGACAAATGCATAATATGAAGCAATCATTAAGTAACAACAACAATGAGTTGATGACCAGGAGCAATGCCTCAATGAGTAATAACAAAGACTCATTATTTTAGAGACCATGTTGGTAGCAATGCAACATAGCACGCTTGTAGGTCAGTTGGATAGCATCATCCATGTAGGACAAGATTTCGTTACAAGTTAAGCAGGGAACCCAACCTCCACTGCCAGCCATGAAGTATGATTTTGTTTATAAGTTTAATATTAATTTGTTTATTATATTTATTGATTTAGTTTTAATACTTATATTTAATTAAATATTATAGTAGGATGTTGGGATTCAAAGTATGACCCTTGCTTAGGTTACCATGGATGACTTATCTAATTATTCACTCAAGCATTTATCCGGAGGAAACTTTATAACCATCATTTTCTTACATTGGTTTGGATGAGGTTAAAAAATTGTGAACTGGATGAAATATCAACTGTTGATATTGTTGCTTATATAAGGTTAGCTTATAAATACAAATATGCACATTCAATATGTATTAATCTATATTATGGTGTAATACTAACTAGTATTGTTGATTGTTATCATGCAGCTTCTTATATAAAGAGCTCAAGGCAAGATAATTGACCAACAGATTTAGATTCATTGATCCCAACTTTATTAGTGAGCAGAATGGCACAGTCGCTTATCGTGCTAATAATGTGATTGAATGCATGAAAAGATCGGCTAATTATTATTTGCTCCCTTATAATGCGCAGTAAGTTATATTCATACAAATAATTATTTCAACCTTATCCGAATCTGATATGATACCTAATCTGAGTATATCATTGTTATTATTTTACGGTCATCATTGGGTGCTTATTGTGATTGATACCAAATTCTTAATGCCATACTTACTTAATTCAGTTAATCCAACGGCGATGCCAAACCCTGAAATTCAAACTTTTATAAAGATGTAATATACTTTTTTATATTATATATCTTCTATTTCTTCATAAGTAATTTTATTTATATATTAAATAATTTTTTTCTTTTCAATTTAGGGTAATATCTGTATTCAATAAGAAGGCAAAGAAAAAATGGTGTCATTACCGATAAATGTGAAATTTCTTTTTTTATGCTAAGTTTGTGTAGATAAATATTTTTTAAACCCATTCAATTTAATTTTTAGGTACCTCATCAACCTGAAAATACTGAATATAGATATTATGTACTTCATTTTGTGACGAAGATAGTTTTATATGATTTTATGACCACACCATTCAAGGTTAGTATAAATTTCATAAACTCATTATATCTTCAAAAAAATAAAAATCTAAATTATGTTCTCATTTATTAATATTTACTTTTGATAATTTTTTTTAGTAAGAGAATAAAGAAAGCTTCACAGTAGAAGAACTAGATGAAGTCCGTAAAGAATGGTGTGAGTATGTATTATCATTTATTGATAAACTTTGAGGTTGGACATTGTTGGTTGAATATAAATATATGAGAAACAAATTGTTATAATGTTTTTAACATGCCATGTTGAATGGATAGTTTAAGTTTGTAAATTGGGGTATTGGTTTAATATTATTGGTATATATTTCTTTTATATAAATACAATATGTGTACTCAATATATTATTGAGTACGATTATTTGAGAAAAAATATTAATATGGCAATGTTATCAGTTTTAAATTCGGATGTGTGGTCAATTTATTGAAATACAATAATGTTCATAATGTAAATTCCAAAATGTAATTCGTAGTATCACATATATAAACTAAATGTTTTCTGGACATAAATTTACAATTGACTTCAAATGTTTTCTGAGCATAATCCTACAACTGATTGCACATATAAAATAAAAAAAGGGTTTTTTTTTTTTTATGGGATTACTAAAGGCATTTTTAAAATGCCTTGAATAATCCCTAACAAAATGTTATTGAAGGTATTTTTTACCAAAACTATCTTCAATAATCTCACATAAAAATTTATTGTGTAAAATATTAAAGGTGTTTTGGGCCAAAAATGCCTTTAAGAATCCGTTCCAACTTTTTTATATGGATAATTGAAGGCATTTTTGACAAAAATTGCCTTAAACAATCCCAACTAAAAATTTATTGATTGGATTATTGAATGCAATTTCGGCCAAAAATGCCTTCAAGAATTCGTTCCATATTTTTCCTATGGATTATTAAGGGCATTTTTAGCAAAAAAACATCTTGAATAATCCTTAAAAAATATTATTAGAGGATTTTTAACCAAAATCGCCTTTAATAGTCTCACATAAAAATTTATTGTATGGAATGTTAAAGGCGTTTTGAGCTAAAAATGCCTTCAAGAATCTATTCCAACTTTTTTGTATGGATTATTGAAAGCATTTTGACAAAAATTGCCTTCAATAATCTCACCTAAAAATTTATAGATTGAATTATTGAAGGCGCTTTCAGCCAAAAACGCCTTCAAGAATCCGTTCCATATTTTTCTTATAATTTATTAAGGGCATTTTTTTGTTGAAAATGCCTTCAATATTCTCTTCATAAATTTTTAAATCGATTGATGAAGGTGTTTTTGCCCAAAAAATACCTAGAATAATTCATTACAAATAATCTTTGCAAAAACTCAAAAAAGACTAAAGGGAAAGATCGAATCTACCACCTTATGATTAACATCCGTATGATCTTAAAATTTTGATAGGATATTTATTGAAGGTGTTTTTGACAAAAAATGTCTTCAATAATCTTATGAAATTTTTTCATCAAATTATTAAAGGTGTTTCTTGTTGAAAATGCTTTTAATAATCGCATATATTTTTTTATGAGGGGATTATTCAAGGCATTGTCTGCCAAAAACACCTTTAGTAATTCCCTATCCATTTTTTTAATTACATTATTTAAGTCATTTTTTGCCAAAAACACCTTTAGTATTCACTCAAATTTGTAAGATAAAATTATTCAAGACATTTTATTCGATAAACGCCGCTGATATCAAGTCTTAGGTAATGTTTATAAGTAACAACACTGCTATTTAAATATTTAGTGGTGTTTTGATAATAAACACCTTAAGTTTTATAAAAACAAGGAAGCTAATGGCGTTTGTAAGTAAAATGCCGCAATAAAACTGTCACTAATCTTCTATTTTCTTATAGTGTTACGGAGATGAAAATTTTTTATTCCCTATTTTCTCTTTTTCTAATATTATTGGGATTGTAAGATTTTAGTGTGAGGAAAAAATTGTGAATGAAATCAAATAATCAGATAATAAAAAGTTAATTTTCAAAAAAAAAAAAATTTGCCAACCAACATCATTTAAAGAACGAAAAATATTGTAAAACCAATAAACTTATACTATTAAAGTTGTACTTAAATAGGTATTTGAATGACATTTGAGAGATAATTTATTGTTGACATAGCAATTCTTTTAACAAAATTTTAGAAATATTTATATATAATTATTTAAGTAAATTATCAATAAGTGGTTAGTTTAATCGGTTAGGTTCGTCTTTTTCGATGAAGAGGTCTTATGTTCGAGTCCTACCGGTACTCATTTGTTAGGATCATCTTGAATGCATGACCTGCAATTACTTGTCTTAAGTTGTCAAGTATGTCACATCTTGCCCTGATCTGAGGGACTGAGCAACTTATCTATCCCCGGATTTTTCTTACAAAAAAAAAATTTAAGTAAATTGTTTTTTTTTCATGATTCCAAATGTTGAAAAAATATAATAAAATACACAATACGAATTATATGTTTTCTTTGTTTTAAAGTTATATAATATGATACATATTTTTTATCTAAAAATTCATTTAACGTTAATTACCAATTTTTTTTTCTTTTCATCATCATAGTCAAAAGAATTTACTACTAATTTGAACTTTAATACACTATGCAAGAAAGAAAATAGTAATATCCTTTAGATTTATGAAAATATGAATATTCTAATTTTGGAAAATATTTATATTTTATTATGTATTTAAATATATGCTAATATCAACATATGATAAAACAACTAAATTTTTTATTTTTATTTTTATTCATTTTAATCATACTATTGATGTTGATATATCCAATTAAACTCCACAAAAGTTTATTTCTATATTATGATTTCGACGTATTATAGTACTTCTTATAAAATAAGTAAACATTTTAGATATATTACGAGATCCAATGTTATCTTATTTAATTGAATATAGATTGCAATATTAAAATATTTTTTAAATTATTTAAATTTTTTAAAATAAATTTTTATATTTTTATTGTATCAAAATGAACCATTGTACTTTAATTTGTATTCAAATAAACTTTTATTTCAAGTGAAAAAATTATTTATGTTACGGCTTATTCATGTATGAATTAAAATTTAAGAATTTATTGAGATACAAATTAAATGTTAAAAGCTTATTTGGTGCAAATTAAAAATTAATGACATATTTAAATGCAATAAAAGTATAATGATTTATTTAATTAAAGTTATAAAGTTTAAAGGTTTTTTTTATTTATTTTAGCCTTGAATATATTATATTAAAAATTTTTATTTTCATTTATTTCTATTGGTATATGATTAATGTTTATGTTGTTAGATTCTTTGAATTATAACAACGTAATTGTGAAATAAAATTATCATTCAAAATACAATATTAAAAATAAAATTATTTCATTAAAAAATATCCATTCAATTATTAATAATAAAGAGTATAATTTATATCATCCTTTATTTATATTTATTCAAATAATTATGTATATCTATATTATATTTCTAACTTACCATAGAACAAATATAGGTCTTAAAGTTATTCATAATATTTATTATAAAAATTAAAGTTAACAGAATTTTTTTTGCTCTAATGATAGTATTTTTAGTACAATTTTAATTTATTCATCATTTTTTACTAGTAATATTATTTATTTAGTTAACTACATGATAATTTTTATATGGGTTATACGTAAAAACATCTCTATGAAATTGGATATTGGCGTGAGCTACTTATAAGCTATTCAATGTGGTTGGATATAAATGGTCCAACATGTTGGGATGATAAAAACACATCAGCTTGCATAGGCAGAAACCTGCAAATGTCAATGGCAGACAGCATCAAAAGCATGTCATGGCTTGCATGCATTCAAGTATGACAGCTGAATCATTTTAACAATATTTTTAATACTGAAACATCAACAGAAAATTTGAATATGGAGCAAAGTTATAAAATTTAGATCTAGGGTAGGGTAGACTGAATTTTGAATCAATTAGAATTAAGTTTGAAGGCTTTGAGTTTGAAAGATTATGCATAATATTTTTTTCAGTAAGATAAATATAAAGATAATGAGATTTAATGATAGATTAAAATTAAAAAAATATAAATATATCTAGAAAAGTTGAAAAAGACCCTTAAAGTCAAGCAGACAGCTACCAAATTTAACTAAAACAACGTAATATATGCTAGGTGTAGTCTGTGTTAAGAAATCTGAAAGCCACCTGATTTAAAGATTCGAAATGGAAATTTTATCAGCATTTTAATTGCAAAGTACCTTGCCTCAGATTGAAGCAAAACAAAGTTCTTCAACCTTGTTTCACGCTGCAGCTGCATATATGGGCAAAAGGAAATTAAATAAATCAAAACACTACCAATTACTGATCCACTGATTTTAAACTGACATTAATCCATTTTGTAAAATTGCTTTCAAAGGCAAGTACATACAGCTGATGAGCGACGGCTAGCTTCACTCATGACCATTGGGTAGAAAATATTGCTTCTGAACGCAATACAAACAGAGATTTAAAACCAGTGTTCTCAATGGTCAAGTAACAAGTAGATTTCTTTCATCAGCATGCTGCTTACCTCAAATGGTCAAAGTAAGTTCCCTACATATCCAGTTTTACATACCTTGCCCGTTCACAGTGGTCAAGGTTTAAAGCATTTTCCACGACAATGTAGAAAATTATCATGGAAGTATATATCAGGCATCTATGAACTTCTCATCTTCCAACAAACAAAGGTGCAAGCCTAACCGATTAAAGATAATCTATATATATATATATATATATATATTCATATGTATCTGTAAAATATACGTTGTGCAGAGCAATTGCCTATATTTATGTCATACCATTATATTTAAAGGGAATAAAGTCACAAATAATCTCTAAATTATAATAAATTATTGATATCTAAATTTAAAAAATTTTGAATATGATATATAATTAACAAATTGCTAATTAAAATGAAAATTATATGTCAATATCTTTATTATTTAAAATTAATGATGTTACATATGAATTTTGTATTAATTAATAAATTCATATTTCAATTCTCACGTTAAAAGTTTTTTAAGTTTAAATACTATATTAAATATTTTATTATAGTTTAAATTTATTTGTGATGTTATACTATTTAAAACAAAGTCCAAATTCCAAAAAACATTCATTCTAGCGTGCAGCTTGTCATTTCATCGCCTGCCGACTGGTCTAACTGCAACAAATAATTTAATTAGTGGATCTTTAGGACCATTGGCAGCAGAGAATAATTGGATCAACCCTACCAACTCAAAATTTTAAAATTCATGAAGAGCCTTTAATTGAACATCATCTTGTCACTTTAAATGTTATGAAAAATAAGCAAAATTGAGATAAAAAGCAGAAAAACTATTATTTTTCAAAACTCTACAGGTAAAAGATGAGTGATTCGAAGAAAATTAGTGAGTTTAAGAGAAAATATCAGACCAATTCTCTAACTCGGTGACAAAATCTACAGCCTTGTATTAATAAACCACAAAAAAAAAAAGAAAAGAAACAAGGCATCCACAAACGTATTTGAGGTCTCTTTCTAGTCTCAACCCTTGGCGGATTCAAAGCATTGGCCTCAAGAAACTCGAAGAAGCTATGGTCCTACCTTTCAGACAGAACTCAAAGTCATCACAGTCCTACCAAATGCAGCCAAAATTCATTGAACATAGAGTAGAAGATTTTCATACAAGGCAACCCCTCTTTGTGAATAACTTAGTGAGCACTTGATCTGTTTTGACATGTTCTAACCAAATTATCATGCCGAGTTTAGTTGATACATATTCGAGAACCTGTCACTTGGTATTAACTAAAATGTGACTTCCTCAGTTCTCCTCTGACCCGATGAGGAGAAAATTAAGAAACTGTCTATCCACCAGCGAAAAAACCAGTAAGAAACATAGCTGAATGTTTATGAGAGAAAGTATGACGGTTTAACATTATAAAAGGTCTATGAACTTTATTAAAATATTTAATATGATACTTAAACTATAAATTTATTAATTAATATATATTTATTCTAATGTGATTAACTCTTAATGATAACACATGACTAATAAATAATCCTTCAAATATTACTTTAATTAACGATTCATAGTTCAAGTGTTATATTAAAAATTTTTAAAATTCAAATATCACAAATATTTTGCTATAGTTTAAAGATTATTTGTAATATTATCCATTAGTACAAATGATAATCAAGTGATAAAAAAAAATTGACCTCAAAATGATGCATTTAGGATAAAACAGGGGAAGCTATGTAACCCTAGAAATTTTGAAAATGGAGTGAAGACAAGATTTAAAAGTCATACTTTAGTTGCAGTATATAGTAAGTACCTACCTGGTATTACAGCCGCCACCAAACAACTGTGCAAATAAAGTGTAAAAAAGAAAATGGCATTGTTATGCAGATGATATATTACAAGAATCCAGCGATGATATGGAATATAATAGCATTATAAAAAATTACAACCAGCAGAATCAGTTACAAAATCCAAAACCAAATAAAATAAAAAAGGAATTAAAGATAAGGAATCTCCAAAAATCAAAAGAAACAATTACCGAAATGCAATATTGACTAGAGATTTACTAGGCCTCACTTCCTATCTCATAGTGTATTGATAAAGTGAAAAAGAAGAGACCTATGGCAATAAGCACCACGATCTCACTTGCATTCCACACCTGCTTCAGCTGCTCTACGTGGCTTGCTTTTCCGCCTACTCCCATTTTGCCGAAAACCATTAGATTTTGATGAGTCATCAGTGCTTGATCTGGTGCCAATGCCATTCTCTTCTTTGACTGAATCAGGCTTCTCTTTTACCTGTGAATTACGTTTTCTCTTTTTTCCATTCTCTGCAGCAGAGGGACTTTTTCTCTCTTTGCTTGTGATACCAGCTTTTCCATTCCCACCATCCTCCTCTTTTATTTTTTCAATTTCTTCTTCTTCATCAATTTCGTCTTTTAATGGTTTTTGTGGCCTTCCTCTTCTCTTTTGTGCAGGAATTTTCTCTTCTTCACCACTTCCAGCATCCTCATTGTTGCTAACAGTCAACTTCTTTCCCTTTCCTCTACCTCTACCCATAATCTTAAACCCAACTAATGAAAACTTCTTAGAAAAATAAAGTTGAAATCTGCCAAACATCCACGGATAAAAGAGTTTGGTTAGAGAAACAATAACAGATTTCAGTAATTTTTAACAAAGAACACAATTAAAGTCAATACATATGCAGCTCAGTATTAAGAAAAAAAGGGTAATATCATGGCATTCTAAAAAGCAAAGGAGATGTGGACTGAGGTGATAAAAGAAAGGTATCATGGCTAATGGAATTATCAAAAGAAAACTTAGCCAGTTCACGTAGACGAATTTATAGATAAAGACTTTCAAGTTCAATTGAGAAACTTGATGAAGACAAGCACACATTAAGCGATATGGCACAGAAAAATTTTCTCTAGCACACATAAATGAACATTACAGACTCTCAAATACTTACACAGCTAGACAATCATTATAGTTAGAATTATGCCATTGTCTAGTTAAACTAATGAGAGGGTTGATTCAATTTTCAAAATACATCAAAACAAGGGTTTTAAGAGCTGCAGATAGGACATCTGAGGATATATAATCCTGGTTAATTTCCATGAGAAAAGCGGGTTACAAAAATAAATAAATAAATAAAAACTCAAGTTACCACATTCTATGGACAGTACACTAGATTGAGTGGAGTTTATAATTCTGTTAGAACTGAGAAATGTACTTTAGCTTTTCAAGTTGTAAAATATCCAGGTCTGAACATTGCAATAGACCATTTTTTCCAACATTTCGACTGCATCCAATTGGGAATAAAGTGAATTTACAACTGTGAATATCAAATCAAAGCATGAACTAGGAAAAGAGTGAACAGCCTTAAAATGATTGATACAAAGTATTGAAATTTACATGAACTCACACTTAGGAGCAAAGAGAACACCAATATACTAGCACTATGTTAGGTAGGAAGGACTGGATTTGGAGGAAAAGAAAATTTGCAAATCCATTCATTTTCCTTCCCTAGTCTTATTCCCCTCATACCAAATGAAAAAAAAAAAAAGGCCCTTTTCTTCCTCTTTCACTACTACCAAACAGTGTAAATTAAAAAACCGAAGAACCCTAAAAACTAATTATAAAGTATCAAACAATCAGAAAGGAAAAAGAAAAAAAAAAGAAAGAAACCTAAACTGTGAAAGCAATTGACAATCTTTCCTAGCTCATTCAGTCAAGATCCAACAAAAAGCAGTTAAATTTCATGAGAGATGAATTCAACAGAAAGGAACTAACTTAAAAGAAACAGAACCAAAAACTCAATATTTCAATTAAAAAAACCGAATAAGAGACAGAAGTGGAACAAACCTGAAATGAACCAAAGTCAATATGCATCTTTAACAAGAAACCCATTACTTCGAATCTGTTAAAACCAAGCAAACTTACTAAAAAAACAGCAAAACCCACATGGTTTTTGTTTTTCTCTTTGTTTCTTTTCAGTGTTAGTTTATCTGAGAAAGTAAAAAATTTAAAATAACAAAAGAGGAATGAAAGTTTCAAACTTCAACGATTAAAAACATTAAAAGGAAACCAACTATGATCTGCAGAAAGAAAGAGCATTACAACCCAGATCAATAAATAAACAGATTTGAAGAGATTAAGGTTATGTTCCTTCTCAATAGCATGGTTGAGAAATAAAGAGAAAAGAGAAAAAGCTTTGAAGAGATACAGGGTTGATTGGCTTCGGCTCTGAATCTCTAGTCTCTTTGTGTGCTGTAATTTGGGTGTTTTGTTGGTATGCTTAAGAAAATTGAATTACGAAGGTTATTTTGGTAATTGAAAAAATGGAGCAGCAGCAGCGAGTAGATTCAAACTCTCATTTATTTACTTAGCTTGCCATTTTGTTCTCTTCAAACTCAAACACTGGGGACTTTTTACTTCACTTTGCTTGGGTGTCCTTGATAAAACCTCACATGTGGACAATCTAATGCTTACATGGCTGTTGTTTCTTATTTCTTTTTCCTTTTGTTTCCTTAATAAATTACTCTTTTTTTTTCTTATTAAAATACAAGTGTGATTAATAATTTTTTTTCATAAAACTCAGACCAATTAATTATTCCTACTTTTTAGTTTTTAGATTAAAATTACTTTCTCCATAAAATAGTATAACATAAATCATCAATAAAACCCAACTCCAAATCCATTTACAACAAACTGATGATGGTTCCATTTTTTTAGAACTAATATTTTAAATGCACTAATCCATTTAAGAGAAGGCATTCATGAAATCATCCAAAGAGAATATTAAATTCAGGCAAAACTTGAAAATACTTTTGACCATCTTATTAAAAAAATATCTTACTAAATTAGTAAACTTGCCACGGCAATGGCATGATTATAATTTGTTATTCAAGGTGCACAAAGCATCTAAAATATGTACCAAAAAGTAGCAAAAAGTATGGACTGAGTAGAAGGGCATAACGCTCATGAAACACTATTCATCCTTCTATAAAAAGAAAACAAAAATGTCCAAAATATTATAAGCCAAAAGATGCCTTTATGTATTATAACTTTATGTCTAAAATTGCAGAACATACTAATTAAAACAATTGACTAAATAATTTTTGTTATTATAACTTTAAATTAAAATTCTATAGTTTTTTCTTCTTTTTTTTTTTATAAATATTGGTCTTGAGTCTTTGAATCAGAAGCTTTAATTTTTTTATGATTTTCAAATCACAAAAAATTCTTTACATACACAAGATAACAATGCCAAAACTTAAATAACCAAAGAGTTGTGGTGGGGCATGTTGTGGGCTGAATATTGGAACAGATGTTATTGAGCTTTAAATAGAAGTATGGGTGTAGTTTTATCTATTTTAAGTTTGTCATGTATGGCATTTCCCCAAGGCCTTTAACTTAGGAAAAATGGAGAAAAGTGTCAGAGTACTGTATGTCCGAGATTCTCGGAATACAGCTGTCATTGATTGTTGAATTGGCGTAAAGAGGAGTTGGGTAGTGAACATTACATTCCATTATGAGATCGAAAAACAATCTTTTCTTTTTTCTGTAAATTCTATATTTTTCCTCTATTTTCTGTTCATTCTCCCTCTGTTTCTGTTCTTCTGTCTGTCCATTCCTTTTAACAAATTTGGCTTATATCAATTGGTATCAAAGTCTCGGTCTTAGCCATGGTTGATGCTGGGAAGATCAAATCGTAGGTTGTCGTCACTCTGCAGCGAGAAGGACTGGCGCGTTTGCAATCAAAATGGGAGAGTGCGTGGGATCGATTACAAGAGGATATTCGAAGTGAGCTGGGAAGTTTTCATACTAAACATAACCATATATCTACAAGAATCGATGATTTACTCGCTAAGGAAAAGGCTAGTAAGTACGAGTCCAAATGAATGAAAACCAGCAAATTGAACAAAACGTCTCCATGGCAGCCTTTAGTAACCTTTCTCTTCCTTTGAATACATTTCCACAAATACCTTGTCTACCATGTTAGTGTCTCAAATATTTCATGCGTCTAAGGTAGATATTGAATATACTAGACGTTCAATTTCTGGATC
Organism: Durio zibethinus; assembly: GCF_002303985.1. The sequence continues at coordinate 17,404,944 of NW_019167871.1, read as the reverse complement.
TTTAATGTTAAAGAATATACAGCATTTTGTTGAAAAGAATAGGTTTAAGACTGTTGGGGTGGTAGATAATAGAGATTGTGTTAGACCTTTCTTGTTGAAGCCTGTTAATGTAAGTGGGAAGGTTGTTATTGGAAATAAGCTTGTTGATGTCATTGATCCTTATCGGTTTAGGCTTTCGGTAATGAGATTTAAGAGCAAAGGTATTGGTATTATTGCACTAGAAGTTGCTGTTTTTCTTATGCAGAGAAACTTGGCTATACTGTTGGAGCTGTGGTAATTCCTAAGAAGCCATTTGCTGCAATTACTGGTGGTTTGGACTTTGGAGGTATCAACTACGGTTGAAGTGATTGAATTTCCCTTGACCAAAGTTAATATTCTCATATTGAGTGGAGGAATGATCTTTACATTCCACAAGACTCTAGGATATTCAGTTGGATCATCACTTGTGAAGGAAGACAAACTTGATCGAGCAACATCACCCTTTGAAAAGGCTAAAGGCCAGAAGGGTGTACACCTTCTGCTTACTTCTGCACACTGCCGTTGATTTAGCAAATGCTTATTTGACCCTATGTGGTGCACTGATTGTCTTTGTTGTTGGGGCTTATCTTCATATATGGTGGAGTGTTAGGGGTTACCTCATAACACTTGCATACGTTGAAAGTTCATAATTTGGCTCATCTCCACTCTTCCTTATCAAGAGCAAAACAGGGGTTCCCTTCTAATGACGTGTGCAATGTTTGAAAGGGCTTTAGTTGGTCCTCTGATTGACTTGGCTATTCAGATGGACCCAAGTGTTTTGCTAGCTGCATTTGTAGGAATAGCGTTGGCTTTTGTATGTTTTTCAAGAGCTGCTATGTTAGCAAGGCAAAGAGAGTACCTTTATTTTGGTGGCTTGCTTTCATTCATTGTGTCCATACTTCTCTAATTGTATTTTGCTTCTTCTATCTTTAGTGGTTCCATGACCCTTTTTATGACTGACATCTACTGTGAGCTCTTAGTGTTTGTGGGCTACATGGAGTGAACCCACAAGACATAACTGAAAATACACACTTGGGTGACCTGGAGGTCCTAAACTATGTGAAGCATACCCTCGCCTTTTTCACTGATTTTGTTGCTGTAATTGTCCGCATTCTGATAGTCATGTTGAAAAATTCAACTGAGAAGGGTGATAGCTTGAAGACATAGATTGTAGCTATTGGCCAACCATTGACAGTCAAAGCACTTTTTGTGGCTGGATATTTTCAAATGACTCGAGTACAGGAGGCAACTCTTTTTGTTTGCCTTGAGAGCAAAGATGCTTTATTCAAGGCTAAAATTGGCACAGGAAAAACTGCAGCTTTTCTGTTAACGGAAGTCGAAACAGTTTTGAAGGTGGTCAGTACTAAAGCTCTTCAGCGGATGCCTCCAATATTTTGTGCCCCACAAGAGAACTTTTAAGTCAGCTAGCTGCTGAAGCAAATGCTCTGCTAAAGTATCATGATGGGATAGGTGTTTAGACTCTAGTTAGAGGAAAGCGTTTCTTGATAAAAACGGACTGAATCAAACCCATGCCAATTAATTGTTGCAACAACTAGGAGGTTGCTGGATCACGTTGAGAACAAGTCTATCTTACCCATGCATAAGATGGGACTGAAAATGATTATACTTGATGAAGTTGGCTATTTATTGGACGTGGGATTCTAGAAGGATGTAGAGAAAATTGTTGATTATTTGATCCGTGAAAGGCAATCATTGTTTTCTGCAGTAGTTCCAAAACAAGTTCGTCTGCTATTTTAGCTTGTTTGGGAAAGGGAACATGCGCTCATTAATACAATAGGTCTGGGCTATGTAGAAACTCATGATAAGGTTTGGCAATCCCTTCTTGTTGGGCCACATGAATTGCACTTTCAGATTGTTCACCATCTTTTGAAGAAGCATCTATCTTAAACATCTAAGTACAAGGTCATTTTCATGTGTACAACCAGGGTGGTAAGATCACTGGTGTATTTGCTTCTTAGGAAGTTGATTGCCCATTCTTCTAGGATCAACAATAATGGTATCCAGAAAGCTACTCAGATTACGTCTAAACAACCCATGAAAAGAAAATTTTATTGGACCTGTTACGACTCTGAACTGGTCCTTTGGGAAACGACTAGCCAAGGCATGAAACCTGTTACCAGATTGTCGTGACCATTAAGGATGGAGTTAAGGATCTTGAGAAAGCTGGCATTAAGATTGATGCTGCTGCAAAAGCAGAATGGAATGCCAGGTTTGATAAATATGAGAAGACGTACAAAGAGGATGCTGCAGAGCTCAAGTCAATCATCAGTTGTGAACTACTATATGGATGGGAGGAGGCACTGCCAACATGCAGTCCAAAAAGCCCAGCTGATGCTAGCAGAAACCTCTCTCAACAAAATATCAATGCCCTCGTAAAAGTACTCCCTAGTCTTCTTGTTGGAAGTACAGACCTTGTTTTTTCCAACTTGTCCTTGCTCAAAATGTTCTATGAATTCTAGGACTCCCCTGAGGAATGTAATACTAGGTTTAGTGTCAAGGAACATGAAAGGGAAGCAACTTGCTTTAAATGAAAGTATGGGTGTAGTTTTATGTATTTTAACTTGTTTCATGTATGGTGTCATGGGCTAAGCTTTCTCTCAATAAAAGCAATAGATCATGCAGCACTTGAATGGATGCTTCCACACAAGTCAACCAAAGATAGTTTGATATTTGAATAGGCAACCAACAAGTGACAAGTTAATCTCAAAAATATACAACGATATATCGAGGCAAAATGGGAGCACACCAAGGCGACCATCGGCTTTCCTGTATAGAAAAAAGTGTTTTATTAATATTGAAAATTGTACAACGAGTACAAAAGGAGAATCGAGTCTTCCCACCATTATCGAGGCCAGAGGGGTAGCCCTAGATAGGTGGTCTAGCATGTGCTTTAGCCAGTGAGGTAGTCCAACAATACGTTGATTGCTCACCCCTAAAGAGCTTAAGAGATTTTGTAGCTATGCTACCAAGAATCATTATAATGTTTGAAATGGGGATATTTTTTCCTAGCACATGAGATCTATGCTTCCCTTTGGCATCTTTATGCGATCATGGTTCTATACATGAGTGGTTTATGACATCCTATGCCCGGTCATGACCTTGTACAAGGTTGGCTTATGACATCCTCCCCCACTTATTCTGTTAATTCCTAAGTTGACTTGTTGGCCATAATTCTTCAATCTTCTACTTGAATATTTAGAGGTCATAATATCTCTCCCAACTAGTTTCTTCTAGCCCTAAGCTCTCCCATTTCACTAAAATATTCATGAACTATTCTTCGAGATACTCTGGATACCCTGTCAGCTAAAATCTTTTCAACTCGACGTTCTGATGCTGGCTCCATGGTAATGCAACCTTGGTTGATTCACCGTGACTTGCATCTGTGGGGTCTGCATGATATGGCTTTAAATTGCTCACATGGAACACTAAATGCACTTTCATCCATTTTGGTGGGTTGATTTTGTAAAAGGTATTTTTCACTTTGGAAAGGATCTTTACTGGACCCTTATATTTACTCACCAACCTACAATTCCACTTTCTTAAGAACTTGGTTTGTTCGGGCACTAGTTTGACAAGAATAAGATCACAAACTTTGAATTATTGTGCCATTCAACCCTTATCTATCCACTTCTTCATGTGCTTCAATGCTTTCTTTAAATATGCTTGTGCAATTTTTGTATCTTGTCTCTATTTTTTACTAAGGTTGAAGGCTCGCAGATTCTTCTTTTGATATGGTTCAAGTGATGTATGTGATAATCTTGGTAGTTATCCAATGACCACTTTAAATAGACTATTGTTTGTGGAAGAACAATTGTTAGAATTAAAACAAAGTTGAGCTACATCCAACAATGAAGACCAATTCTTCTAATTAGCTTGAATAAAATATCTTAAGTACTTTTCCAACAACCCATTAAATCATTTGATTTGACCATTGATTTATGGGTGATAACTTGAAGAGATATTGAGTTAAAATCTTAAGATCTTGAAAAGTTCTCTCTAGAATGACTCAAATCCCTGTCATTGACAATGTTTTGAGAAAGGCCCTAATACTTGATTACATGTTTAAACTTTAGCTAGGCCGTATCTTTCACAGTGCAATATTTTTGGGCAGGAATGAACATAGCATACTTCGAGAACTGGTCAATTAACACCATAATAGACCCATGATCATCAACCTTAGAAAGGCTCGATATAAAGTCAATAGAGATACCTTACTTTCCCAAGGTCTTGTAGGCACAGGTAGTGGTTCAAGCATGCCTATCGATTTTTTTTTAAATTTTATCATGTTGGCAAATGAGGCAAATCTTCGTATAGTTCACCATATCTTGTAGCATGTAAGGCCAATAATAGCCTTATTTTAGTAAAGCCAAGTACGTTACAAACCAGGGTGACTCACCTACGGTATGTCATGGCATTCTTTCATTACATCTGTCTCAGACCTCCTACTTTTGGTATAAACAACTGAGGATCCTTTATCAATAAGACCCATTTTTTTGCCAAAAATACTTGGATTTGCCTTTTTCTACTAACTTCAAGATGGCATTGGCCTATAGGTCTTTTTTCATATTATCTTCAATTAGCTTATGGATATCCGTTGTGACTTTACTAGCCGCCATCAAGGAGATTCTCCTAAGGGTAGCCAACTCTGCTCGTCTACTTAATGCATCTACCATTTGATTGGTTCTTCTAGTTGTATACTCAAAACAAAATTCAAATTCAACTAGAAACTCATGCCATTTGGCTTGCTTAGCCATGAGCCTTGGCTGGGTGAGAAAATAACTAACTGCCACATTATCAATCTTAATGATGAATTGTTAACTTAACAAATAATGCCACCATGCTCTCAAACAATGGATTACTACCATGAGTTCTTTCTCTTGAGCCATATATCTTTTTTTGGCTTTGCTCAACTTTCAACTTTCAAATGCTATCAGGTGCCATTCTTGCAAAAGCATTTCTCCAATAACAAAATCAAATGCATTTGTTTGAAATTTAAAAAGCTTCCCAATGTCAGAAAAAGCCAAGATAGGGTTCTTCATCATAGACTCTTTCAAGCCCTCATAAGCCTCTTAACATTTACTTATCCAACACTATTTATGCTTTTTTTTCAATAGCTCTATGAAGGTTATGATTCTACAAGAGTACCCTTCCATAAATCTCCTATAATAATTGGCCCATCCTAAAAATGAACGAAGTTCACTAACATTCTTTGGTGTTGCCCACTCTTTGATAGCCTTAACTTTTTCCATGTCTATTTAAATATGGCCTTGTTCAATAATGTGGCCTAGAAAGTGAATTCGTGTTTAAGCAAATGCAAATTTCTCTCTTTTAACATATAGCTACTAATCTTGTAATCTTTAAAACACAAGACGTAAGTGCTCTTGGTGCTCTTCCAAGGAAAAACTATATACCATTATGTCATATAAATAGATGACCATAAACTTAGCAAGATAGTTATGGAACACCTGATTCATCAAAGTACAAAATATGGCAGAGGCATTAGTCAATCCAAAAGGCATAACAAGAAATTCAAATGCATCATATTTGTTACACAAGTGATTTTTGGCTTATCTCTTTTAACAATTTTGACCTGATGATAACTAGATCTCAAGTCTAATTTGAAAAAGTACTTGGCTTGGCTTAGTTGATCAAACAAATTCGTAATAAGGGGAATGTGATATTTGTTTCTCATAGTGACTTTGTTCAAGGTCCTGTAATCCACATATAATCACAAACTCCCATCATGCTTTCTCTGAAATAGCACAGGTGCCCAAAATGGTGCTTTTAATGGTCTAATGAACCCAACTTGTAAGAGCTCATCTAATTGTTTCTTAATTCAACCAACTCTAGCTGAGCCATGCGATATGGGCCTTTAGTTGATGGCTTAACTCCCAAAAGAAGCTTAATTTCATGGTCCACTGATTTTTGAAAAGGTAGGACCTTGGGCAATTGCTTTTGCATCACATTCACAAACTCTTCCAATACTTTCTACACCCCATCGAGTATCGATTCCAACTCAATCCTATCTTTGTAAATTGGCATGGTCACATAGAAAGGTTCTATTCTCTTTACCTCTTTCTTGAATTGTAATGTTGAAATCATTTTCTTCCTACTCTTAGGAAAGATCGTGGTCAGCATAACACACGAGTATTCCCTCAAGAACAATAGATAACTAACAGTAGGGATTGGGATTGCCTAATATAACATCATAAAGTCTAATCCTATGACAACATCAAATTCATCCATTGGAGAAATCGTGAAGTCTACATTTCTTACCCATGGCCCCAACTTGGTCATCACACTCTTAGAGCTTCCATTGATCGCAAATGCTAGAAAATTAACCACTTTCATTTAGCCACAATCCTTATTAACCTTGAGACCACACTTTTTGCTTCTTCTAGTGTGATGAAAATATCGATTGCACTTGTATTTACCATGGCCTTTGTGATTTTACCATTGAGTACTAGGTCCACATACATTAAAACTCTCTCAAATTCTTTTTTTATCATGTTTAGTTAGGTATAAAGGGCATTATAGAACCGTATTGAGCCTATCCTTGTTGGCTTCTCTTCAACTTTTTTAATAGTTTTGGGTACTTTAAAGGACTTTTGAGAATAAGCTTGAAGAGCATTAAGGGTACCCTTATGTGGGCATTCTATCACCCAATACGACCCTTAGCATAGGAAGCAAGCTAGCGGTTGCTTCAGTTTGAAATTTGATATGCTGCTTGCCTTGGGTTAGGTATCGTCTTGACTAGAAAGCCTTTTATCTGATCCCTTATTGAAGAGTCGGTCCACTTTGGCTATTTTTCCCCTATTTTCAAAGTTAGTGTTACTGCCACCTGATGGAGGATTCTTTAGTTTTGAAAGGCCATCATTATAATTGTTAAGATATTCGACAACAGCCATGGACGTGGCCATATCTTACACATTCTGTCTTTGCAATTTCATCTTAGCCAAGGTTTTAGGCCCTTAAGAAAATAGAACATCTTGTCTTTTTTAGACATGTCTCTAATGTCCAACATCAGAGTAAAAAAGCTTCTCATAAACTCTTACACCATTCCCATTTGTACCAATTTTTGAAGATTCCTTCAAGTCATATACTCCACATTCTCAGGAAAGAATAGGTTTTTAAACTCTTGCTTAAAATCCACCCAAGTTTTAATAGGGCATTCATCATTTACAAATTTTGAATGCCACCACAGCTTGGCATCCCTAACAAGGTACATTAAAGCCATTGCAACCTTATATTTCTTTAATTTATGTGCATAGCTTGAAAGTATTATTCTATGTCAAATAGGAAGTTTTCAAGCTCTTTGGCATCTCTTACCCCCTCATAATGTCGAGGCTCTAGCACCTTGGCCATTTTTCTTTTCTCTATAAAGCTAGAACTCGACCTGGCCATAACCATTTATAGCACATTCACTTGGGCCTTGAGCTTCTCAAACTCTCTCTAGAGGACATTCAAAGCATCTCTGGTCTCTTTACCCATGCTATGTAGAGTATCGAACAACTCTCGTTAGGATGTCTTGATCTTTTTCAATCTATCATGAGTTACCACATGAGCTTTAAAAGTAGCCACCGCGGCCTCAAGCTTTTTGATCCTCTGTCAATCACTAAATTCATCACTCGTAGCCATTTTATCAATTCTCTAGCATTTCTCAACTATGATGTGATACCATGTGTCATGGACTAAACTTTCTCTCAATGAAGTAATAGACCATGTAGCACTTAGATAGATGCTTCCACATAAGTTAGCCAAGGATAGTGTGATATCTGAATGGGTAACCAATAAGCCACAAGTTAATATCAAGAATACACAACGATATATCGGGGCAAAATAAAAGCACACTAAGGCGACCCCCTTGCATTCTCATCTAGAAAATTTATTTTATTAATATCAAGAATAGTACAATGAGTACAAAAAGGGCATCGAATCTTCCCACCATCATCGGGGCCAGAGGAGCAGCCTTAGATAGGTAGTCTAGCATGTACCTTAACTAGTGAGGCGATCTAATAATACGTTGATTACTCACCCCCTCTAAAGAGCTTAAGAGATTTTATAGTTATGCTACCAAGAACCATTATAATGTTTGAAATGGGAACACTTTTTCCTAACACATAAGATCTACCTTCCTTCTTGGCACCTTCACCCGGTCATTACCCTACACATGGGTGGCTTATGACATCCTATGCCAGATCATGACCCTATACAAGGTTGATTTATAACATATGGCTTGTGCTTTAAGCTTTTAACTTAGAAAAATGAAGACGAGTAAGAGTGTTGTATATATGAGATTCTCGAACTACAATTGTCATTGACTATTGAATCAGCATAAAAAGGAGTTGGGATAGTGAACATTACATTCCTTTATGAAATTGAAAAACAATATTCTCTTTCTTCTCTAAGTTCTATTTTTTCCTCTAGTCTCCGCTCATATCAAAGTAATGACTTCTTTTATGCTATATCAAAAAATTGACAAATTTTCTTCCCATTATTATTGATTAATAACATTCCCTATTGACGTAATTTTCAATAACTTGTTAATTGTAAAATAAAACAATGGTTGCTACTCATTTTTTTATAAGTTGAAACAAAAAATTAGAAATAAGTTGTAGCCCAATAAAGCTTTAGGTCAATTCATAGATTAATGGTTTTTTTTTTTTTTGGAAAGAGGAGATTTATAAGAATATTTATTGTACAAAAGAAATCTCTTCCAATTAAGAGATTAGGTCATACAATGTAGGATTATTCATTTCCAACTATTTATAATTATCACTTATAATTAAAAATTTAAATACAAAATCTGAAATAATTTTGTTAAAACATATAAGTTTTATATAGTTGTTATACTAAGGTGTTCTTTGAGAAAAAGAAACAAATAAAAAACTAGACAATGAAAATGATTTATATTTTAAGAAATGATCAATAAAAAAACGAAAAGAAAAACAAAGGGGAAAAATGACATGGGTAGTGAGACTTTTGGTTCTTTTTATCATACAAAAGAAAGTAGAGTAATTATTATAAGGATAAAGAAGAGCAAGAGGCACTAACGTTTGTTGGGTTGGGTTGGGTTTTAATCCAATCTATTGGAAAATGTTTAGATTTAAATTCTTTTTAGCGTAAAGAAGGCAGCCATAGAGGATAAAATGGATTTTTAGATTTTTAAGATTTTAATGTCAAATTTATTAAATGTTATTTTTTAAATGTGATTATATAAATTAATTAAATTCTAGATTTATCTCTTTTATGTTTTTTGTTTGGATTTTTTTAAAATTCTTACTCTAATTTTAAGCATAATTGAATCTAATTTACTTCATCTCTTTGTGTACAAACTAAATAGGTGGATTTCTCTTAGGTAGAATCTATTCGACCCCTTACAATGGCATGATTATAAATAATTCAAATAAATAAAATTAGACTTCTTTTTGCCCATAATTAATGTTTAAGTTTTTTTTTAACCAATTTTTTTAAGTTTGATAATCTTTTATTTATAAATAAATTATTATAGTTAAAATTTTAAAAATGCTTTTAAATTTTATATAAAATAGTTTTCAAGTATATATTTGTTAAATTTAATTTAATCCAATATGTAAAATAATTAAAATAAAAATTTTAAAAAATTTTGAACATTAAAACAAATCAAATTAAGTAAATATTCATAAAACAGAAACTAAGAAAGTCATGAATAATTAAAACTTTAAAGACTATTTTTTAATATGAATGATCACCAAACTATACTTCTGTCAATAAAAGTTGCTTCTTATGTTTTATTCCTATAAATCTTTCTTTAAATCTGATGCTTAACATGTTGTTAAACTCAAGTTTTATTTTATTGTTTTTCCTTCATTTTAAGTTTATCAAGTGATAAATTTTTTTATTGTTATTTACATATAATAAAAATTTATTAAAATAATATTATTTTATCTATGGTAAATATCATTTTTTTTTTATCTTATTTTCAAATTAAACTCTTTTACATATAAGTAATTGATTTTATGCTAAATGCATAATAATATTCCAATTGTCTTCACGCTTTAACAACCACTGCTTTAAAAAAAAATCATGATATCATATCAAGTTTCCCCAATTGTTTTCACGCTTTAACAGCCACTGCTTTGAAAAAAATCATGATATCATATCATTTTCCTAACGTTCTAAATTCAAATAGATTCTTACACCAACTTATATTTATAATACACCTTTTCGCTTTCTACATATCCGTATGAGTAGTTAATTCATCTAGAGACAACGATCGGATTATTTTAAATTCATATTCACTTTGAGTTTGAATTGGTTTGGTTTGAAATTATTTCAAATTTTAATTATTTTGAATTTGATTGAAAGGTATAAAAAGTTTTTGAATTATAATTAAAAAATTAGTTGAGTCTTTACTTTTTATTGCAATTAATTAATCTTTCAAATATTTGTTTATATTTAATTAAGTCCTTATCTGGATGAAAAAATTAACATTGTTATTTTTTTTAATTAAGATAAAATTTTATGTGATATTAATAAAATAGATAAAAGTTTGTCATGTCACACAATTAATATATGTGAAAATTAAATAAATAAATTTTTTATTTTTCTTCTTTGTTTTCTTTCCTCTTCTCTTTCTAAGATATCTCTAAAGATTCAGTTGATTGTAGTTAGATTATTGATTAATTCAATTTTACCATGTGATTAAATTTTGTTCAATTAAGGATTCAATTGAGTCAAAATAAAAGATTAAGGGCTCCATTGATTACAAAAATATTAAGGATTTAAATAATTTTTTAATTATAGTTTAAAGGTCCTTTTGATCTTTTAGCCTTCGAATTTGAATTATTTTGAATCTGAGTTTGAAATGTCTTGGATTCGATCTATTATGACTAAAGACCATATTAGGTTTGATCACTTTTAGGTTAATTAAATTTAGGTCTTTTCAAGTTAAAATTTAAGTTTTAATAGTTTTTGAATCGAATTAATCTCTTGTCAAGGTTTTTACAAGTTTAAGCTACTTTGAGTTTAGATCTCTTTAAAGTTCATATTATTTTGAGTTTGAATTGCTTTTGATTTGGATTGCATTAAGTTCAATTTTTTTCAGATTCAAGTTTTAAACTTTTTCAATCAATCCTCAATCTTGAATCAATCTAGATGATTTTTCAAATTTGGTTAAAGTTTAGCACCTTTAATGTCATCTATACACATCAAACAAAACTTTTAAAGAATATGTCAAAGCTTATTAAAAACAAAGGTTTAATTACTTTAGAATTTGAAAAAAGTACTCGGAGGTTTTAAAATAATGCCTAGAGGTCTTATAAATAATTCTTATTATTGAAAAAGCTCTTTTAAAACAAAGGCTCCTCATCTTTAAAATTTTGAAAAAAAAGGTACTTGAAAGTTTTAAAGATCATGCTCAGAGATCCTACAAATCATTTTTACTTTGTGTTCGAAGGTCTTGATGATTATGCCTAAAGATCTTGAAAATCAAACTTTGAAAAAAAAATCTCCTTTAAAATAAAGGCTTAACCATTTTAAAATTTGAAAAAGATACACAAAGGTTTTAAAGATTATGTCTGAAAGTCTTAAAGTTTATTTTTATTTTTTAAAAACCTTTTTTAAAATAAAGACTCGATAACTTTAAATTTTTTAAAAAAGGTACCTGGAAGTTTAAAAAGATCGTACCTACAAGTCTTTAAAATTATGCCTAGAAGTCTTAGAAATCATTTTTATCTTGTGCTCGGAGGTCTTGATGATTATTCCTGAAGGTTTTACAAATCAAACTTTAAAAAAGCTTCTTTAAAATAAAGGCTTAACCACTTTAAAATTTGAAAAAAGTACCTGATATTTTTAAAAGATAATGCCTAGAGATCTTATGGATTATGCCCAGAAGTTTTACAAATCATTTTTATCATTGAAGAAACTCTTTTAAACAGTGGCTTAAAATTTGAAAAAGGTACCTAGAGGTTTTAAAAATAATGCCCAAAGGTCTTTAAAATTATGCTTGAAAAATTTTGAAAAAAAATCCAAAAGTTTTGAAGATATTCTCTAAGGTTTTCAAAACTAATACTCAGAAGTTTTAACAAGTTTCCCTAACGTGAAATCTCGTTCAATCTCCATATCAAAGGTTCCTTATCTAAAGCAACAAAATCTTATCTTAAAAAGTTTTCTTTTTTAGCAAAACTTTAAGCCAAATCTCTCTTTCCTCTCTATCGAAAATAAGCAATGAATGCACATATGGAATGAATGTGATGCATATAATGCATGAAGTGTATGAAATTGATGCAATGCATGAAATTAGTACCATATGTCCTTAATTGTGGTAATAAATTGTTGAAACCATCTCTCTTCTAGTTTTCTATTACAAAGCCTCTGAACTGGCTGACAAGTTCTTTTACAAACTAAAGCAAACTTTCTCAAAACATTTTCATTTTTGAAATCCATTCTTTTTATCCATGAGTCTTTTCTACTAGTGCTTCTTTGCATTCGACATTCCATTGCCCTAGAAAGATCTCTTTTATCATAGCATTCCCCTATTTCTTGTAATAAACATTGAGATTCAAAACCACTTTTTGACATTTCTTAAAATTTTCAAAAATAGCATTGGAAATTACCCCACACAAATATCTTCCTAAAAATGAATCAATTTTCCACGTGTGATCACATCTCGTAAAAATCGTTGATCATTACTAGGAATGAATGTGATGAATCACATTTTGGTCTTTCTAAAATGATGCAATGGTTTGGCATATCATGATCTTAGTTATTAAAGAAGATTTAGCCATTGAATGATAAAAGGAATATCTCTTTATCTAGGCTTATAAATGAAAATTGTCTTTGAAAGTATAATTTATTTTGGCATTCTTTTAAATTCTTACTATGTGGTATTTTAATAAATATCATGACTAACTATAACAGGCTTAACATTTTAAGTATGAAGGAAGAATAAGACTCAAATTTTACAGAAAATCTTCATAGTGAGGTTGATCTCCTTAAGTTTTTAAAAGGTCTCTAACGTTCCTTGGTTTTTTCAAAATGTCCTCTTCTTGGTGCTTCTTGCTTCATCCTTGATGCATGAAAAATCATGAGTTGCTTTTAAAGTTTCAATCTTATTCTAGACTATCCTTTCAAGCTTTGACCTTATAGCTTCATTCTTTTTTTTTTTCTTTTCTTTTAATTTTTCTTTTTTCATTGACTGTTCCATTATGCATTCAAGAACTCAAAATTCATCCAAAACTAAATCACAATTATCTCTTAAAAAATAAGCTTTCTAACTTAGGTATCCACACATGATCAAAATGAACTTTTTGAATGATGTAATGTAGGCTAGGGTTTAGGGTTCAAAAAGAAAAAGTAACAGGCCTAATAAATGTGTTTAAAGGCATTTAAACCAAGAATCATTTTTTAAAAAGACATTTTCCTTTCTTCAAATCATGCCCTTTCATCTTTTTCATTTTTTTTCTCTTTTCTTTTTTCTTTCTTTTCTTTTTTCTTACATGAGTTAAAAATTTTTGAACCCAGTTTACTTCATACTTGTCCTTTAACATAAGGCATTATTTCCTAACACTCAATATAAGATCCAATGTCATCTTGATGAGATATATTTTTTTTCTTGCCCTAAATTTGAAGAATGATCTTTGGTTAGGATTCATTTAGAAAGAAAAATCAATAGGCTCAAAGAGTATAGCAAGTGGATTTTTTTGCTTTTGTGAAAGGAATTTAAAAGATAGCTATTTTCCATTCCAAGTATGGATACTTCCATAACCAATTCTTAAAAGATTACTTTTTTTTGTTATTAATTTTAGATTCATTTAAATGTCTCACATGCATGATCTCATAATCAACTTTTTTTTTGTAACTCATACTCATAATACAGTTTCCTAACTTTCTGCCTAAGTGATGCCTAACATAACACTCTTTCTTTTCGTAATCCATTTGGATGTTCATAAATCAGAATGGTCAAAAGGGGTTATTTGGGATATCAAGTAATTTGACTTTTTTTAGTAAATTTGCCTTAAGATAAGGATAGAGGATCACTTGGGGAATGATTGAAAATGAGAAAAATGTTGCACAAGTCAAGATATTAAACAAATAGAGAAAATATGAGAGCTTGGGATTTATGAAGGAATTTGGGTGGTGAAGTGTTTGAAATATCCTTAACATTTATCAAATCACTAAAATTCAGATAACTTAGGAGAATGCCAAATTAATCAACCATCTCATTACTCATAGCCCAAATAAAGATCAATAGATTTTAAAGGTCATCATAGTCAGGTGAGGGTGAAGTTTTGAAACTTTTATCCCCAGGGATACTCAAGGTTTTGAAATGAAGAATGAAACATTTAGTGAAATGGCTTAGCATGTTCACTTTTAATAGTATTCACCAAATATTTTTAGGTTTTTCACATGCATTTGGAAAATTAGTTAAGCAAAAACTTAAACAATCAAAATTAAAAGAACCAAAACTTATTACAAACTTCTAAAATTTTTTCACAATGAATTCATGTTCAAGACAACAATACACAAATAAAAATAAACCTATGTAAAGTATATTTTCATTGTTCAAAAAGCTCTTGGGTCAAGATGCCACTATTAATGAGACTTTCAATCTTTTTTTTCAACTGTCTATATTTTTTAGTTGAATGCCCATTTACCTCTATGTGATAATCACATTTACCATTTGGATCATAACTCTTTACTAATGGATTTGGAGTTGTTTTTAAAGGTATTGGGGTAAGGTACGGATACTTTACCAGTAACGGCAAAAGATTAGAAATTGAAACTGAGATTTTCTCATGATTGTTTCTTGATTTTTTTTATTGCTCATTAGTTGAGTAGCAAATTGGGTATAGGGACTTATATGAGGACTTAACTATTGGATTGGCTAATGAAGATAAGGATTATAGAGAAAGTTATTTATGGCGGGAGAGTAAGGTTGGTACATCGAATAAGGATGATATAGGGTAAAGCCTACAACCTGTTTTCTTTCATAAATCATGGCTTGAGCATTTCTTCCCTCTATTTTTGGTGCACCAACTTCTTTTATTTGTATCATCACCTTTAAGCTTTCCATTTTTTATGGCATTCTCTATTATCTCTCTAGATACAACTATATTGGCAAAATTCTTAGTTGCATTTTTATCATACTTTCATAGTATGGAGCTTTAAAAATGTTGACAAATAAAATTGTAGTTTTTTTTTTGTTAAAGATGGTTGAATCTAGGTAGCAACATCTATCCACCATTGGGCATATTCTCTGAAGCTTTGAGTATTTTTTTTCTCCATACTATATAAAGAAAATTGATATAAGGCCAACTCTATAATGTGTTTGTATTGGGTAACAAATGCTCTAACCAATTCTTTCCATAAAGTGATGTGAGTTTTGTCTAATTGAGTATACCACCTAGTAGTGGACTTTGTGAGATTATCTTAGAATACATGAATCAAGAGCTTGGCATCATGTATATGAGCAACCATTTTTCTATAACACATAGTGACATGGGTCATTGGACATTTAGCCCTATCATACTTCTCAAATCCTAAGACCTTAAGCTTAAGTGTAACTACCATATCTAAGACTAAACAAGGTTTTACTGCATCTATAGATCTATAAAAATTTATTTCTTTAATAACTCGAAACCTCTCCTCTATGAGATCCATCTTCTTTTAAGAGCTTAAAACTTCTACTACTTCAAATAAACTTTTCTTTAATTTTTTTTAACTCTTTAGGATCATTAGAGACTTAGTTTGGATTTGATTTCTCTGTGCCCAAAATAGGAGCAATGTATCCTTATAACTGTCTTTTGCAACTATTAAAGATATTCTAGGATTAAAGTATACCTTCAAAAAATAATGCTCGTCGTGATTGCACCCCTTGGAATGTTTAGGCTTGATATGCGCCAAACCCAGAAGGGTATAAGAGGTTTTTGATTCTTTGGATGTGACTTTTGTCCATTTTTTTTCCTTATTCAAATTTTTTAACATTTCAATTATTTGTGCTAAATTTTTCCTTATTTCATCATAAGCCATCTCAACTTTCTCAATTCGACTATTTTGTTCTTGTTCCATAGGTGTTACATAAGTGGCAAGTAAATTACCTTAAAAACTTTGATGATCAAGCTTTTAAACCTTTATTACCACAATCAAAAATTAGGATGATGTCTAACTATAAACTTATGTAAAAGAAATCTATATGAATGGATACATGCATTGAGTGCTATCACATAATAAGAAAAAAAATTTTATTTAAAAATTGAAAATTATCCTAACAAGAATACCCAATAACATTCCTAAATGATCCTAAAATCTATTGCCTAGTCTTATATTTTAGTTTCAAAATCATGGTACCACCATTGGCAGGTTCTTTAACCGATATGATTAAGTAATGAACTTTAAACAATCTTAGGCTCCCTTTCATTTTTAAAACTCAATAGGCCAGCTTTGGTTATACCTTGCATTTTATGTTTGAAAGCAAGGCAATTTTCTATCAAATGGCTTGCATTCCTAAAGTGATAATCACATCGAGCATCAACATCATACCACTTAAGATAAGGAGATTTTAATGGCTCTAAAGCCACTGGTGCATCAGATGTTTTTTAAGGAGTTGTAAGAATAACTTAGTATAAGTCACAAGAATTAGATCAATGATGGCTCTCTCTTTCTTTTTACTTAAGAAATTTTTGGGTTGAATAGTTATCTGACTTAGAAGTATAGCTACTATAGTCGAATTGGTTGCATATGCACTATGATTCGTTTGCCAACTTGGTTGCTGGAATGGCTAATAGGCACAAGGATTTTGGAAGGCATTATACATGGTGGGAATATAGATTCGAGCCAATGTGTGGGCATCGAATGGGAGTAGGTCTTGCTAGGGATGTCAAGAAAGGTTATTGAAAAATAACAAGATAAGAATAAAGATTTGGGTGTGAAACAATCTATAGCACCTATATAGAATTAGAAGGCCTTGTTTTGCCCTCCTCTTTTCTAATTTGGTCTTCACTTGGGCTATTGGTAGAACTTGGACAAGTGCTGGTCCTCGATGTTTTTCTAATACACATACAAACTAGAAGGTATGAAGATTTTTTAGAATGGGTAACATCAAGATTTTTAACCATTTTAAGTAGCATAGCAATTTGTGTCATCACCTTTTGAAGGTTCTGTTCAAATTCTTCTTAATTGATTTCCAAAACATGGATCTATGTTTCTAATTGATTTATCATGTTTTCTAATTTTTTGTCTCAAGTAAAGAAAAGGACTTTTATATTATGAAATGATATAATGAATGCATTAATGAATGATGATGATCTATGAATGAATGAAATGTATGAAATGAATGAAAAAAGAAAAAAGATGCAATCTTATTGATGTTAACATGATATAGACAAAACCATATAATGTCTAATATATATATATATATATATATTAGTGCATAATGTATGTACATGCAGAAAGGTATACAACTTAATTTAGGGTTATTTTTACAAAAAGCGAAGGACATAACTCTACTTATAGGTTATGCCTAATAAGGTTCAATATATGAGTGTTTTGGATTCACAATCTAAAACTTCTCAAATTATTTCTTACATTATTATCTATGACAAACTAGTAAGGCACTCCAATTCTCATTTTAAATAGGTTACAACTGGAAAAGGTTTAATCTAAGTGAAAGTATTTCACTAGCTACTATGAAAGCATTACAACCTTACGAAAGCGTAAGTGTTTTACTCTCTCTTAAAGGGAAAAAGCTCTGGTATAGAATTCATGTTATGCATGTACATATGAATGACATAATAATAAGTGCTTGAAAAATAAATAAAGAAAAAAATCATTTTAAGGAAAAAAAAAGAGAAAAAAACCATATTTATTAGCCTTAGATAACACAAATACATTTGCTGGCCTGACTCTTGGTTGTCCTTAGTGGAGTCGCTAAACTCTTATAACATATAGGTCTATAAAGCTATAACTAGACTTGTAGTTGCCACCAATTTTTTTTAGGTGTGATTGGTCACCTAACTAAATCTATCTTATTTTAAAGAGAAGTTCTACGCTGACCTAGGTGTCTTTAAAAGGTAGATTCTAGTCTACGAACCAACTAGGTCCAGGAGTACGATTATATATAAGAAATGTTACTGCACCATCATAATGCTTGTCAAAATATGGTACTGACTGTTTTCATGTTATCGTTAAGCTTTAAAAATTTACACATTGAAAATTGTTCTTAATTTACTTCAATCTTTTGGCAGCAATTTAAAAGAATTCCCTTACCTCAAGAATATGCAAGAAACAAATTATTTCTTTTATGGAGACTTCGTTGTCAAATCATTTAACACTTATCTTATTTTTTTATAAAACTTCAGAAAAAATTTAATTTCAAGAAAATTTTGATATTTTAACTTTTTCCCCAAGTTTTGAAATTATTTTCTTTTAAGGAAATATTGATATTTCAGCTCTTTCCTTTTAAAAAAAAAAAAAACTTATTTTTGTTTTAAGAAAAAATTGATATTTCAACTTTTTCCTCAAATTTTGAAGTTGTTTTCTTTTAAGAAAAGATTGATATTTCAACTTTTTTTCTCAAAATTTAAAATTATTTTTATTTTAAGAAAAAATCGATACTTTAACTTTTTCTTCAAAATTTAAAATTATTTTTGGTTTTAAGGAAAAATTGATATTTCAACTTTTTCTCAAATTTTGAAATTATTTTTATTTAGGAAAATTTTGATATTTCAACTTGTTTCTCAAAATTTGAATTTTTTTTATCTTAAGGAATTGTCTTTTTATTTCTTTAAAGAAAATTTGATGTTTCAATTTTGCCTCAAAATTTTAAAATTGTTTTTCATTTTAAGGAAATTTGATATTTCAACTTTTTCCTCAAAATTTTGAAATTAATTTTCATTTTAAAGAAAAATTGATTTTTTAACTTTTTCCTCAAAATTTGAAATTGTTCTTTGTTTTTATAATTTTTTTTTTTTTAGTTTCAAAACTCTCCAATATGTTAGTAAAATTTCAAGAATTTTATTTTTAAAAATGAATTTTAACTTATAAGGTCCTTAATAATAAAATCAAATATATCAAATAAAGATAATAAATCTAAAAAATAGAATAAAAAAATACCAAAATTGACCTTGGTCAATGGCTTGGTAAACAATTTCGTAGCTCAATTAGTGGCTCAATACACCAATCAATGGCTTGTACGGCTCTTGGAATGGCTTGGCTTGAAGATGGCTTTGAGTCAAAATCGGGTCAAAGTTCCATTAAGCAAGTATGTGGACTTGGTCTCTGATACCTTAGTCAAAATGGTCCCATATCAACAATACTATAAAAGCCTCATTTTAAGCATTCATTTTCATTTTTCTATTTCTTCTCTTTCTCTAAAAAATTTCTTCTCTACTTCTCTCAATAAAAATAATATCCAGTCATTGGATTTTACAAAACTTCGCCAAAGTTTGTTGGAGTTCCATCATGATCTGGGTTTGTTGCCTGAAACTAGAAATCTAGAAAAAATGTCATCAAAAACTGGAGAATTT
This sequence comes from Durio zibethinus, assembly GCF_002303985.1. Next base: position 17,385,400 of record NW_019167871.1, on the reverse strand, counting down.
GTCAGAATCTTGCCAAAAACTTGAATATCATTGAAAAATTCAATCGAAAAACTATAAATTTTAAAAAAATTCCAAAAAAGTCTTTTTTTTTAACAAATTCAAATGCCTCATACCTTTTTTTTTTTTACTCAATTTCACTCGGATTAGATTGAAAAGTAACCTAACTTTCCAAAACAAATTAATGTAAACAAAAAAAAAATCTCAAAAAATTTTTGAAAATTCTACAACTCAATGCCACTACTCTCTAATTTTTGGTTCCCTTTTTTTTTTTTTTGTTTTTGTGTTTTTATAGGGAAATTCAAAAGATTTTTATCTCAATTAGGATTAGAACTTTAAAAACCAAGAATTATCACCACATTAACCTTAATTCGTAAACTTTTCTAGTGAAGAATATCACCTAACCACATCTTCAAATTTCATTTTCTTTTAGTTTTTCCTTTTTTTATTTGGAAATTATCAGATAATTGAATGCTAAAAAGGGATATATAAAATAAAATCAAATAAATAAATATAATTAAGGATAGTCAAGAATAAAGATAAAATAATGAATAATAATAGCAAAAAAAAAATTAAAAAGATAAATAAAATTTAAAAAGAATATAGATATATATATAGATAAGTATCATAAAATAAAAGTAAAACTATAAAGTAAAAAAATTGACAATCAAGCCTGAAATGAGCTCGACCCCAATCGATTTGGATCCTAGACTAAATAGAGTATTTACAAATATTATTAGATAGAGAAAATTGCCATAAGGCTCTTTATTACTTAAATCAATCATTTCTTATTTTTGTTTAATTTACTTCTGTAATTATATGCTAGCTTTATTTTCTATTGTTATTTTTTGTTCATGTTTATTTTGCTTTCATGTTCTCTATATTTCAAACAATCTAAATACCTTGCCATTTAGATTTACGCAACTTTAATTTTTTTGTTATTTACTTTTATGCACTTTAATTTCTTACACTTTATTTTCAAATTATTTACTTTCTCGCAATATACATTTAACTTGCAAATTACTTTCCAAGTTCTTTACTAATTTGTCCATTTGCATGTTTTTTACTCACTTCCATTTGATTTCATGCCTTTTGATTTGATGTCCTCGCTTGCTTGATGAGTTTTTTTAATTTCATGTCTACATTGAAGTCGACTTAGTTCTCTAAATTCATGTTTAAGTGAAGTAAATAGATTAGGTTAACTTTGTTAATTTTAATTTTGTTAGTAATTAGGTTAAGTAGTTTGGTAGTTTAAATTCTTGCAAATCACTTTTAAGGTTAAAATGGTGGTTTAGTTTAACAACTTTTTCCAACTTTTTCACTATAGTCGAATATAATTTAAGTGCCAAATTTTGATATGTAATTGTAGGTTGACTAAAATTAATCTCTATGAAGACAATACTCTTTCACTTATCATTTTTTTATTTGTATGATCTGTGTACTTGCAACTTTCGATATTAACATCACAATAACAATAAGCATTTTGGCTGCCTATTGTCATATCATAGGAAAGTGACTTCAGTAACAACTATATTTATTGCTTTATATGCCAACTAGCTGGTAATTTAGGCTAAAAATACAGCTGTTGTTAGCATAACATTCAAATAATTTAAACCAATTTTAGAAATTCTGAATAGATTTATGGATATTAAATTAGGAATGACTACAAAAGTTGATAAAAAAAGGAAAGAATTTTGATAAAATTAATGACTAATAATTGCAATGCTAACGTAAAAACTATGGTTTTAACATTTCATGGTCGTGATCACTACATTATTGGCAAATTTGTTTGCAGCATACATTATGTTTATGGTTAGGCTTTGCATTGCCTAGTGTTATCTCACAATAACAATCCTTACAAGTTACAATTGCATTACTAATACTATCGGATGCTAAAAGACACAAGCAAGTTGAAGTTGAATGGTACAAAATCATTTGGTTTAAAACTACATTCCTAAATGCTTCGATAGCCATTCTTGATTAGCTCCATAACCTTGCATAGGCTCAATTATCTAGGGATCTTTTACCAAATTGCATCTTGTATGTTAATCAATTGAAACTAGAGATCTCATTTATTTTGTTTGGCTAGAAAGATCATGTATCTATTTTTTTTTGTTAATGTTATGAAAGACCTTAAGTTATAACAAATTATTTAATATGATATTTGACGATTAAAAATCTTTAATGTAGTACCTAAACTATGAAATTGCTAACTAATGTGATACTTCGAGGGTTGTTATATGCTGTATGTCATGACACCCCAATTCTACATAAGAAAATTGTAAGGATCTGCAACAAAATTTATGTGAAAATCTAAACCCATATTTATGAGGTTTTTTTATGAGACAAAATCATAAGACCTTTGGGTCAAAAAGAATAATACCTCGCAAATTACGTATGATCTCCATAATGGTATTAGAGCGATCACTAGCTCGAAGTTTGGGACTTAAGTGCTATATCATGAGAGCCACTACTAGAATCTCATGTGAGCTAAGTGTTACATAGTGGAAGTCACCTCTAGAATTCTAAAGCTTGGTGTGATCTTAGTTTTGTGAGTTTTGTGTCAGGTTTAATAGGGACGTTAAACTGTAATAAAAGGAGTTCATAACACCTCAATCCTGCATTGAGATATTTTAAAAATCTGCTATGATATAAATGTAAAAACTTAAATCCATGCTTGTAAGATACCTTTTATGTGATAAAATATTAGACCTTCAAGTCAAAGCGACAATATATCACAGGCTTAGGGCAGGTTTTCACAAATGGTATCAAAACAATCATTGATAAAAAATTTAAGAACTAAAGTGCTACACTATAGAAGCCACCTCTAGAATCCCATAAAAGTTATGTGTTACACAATGAAAAATGTCCCTAAAATCTCAACGTTTAGTGTGATCATAGTTATGTGTGTTTTTTGTTGGGCTTGACAGGGATGTCAAGTTCTTTGTTAGGCTTGTCAAGGATGTCAAGCTTTAATGATTTTTTTATGGGTCAAAATCATGAGACCTTTGAGTCAAAGTTGATAATATTTTGTAAGTTGAATGCAGATTTATATAAATAGTATCAAAACAATTACTAACCGGAAGTTTTGGAACTAATGTGCTATACTGTGGGAACCATTTTTGAAATCCTTGTAAGAGCTAAGTGCTATATGATGAAAGCCACTTATAAATCCAATGGTCTGGTGTGATTCTAGTTTTGTGTGTTTTATGTTAGGATCGATAAGGATATCTAGTTTTAATAGGAGAAGTTTGTAACACCACAATTCAACATTGAGAGATTGTGAAGATCTGTTATTATATATATGTAAATATCTAAACCCATACTTATGAAATGCATTTTGAAAGGATTAAATCATGAGATTTTCGGGTTAAAGTGAATAATATCTTATATGCTGTTGCTATTATCATTTGGAGCTAACCATGTGAGGGGTGAGTAATTTTAAGTTGAAATACTTAAAACCTCTATGCTATCCAAATTAGTTAGGAGATTGGCAATTTGATAATTTGACATGTAATGTGCTAAATGTAATGTAAACATGATGGCTTTGGTAGCAGTACTTTTTAAGGTTTGCATAATGCCCACACAAATTTCATCTGGAGAAACAAAAAGTAGAATAATTGGAAGAATTCCTTAAGATATTTTGGCAATTTTAACTTAAGAATTAAGCTGCCAAGCTTGGAATAAATAATCATTTCTTCAAGTATTGCTTAGAATAGGCTTTTTAGCAAGTTATATATTTAATTAATCTAGAATTTACATTTTAATATATCAATTACAAGGGATTTAATACTATTCTTTCTAACATCATGTTTGTAATAAATCTTAATATATTAATTTAATTGTCAATTAGGCTTTAATATTGTCAATTGTGATTGGGCCTTCAGCCTAAATAAAAATGGTCCAAAGTTTTATTTTATTTTTTCATTTCTTTAATTGCTTTTATGTCAATAAAAAATTAAAAACATCATAGTTCCATAAAGGAAAATCAAAAAATCAAAAGAGAAAGTTAGAAAATCAAAAATCAAAATAAAAAAATCAAAATTGAAATATGAAAAAAAGGAAAGAAATCAAGAAAATTGAAAAAAAATAAAGAACTAGATGTCAAAAAATCAAAAGAGAAAGTTAGAAAATCAAAAATAAAAATAAAAAAATCAAAATTGAAATATGAAAAAAAGGAAAGAATTCAAGAAAATTGAAAAAAAATAAAGAACTAGATGAATTCATTATAAAGAATACAAAAAAACTATGGTAATTGACAACACAATCATCAAAAGAAAAACACAGATCACCAAATTGAGAGAAACAACTCATTGGCAAAAAAAAAAAAAAATCACAAAATAGAGAGAATACACAAAAAACAATCATACATAACAATCTCGCGACAGAAACCCAAAAAAAAAATTATTCAACAAGAATCAAGAAATAGAAATTTATATAAAAAAGAAAAACAAGGTTAAAAGATTTTTAGCTGTTTTATTTGGGGAAGATTTGGGTGTTTAGATTTAGTTTTTATTTAGTTAATGTATAAAGGAGGAAAATGGGAGTAATATAGTCGATTTTTGGTTGGTTTGGGCGCAAATAAAAGGTTCTCGTGACGGTGGAAACTTTCAATTTGTTTAGATTTAAAGTTTTCTGCTTATGTTGCGAAAGTTACTTAGGTAAAAGGAAAGAGGAGAGAAAAAGGTGGAGAAGGTCGAATTTGACGAGTTTCTCATATCGACAATCGATGTCGAAGGCGGCAAATGGTAATTGACATGATGGTAACTAGTCAAATTTTTTGTTTGCGTAGGCTGCTATTTAAAGTTAGAGATAGATGCCCTTGGGTAGATATAGATAGAGGAAAGAAAAATAAAAAAGATAAAGATAAAATAGTTGACCCATGACCCATTAAGCCCGTGACCCACTTTAGGATTTGAGTTGTTTCATATGAGCCTAGTATACTGAAATCTGATTTGGATTGGAATCCTACTCTACCTAGGAGCTATTGGACTTTTTTTATTTTTGTTTTATTCAATAGACCTAGTGAGGTATAATTTTTATTTTTATGATTTTTGTTACTTGTTTGTTTAATTTTTTAATATATCAAATTAATTATAAGTTTTTTAGGTAATAAGTAAATTCAACTTTTGAATATTTTTCAATAAAAATATGGAATAAAAATAATGGCTATTTAAAAAATCTTCTAAATAAAATTTTTGAAAAAAATAAAAACATCAAATTTTTAAAATTTTCAAGTAAAATTGGTTAGTGAAATCTTACCAAAAATGTTGGAACATTTTAAGAATCATTTTTACATAGAAATGTTTTATAAAAGAATCATGAAATTATAATTTTTAAAATAAAATAAAATTAGCTTACATTTTTTAAATAAAATCATATGCATCATACATTGTCTGCATCATGAAAAAATGGATATAAAAAAAAATCCAAGCCTTTTTTTTTTTTTTTATTACAATCAATCAACTCCTCCAATATTTATTTGCATTCAATTAAGTCTTATTTGGATGAAAAAGTTATCATTAATTTTTTTTTAACTAAGATAAAATTTCATGTGACATCAATAAAATAGATGAAAGTTTGTCATGTTGTGCAATTAATATATGTGAAAATAAAATAAAGTAAATTTTTTTCTTTTTTTTCTCTTTATTTTCGCTCTAAGATCCCTTTAAGGGTTCACTTAACTATAGTTTAAGGATTGCTTGATTCATCCAATTTTTTCATGTGACTAGATTTCGTGTTACTAGAATCTTATGACTAGATTTTGTCCAATTAAATATTCAATTGAGTCAAAAGAGAAGATTAAAAACTCGATTGATTATAATAAAATGTTAAAGGTTTAAATGATTATTGAATTATAATTTAATGGCATTTTTGACCCTTTAGCCTAAATTTTAAAAAATGAAATTACTAAAAAATTACAAAGAGCAATTTTTTCAAAAATTTTTATGTGAGAAATTTTCTAAATTTTATCGAAATTATTGAGGAATTTAGAAAATTTTCTTCTGTTAAAGATTCCTGTCTATATTTTTTTAAAATTCCTAATATACCTTTAAACCCTCTACCCTACTACATACTTGGCTCTAGAGAACATTACGTATCTAAGATCTCTTGAACTCGTAACCTTAAATACTAACTCTAATGACATGCCAATTGATCCGAGGGATAATCAACATTTTTGTTTTTTTTTACAAATTTAAAAAATGTTTTAAAATAAGAATTGAAATAAAAAACAAATAATTTTTTTGTATAAAATATTCAATTATTACTTATAATGGAACTTTTCAAGAGAAATAAGTAAATTTTTTAATACATTCATGGTGAAAGGATTTTCTTTAAGTTGTTGCAAAAAATATTGGGATAATTTGAGAAACTTTTTAATATTTAAATAATGAAATTAAAAAAAATAAGATATAGAATTAAGCAAAAAACCATTTTAATTAATGTTATAAAGGATAGCTTAATATTAACTGATATTGTCTTGTCATAACGTAATAGTCTATAAACTTGATTGTTAGACATAAAAATTTAAAATCGTAAAAATACGGGGAGTTGCATTAATCTTTTTTTAAAGTGTGATTAGCCATTCGAAAATTTTATTTTTTTAATAAAATAGTAAAATGGATTTAAAGTTTATTAAAAAAATACTTTCGCTCTACAAATATAGGATTAGGTTTGGGAGTCGAATATGAATGGGAAAAAATTAGCACTCCCATAACACCCAAAAATTGGTACCAATTAATCATGTGCTATCTATAATTTTGGATAAAAATGATTTTTTATTTTGAAATTTAATAATAATTTTCTTTATTTTTTTGAAAGAAAACCAATTAAAAATCATTATTTAGGAATATTGTGAAAATATTTAAATTAAAAAAATATCTTATGATTCTCCAACATCTAGACAAAATCTAAAGATATTCTTTTTTATCTAAGATTTACCATAACATTCCTTTAAAAATAAAAATAACATTATTTGCAAATGATAGTCGTTGACAACTCTCCAATATCTTGGCAGAGTATTAAAAATTATATTTTTCAAAATGCTAATTTAATTTAATTTAATTTGTTTTGAATCTAATTTTTTTAAAAAACTTTTTATGCAATAAAAATGAAGAACAACATAATTAACATTAAACATCAATAATTAAAATAAATAAATAAATATATATGCATAATGAGTGCAAACATTAATCTAAAAGTGAGATATATGCAAATGTGTATTATATGATGAGGAGATGCAAATTTAAGATTAGGTCCTTAAATATAAAAAAACCACTTAGATTTTTCAACCTCTGAGTAGAGTTTGGTTACAATTTTTTATATTTTTTTTAATTTAATTTAATTTATTTTAAATTACAAAATTATACAAAAATTTTTTAATGAAATAAAATTTCCTAAATACCTCATCATCTAAGTGGCATTCGAAAATAAATTATTTCACAAAAAGTTTTCACATAAATTTTTTAATTTTGGGATGGTTTTAAGGTTTTGAGTGGATTTAAGGTTTAAAGTTTTAGGGTTTCAAGATTTTACTTATGGTTTAGGGTTTTCTTTAGGGTTTTGGGTTTTCATCTAAGGATTAAGGTTTCACTTAAAGTTTCAGAATTCTCCTAAGGTTTAAGGTTTCGCCTAAAATATAGGTTATTACAGGAAAAAAAAGGGTGCTTTTTCATGTTTTTTTTTTTCATAAAACAGAACATGGCATCATACACTTTCATTCTTTAAGCAAAAAGAAAAAAAAAAAATGAAATGATCTTAAGACCTTTGATAAACAGAAGAAGAAAAATAAAACTAAAACCAAAACCTCTAACATATCAAAAACCCAAGAAAGGAAAACTCTATCTATATATATCAAACCAACCTATGCATTTAAAAAGAAAAGGAAAGAAAAAGGATTACTTGTTGGTTTTCTCACTTTTTTTCTTTTAGTTTTTTTTGCTACTGGTTCTTCTGGTTTTAACGTCTTGTTTCCCTTTGTTTTTTCTGTTCCTTTTTTTTGCCTTGTTTCAATTTATGCTACTATTTTTTTTTCTTATTTTTAGGTCATGTTTATTGTTAGTTTTCCCTTGTTGATTGCTTTTAGTTTTTTCTAGTCCTTTGTTACTACTTATTCTTCTTCTTCTTCTCCTCTTCACTACTGCTTGCTCACTGCCCTATGTTTTTTTTCTTTTCGTTTTGGTTCTTGTTATTTGGTTGACGCTTCTCACATCTTTTTATGCCTTACGCTGCCCCATATTTTCTTTTTTCTACAAGTTTTGTTTTGTTTTGTTTTGTTTTGCCACTTGCTTTTTCCTTTTTTTTTTTTTTTGGTTTCATTTTCTTCTTTTTCTTTTACTTATGCCTTATATGTCTTCTCCTCTTTTCCCTGTTCAGTTTCAATTTCTAGTCATGCCACGATCCTAAGCCACGACTCAAGCCATTCATTCTCTTTTCACGTAATGGCCTCCATGCAATTTTCTTTATTTTTTCATATGTTCATACCCCATGCAAGCCCATGCATCCATGCCTTTTTTTTTTGCATCATTCTTTACATATATAGTTTACGCATCATGCCCTTTTTTCATCAAGATTTTTTAAATGGTTTTTACCACCAAACAAGGCTAACTGAATGGCTTTATTTTTCCATGTCTTGGGCTTAAAGAAAAAGCCCATGCTTTAAAAACTTGGCCATGGTTTATGGCCAACTTGGACCTTTTTTTAGGCTAATTTTGGGCTTATTTCATTCATTTGGGCTCTCATGATTTTTATTTTTTTTTGGTTTTGGACTTTAACCATTTAGGCCATATTGGGTTTTTGATTAGGCTATATTTTTTGTCATTTTTAATGGCTCACATTGGGCTTTATTTAGGCATTAAAACAAGTCTTTTATTTTAGGCTTTTTTATGCCATTTAGGTGTTCATTTGGACTTATGTAATGGGTCTCATTTTTTAGCATTTTAAAGTAAACTGTTAATGGGCTGATAAAATTGATGATCACGGCACAATTATAGAAACAAATCTAGATTAAAAGGATAAAATATTTTGGATAAAACTGGGTGTCTACAACTGCCATTCTTTGTATATTTTTGAGGATTATAAGTAATACAAATACATAGACAACAATTTTATCCGAATACTACTTTCTAAGGAAATATTTATATATCTATATTTTATTGTTTTATTTTTTTGGGTTTTTGGGTTTTTTTGCTTTTTTCTTAAGACGACCAAAATTAAATTATGAGTTGAAAGATAAGGATGATTAAGATTGAACCATAAGTTGAATGAAGTGACCGGGATTGAACCTTAGGTTGAATGAGGTGACCAAGACTAAACCATCAATTGAATGAGATGAACACTAATTTGGGCTTATGTGGCAGCTAAACTAGGCTTAAATTTTTATTTGTGCCAACTAAACTTGGTTTAAAATTTCATTGGGTGCCATCTAAATTAGGTGTAAATTTTTAATGGTGCTAAACTAAGCTTAAATTTTTCATTAATTGCAAGCTAAACTGGATTTAAATTTTCATTGGATGCCAGTTAATTGAGCTTAAATTTTTATTGGGTGTCAGCTAAATTGTGTTTAAATTTTCATCAGTGTCAACTAAACTGAGCTTAAATTTTCATGGGATGCCAGCTAAATTAGGCTTAAATTTACATTAATACTAGCTAAACTGGGCTTAAATTTTCATGAAGTGCCAGCTAACTAAACTGAGCTTAAATTTTCATGGGATGCCAGCTAAATTAGGCTTAAATTTACATTAATACTAGCTAAACTGGGCTTAAATTTTCATGAAGTGCCAGCTAAATTGGGCTTAAATTTGCATTGGTACTACCTAGATTGAGCTTAAAATTTTTCATGAGATACCAGTTAAATTGGGCTTAAATTTTCATTAGATGCCAGCTAAACTAAGCTTAAATTTTCATTAGGCGCCAAGTAAACTAGGCTGAAATTTTCATTGGGTGAACTTAAATTTTTTTTAGAAATAGGCGATCTATATCAGAAATGCAATAAGTGAAAATTTTCTTTTCCTATGGATTGGGTGATTCAACACATAGAGGTTTTTATTAAGTCAAAAGGAGTTCACCACATGAAAGGGACAAAAGGGGCTGATTTGGGCTTAAAAATTGAGTGCATGGTAAACTAGGCTTAAATTCTTTCTTGACTGCTAGAAAAAATTGAATTTAAATTTTCATGGTTGCTAACCAAACTGGGTTTAAAACTTGGATGCCAAATAAATTGGCTTACATTCTTTCTTGGGTACCAGAAAAACTAAACCTAAGTTTTTCTCAGGAATTGATGATCTCTATCAAAAATAAAATAGGTAAAAATTTTCTTTCCAAATGGATTGAATGGTTCAGCACATTGAAGTTTTTGTTCATTCAAAAAGGTTTCTTCACTTGAAGGGGATAAAAAAAACATATACTTTTCTATGCAGGCTTATAGATGAAATATAAGTTCTTCTAAAAACATGAATCCCTTAAAAACCAAACATGTTAAACACTTTTTTTAGCTTTCAAATGTGACATTTTGATATATGTCAATGTTAGCTATAAGGGCTTGAGATTTTAAAAGATTATTTAGGAATGAAAAAAAGTTGGGATTTTCAAAATCCACCATTCTCAAATGTTTGGGACTTTGATATTTCAAATCTTTCAAAAGGTTTTGCTTATCTTTGTTCAGCATCCACCTAATTAATTAGTAGGAGTGGCCTTTAAAGTTTGTTGTGGACTACCCTTTTGTAAGGGTTTTACCTTAGAGACACATTCATTTTATTCTATTTTTTCTTTCTTTTTTTTTTTATTATTACACCATGCTCTTTGTAGACACCCATTTGTGTTCGGGGTCGATTTTCTTTATCTTTATCATTTGTATTACTATAGTGTAATATGTTGTTATAATGTATATGATGGTAGTATAGTATAATACATAATACATTATATTATTATTATTATTTTATTCTACTTTCCTTTCTTGTTCAATCTGTGAGGATGAATTTTAGAAACTGAAATTGAATTAGCTGATCATGGTAAAAAAGGTTTATGATACAGATTACAAAGCCTTTAATTCGGGTTCTAGATGTTAATAAGAATTCAGCCTTAAAATCATGTTGGACAAAACTTAATCCAAGGATTTAAGCCTGGGATTGATTCTGTCTATTTCTAAAAATTGGATTTTAGGATGCCTATAAATCGAGCAAGCTATTTAGAGGACAAACACATAGAAAAATTATTAGAGAGAAAGGTCTAGAATATTTTTGGTAGGGAAAGTATTCTGGAAGTTGATTTTGAGATTTTAAGTTCAATCTAAGGTTTTTAAATGTGATTTTAGGTTTATGGAGTTAGAATTAGGATTCTGGATAATTCTAGGAGTAATCGGGGCAAGTTTGGAAGAAATCTAGAAAAATTTGAAGAAATTTGTGTTTTTGGGAAATTTCTGTGTTTTTTTAGGTTAGGATGAATTTTTTGATGAAGATTTGAATTTTTTGATGAGGGTTTGAAATTTCTAGCGAGATTCCGACGAGATTCCCAAAATCCAGCAAAGATTTTTAGATTTCGGTAAAATTTTCAAAATGCAACAAATTTCCAGATTCCATTTGAATTTTCGTATAGGTTTTTTAGAAAGAGGGGAGAGGATCATAGAGCTAGAGAAAGAATGGCTCGAGTGATTCTGAGGAAATGTTAAAGCTTTAGCTTTTATACTTTTATGGAATGACAACGTTTTGCAAAGCCCAGACCCACGGGTGACCTGGCAAAGATTCGTTTGTTGATCCTTGTATCGATCTTACCCGATCATAGGTTTTCTTTTTTCAAATTTATTTTTATTTTATGATTTTATTTTATTTTTAATTCATTTTTTTAAATTTTTTTTTGTTTTATTTTTAAGAATTTTTATTTCTGAAAGTAAATGAATCATTTTTTTAAAAAAATCTTTTCAAATAAAAATCTCGTTCCAAATAAAGTTTTCAAAAAATATTTATCTAAAAAAAATCCTTCCAATAATATTTTTCAAATAAAAATCTTTACAAATTAAATTCATGAATTCCACCAAACTGTTGGAGAATTTTCATGGGTTAAATTTTTAAAATGGAATCCACCAAACTATTGAGAAATTCCATGGATCATTTTTTTTTCAAAAATTAAAAAAATAAAAAAAATTTATCCTTTAAACTATTGGAGGATTATTTTTGGGTCTTATTAAATTATTGGGAAACTTTATTAATTTTTCTAAATAAAAATATATTAGTAAATTCAATGATGGAGCCTATTCAAAATGGGACACTAGTCTTTATGAATGCTTTTAAGGTGAGAAAATTATCTTAAATTACTTCCAAATTATTGGGACAATTTTAAGATACATTTTCAATATTAAATTATTTGGTAAATCATAAAATGATCATGGCTTAGATAATTCAAAATCTAACTGGTACCATCATTTAGATGAGTGTTGTGGGAATCTATAACCTTTCCCACACATAATTGACTCCCAAACTTAACATCTAGTTTCGTGGATTAGAATATGTATCAGGTGGCCAATCACACCTAGATAGAAAAAGATTGGTGGCAACTCCTTTTAATCTATGTTTGGCGGTAGGTCCACAGATCTATATGTTATGATAGTTTGGTGACTTCATTGGGACATTAAAAGTCAAGCTAGTGACTGATTTCTTATTATCCAAGCCTCACTTAATAAATTTGAAATTATTTTATTCCCTTTCATTGCATATATTTGCTTTTTTTTTTCATTATGTATACTTGCTTAATTATTCTTTTGTTTTTATTTATTCATTGCTTATATTTGCCTAATTATCTATTTATTGTATATATACCTGTCATTCATTTGTATGTGCATAACATAAGCCCTCCACCCGGGCTTTACCTTTAGAAAAGAGTGAAGTACCTATGCCCTAGTGAGATTTCATGTCTCCTCATGGGCTTGTGAAACACTTTCACTCAGATTGAACCATTTTCGCTTGTAGCCTATGATGGACAAGGATTGGGGTGCCTTACTAGTCTATGATAGACTATGATGTAAAGAACAATTTAGAAAACTTTTAGAATTGACCAAAATTGCATATAGTCAACCTTAAGAGCCCAACCATAAATAGAGCCTTATCCTCTCACCCTTTATAGTCAATCCAAAATTCAAGGCCATGTTGTTACCTACTATATGATGTTTATTCTATGTTTTATTGAAGTGACTAACTAATTTCTTTGTTTTCTTTTATTTCTTTTCCCTTTTACACATATTCACAAACATGCTTACAGATTATAAAATGTTTTTGCCCTAAAAGTTATTTTTACAAAAGCTCTCATGGACTCCATAGAACATCAAGTTTGTGCCTCATCTACATTGTTAAAATGTGACTTTCCTATAGATGTGAAGATAGAATCAAAGAAAAAATAGCTAAAAGAGGGAGATTGTTTACCACCTCGTCATATCTCTACACTACCAAAAGAAGTTCGCTTACTCCTCAAACAGAATGACTTGAAAAGCTTAGTAGATATATAAAGCAATATGACTCCTTGAAGGCATAAAGCTTGTTGTTAGAAGTTTAGGTATATTGCATATCTCTTGCCTGTGGATGTTGATAATTCACTTATTAAGACGATGATATAGTTCTGGGATCTTTCCTACCATTGCTTCATCTTTAATGAGGTTGATTTGGTGCCAACTATAGAGGAGTACTTGACTTTAATGAGTATGCATCTACTATATCCAGACAAAATATATGTGAAAAAGCACAAATAAGGGAATTATAAGAAATTAGGCCAGATTCTAGGGGTGGGAAAAGAGATCATAGTTTTCTACATTCAAGAAAAAAGAGAGCCCATGGGAACTTCTTCGAGATTTCATTGTCAAGCCTCTAGATGATGATCAGGGAGTGAATGTATTTGCTTTAGCCATAGTCATTTTTCCCAAGGTTTTAGGCCATATGGAGATAAAAATGGTTGATCTTTTTGAACAGATTGAAAAAAAATGTAATCTTTCTCCATCTATCTTGGTAGAAACCATTAGATCTCTAAACTTTTGTAGACAAAATAACAAGGCAAGATTCATGGGTTGTATACCATTACTATATCTGTGGATGAAAAGCTATTTTGAATACAAAAAGAATGCCTTCTCTAAGCTTTATTTCTACACATGAAACCCAATTAGGGAGTTTTGTTAGAGCATTTGGCCAAAAGAAAAAACTCAAAAGGAATGGAAAAATTTATTGCAAGAACTCACTGTTGATCAAGTAAAATGGTTAGCTCAATGGATGAATATGGAACCAATGTTATATCAATGTGGAGATGAGATAGGGTTCCACTTCTAGGATTATGAGGTTCAACGAGTTATACAGCACTGATGGTAAGGAGATAACATGGAGCTGAACAGTTTACTCTTAGGATATATAAGCTTAACCGGTTCGATTGTTCATATGGGAGCTTGAAACTTTTTAGAAGATTGATAATATGATCAAGGCCTAGAAGAAACCCAATAGGATAAGCCCTGGACCATTTAGTGATAAGGCCGTTTAGAAGTATCTGATTTGGAAAACTAAAAAGGGTCAAAATGTGGCACTTATACATAAAAACCATTACCAGTCAGTGGATCATAGGATAGATAATGCGCTATTAGAACCAAAATCTATAAGGAAAGAATACGAAATAGAAAAAGAGAAACTGAAACAAGAAATTTTAAAGCTCTAGAGAGGAAAGGACCAGTGGTATAACAAAGCAGAAAAACTACAAATCTAAGTCCATAAGATTTTTAAAGAATACAGCAAGGCCCAAAAAGTTGTCAGAGAATGGGACGATGCCCTTAAGGAATTGAAAGAGCTGCAACAAGAGCACAAGAGGTTGCACATACAAGTGTAGGCCAAAAAAATAAAAACACGAATCTGGCTCATAAGAATGAAGATTTGAAAAAAGAATTGCACAAATAAAAGATGATTTTGAGGAAGTTTAGCAAGAAAATGAAATGCTTTCAGACTACATTTTAACCCTAACATTGAAGTTGAATGAACAAAAAGATCATGTCAAAACCCTCACAGAGAAGCACAGAGAATTATCCTATTAGGTGTGGTGTGACAAAAGAGAAGGGTTGAGAAGACAAAGATACATAGAGCATCTCATAACTCAAATAGGCAAAGTAGTGATTAAGGCAAGCAAATTGGCAGAAGAGGCCAAGTTATTGAAAACTTCAATTACACCAGTAAGGGAGCATGGACAGAGATTGCTAAACTTCGTTAAGGAGGCTAAAGACCAGTATGAGCAAGTTAAGCATTTTATAAAGGGATAGTATTAGATTTGATGTAAAATAGACTCTTATGGAATAAATGAAAGTTCACTTTGTTAAATTTTTAAGAGACAAATATTTTATTTCTTTTTTTTCTTTTCTATTCCATACATTGCATCACACTCATTCATTCATTATAATAGCATTATCATTGATTCTTAATTATGGTACCAAGCTGTAAGAATAGCTACACACTTATATAATAATCGGGTTAAAGCAAAAAAGATAGAGTAAGATAATACAAATCATCTTGAAAAGATATAAAAGGCTTAGGAGGTATATGAAGGAAAGTTGAGCAAAATTCTGGAAGCCTTGGAAAAAATAAACAAAGAAAGGCAATAAAAGAAGATACCTCACCAGAAGCTACTGAATCAACATATCGTTCGAGTTTTGGCCCATAACAAACTCAAACTGCCTCAATCTTTCAACCTCAATAGGTAATTTTTCTAAAGTACAATTAGCTAGTGATGACTTATGCACCTAGTCATGAGAACATCTAAAGTTATGACAATCTTGTTTACGTTGAAAAGTTAATTGAACCCATTTAACTCCATACTGTGGATGTAAAAAGATTAAAGGCTATAGAAGGAATTGGTTTTTATAGATCTATGAATGCAATGAGGCTTTGCCTGGTATCTGACGTAGTGATGTTGGCCAAATTCAAAGTACCAAAATTTAAAAAGTATGATGGCACTAAGTGCCCTATCACGTATATCATAATGAATTGTCATAAGATGGCAGCACACATTAGTAATGACAAACTATTCATGCATGTCTTTCAAGATAGCTTAACTGGATTTGCAGCAAGGTGGTATGTTTAATTAGGCAGGTCCTACATAAAGACATGGAAAGATTTGACCCGCTCTTTTATCAATCAGTACCATTACATCATTGACATAGCCTCTGACTGCCTTTGCTTACAAGGAATGGAAAAAAAATCATCCAAATCCTTCAAACAATATGTTTAGAGGTGGTGGAATGTAGCTACTTAGGTACAACCTCTCTTGACAAAAAAAAAACTATAGTGCTATTTGTGAGCACTTTAAAGTCATTAAATTATTGAAAAATGATAGGAAATGTGATTGAGAACTTTACTGATATGATGATTTCAAGAGAGATAATAAAAAATGCCATAAAAAATAATAAGCCTGAAAGAAGAGAGCCTTCTAAAAGAGCAACTAAAAAGAAAAAAAATGAAGTTCAAGCTAGGAATCTTGAAGGACAACAATTCAGAAGCTACTCTTGACCAACCTATGCTACATACCATCACACAACAAGTCCTGTCTCTACCTATCAAATGACTACATGACCTTCTTATCCATTTTCACCATAATCACTCGTTCAACTAGTCAGTGCCACAAGTGGTGCTTGAGAACCACGAACCAGGGAAAGACCTACATTTGACCCTATCCTTATAAGTTACATCAAACTATACCAAAAACTTTACAAGAACCACCTAATTGCTCTTATCCCTACTAAATAGCTTGAACTTCCTTACCCTAAATGGTATGATCTCGATGCCCACTGTGATTACCTTTTGAGAGTAACGAAACACTCTACTGAGAATTATGTGCCCTTCAAGCATAGAGTGCAAAGTCTAATCCCTTACCTAGTCATACAGTCAATGCTTTAGATGAGGGCAGAAACTATATGAAAAGAAGTGTAAAGGATCTTAGATGTCCTTTAATCAACTATATAAAGCCTTATATAAAGTTAAATTGATACAACCAGTAGCTCTATACACTTATGTGAAAAAATACATCTCAGATCAAAGATGTAAGTATCACAATGGAGCTCTAAACACTCAATTGACTTCTATAAGCAATTTTGTGATAAAGTGCAAAAGCTAATAGACTCTTACCAAATAGAGCTATATAAGAAGTTAGGAGCCTCAAAAGATATCAAAATGGCAATGATAGACAGGTGGGTGCTAAAACCTATCCTCATATAATGTAAGGAGAAACCACAGTTAGTTAGGAATAAATTTGTTCCCAAACCAGTAGCCATCAAAGTCTCATGCCCATTTTCTTATAAAGTTGAAAAAGTGGTACCTTGGAGATTTGAGTGTGAAGTAATAACTCAAGGGTAGCAAAAGGATATGCCGAAAGCCAAAACTACCAATATAATGGGTGTAGAAGGCATCACTAGAAGTGAGAGATGTTATACTGCAAAAGTTTTAGAGAAAACAGGAAAAAAAAAGAGAAACAGATTGAACCAAAAATTCCACAAAAAGATACCCTAAAGTTTGTGCCTAAAAAGGAGGCCTGTGAGTTTCTAAAGCTAGTCAAGCATAGTGAATATTCTATGGTGGAGCAATTGAATAAGATGCCAGGTAAAATTTCTCTACTATCACTTCTCTTAAACTCTAAACCATATCGTAATGCCTTGCTAAAGGTATTGAATCGAGCTTATGTGGCCCATAACGTATCTGTGGAGTATGTGAATCACTTGGCAGCAAATCTAGTTATGCCACATCATATCTCTTACAGCGATAATGAGATTTCGCCTGAAGGTAGAAAAGGCACCAAGGCATTGCACATCACTGTTAAATGTAAAGGCCATATAGTAGCATAGGGATGCCATCCTTTCTTCACTGTGTTAAAAGATCAAATTTAATATGAAAGGATAATTGGTGATAGTAGCCGAAGAGGAAGATCTATTGGTGACTCAACCCATAAATGCCTCATATGTGGAAGCAACATAGGAATTATTAGAATGTTCTTATTAATCTTTTGAACTTATTAATGCAGTAGGTGAAGTATTCAAATTTAGTCAAATTATGATCAATCAGATGATGAACAAGGGTTGGTGTATTGGGTTTGGCTTAGGCAAAAGCTTTCAAGAGATAAGAGAGCTTTCTAAGATTGAAGATTACAGTTGTAGATTAGGATTAGGTTATGGGACTAAAAAAATATAAAATAATGGCAAAAAGACAAAGAACAGACCAATGATTTTTCCCTATTTAAATGAAACTTTCATTCTTGAAGGATTTATGCACTCGGGACTGAAGAAGACACGAAAGAAAAACCAAAATGGGAGGAAGCTTTTGCCAAGCTATCCATTCATGGATGATGGAAGTCAAAATGAAGAAGTTTTGGTTTACCCCTGCCCATGTGGATATGAATTGCAAAATTGAAGGGTTATCCATATGGCTATTATTTCTTATTTTTCTTTAATGTAATTATATCTTCTAATCACTTATGCCCAAAAGCATTAGGATGAATTCTTATGTTTAGGCCTTTTATTTTTTATTATTTCAATAAAAGAATGAGCATGCATTTTGTTCATTTTTTCTATTCCATTCATTATCCCATCAAAATTTCTTACCGATATTTCCTACTCCATTAACTTTTAAGTCTCCAAATGAATGCAAAAGTAATCATGATAATGATCCGAGGTTTAATTTTGAAAATTCAATTAATGCCGATGAACTTGATATTAAAGAATACTCTGAGGAATATACTTTGTCTCCAGATTTAATAAAGCTAATTAAGCAGGAAGATAAGTCCATTCAGCTTTATCAAAAGGTTGTTAAATTGATCAATTTGGGTGATGCTGAAAATAAGAAAGAAGTCAAGATTTGTACTTCACTCTCAGTGGGTGATCGACAACAGTTAAAAGATTTGCTTTGGAAATTGTGGATGTGTTTGCCTTATCCTACCAAGATATGCCTAGGCTCAGCACTAAAATAGTAGAGCATAGGCTGCCATTGAAGTTGGAATACAAATCAGTATAGTAAAAATTAAGAAGAATGAAGCCAAAGATATTGTTGTAAATAAAAAAAAAAAGGTAAAGAAACAATTTGATGCAGGCTTTCTACAAGTGGTCAAATATCCCAAATGGGTAGCTAATGTAGTATCTATCCTTAAGAAGGATGTAAAGTATGAATGTATGTAGATTATCAATATCTGAATAGAGCTAGTCTGAAAAATATTTTTCTTTTACCTCATATAGATACACTAATAGACAATACGACCTGACATTCAGGGTTCTCTTTTATGGATGGATTCTTCAATTATAATTAGATAAAGATGGCCCAGGATGATATGGAAAAGACTATATTTATCACTATGTAAGGGACTTTTTACTACAAGACTATGCCCTTTAGGCTAAAAAACGTCAAGGTAACCTATCAAAGGACTATGGTAACTCTTTTCTATGATATGATGCATAAATAGATTGAAGTATATGTGGATGACATGATTACCAAATCTCAAAAAGGAGAAGATCATATAGTCAACCTTAGAAAATTATTTAAGAGGTTAAAAAAGTTTTAGCTCAAACTGAATCCAGTTAAATATACATTCGAAGCTAGGTTAAGGAAGCTACTGGGATTTATAGTTAGTGAAAGAGGAATAGAAGTTAACCTAGACAAAATTCAGGCCATTTAGAATTTATCCCCTCTAAGCACACAAAAGGAGCTTCAAGGCTTCTTAGGCAAATTGAATTATATCTTTCAGTACATTTCTCGGCTCACTTGTAAATGTGACCTTATTTTCAAACTCCTTTGGAAGAATAATCCTGGTGAGTAGAATGAACAATGTTAAGAAGCTTTTGATAAGGTTAAACAACACTTATCAAACCCTTTAACATTAGCACCACCTGTTCTAGGAAAACCACAGATTGTATATATAGTGGTACATAAGGAATCAATAGGTTGTGTGTTGGGCCAACAAGATGAATCCGGTAAGAAGAAGAGAGCTATTTATTACCTGAGCAAGAAATTCATAGAGTATGAGTTCAAGTATTCATCATTAGAGAAAATGTGTTGTGTTTTTAGCTTGGGTAGCTAAAAGACTCAAGACGTACATGCTTTACCATAAAACTTGGCTCATAGTTAAATGAGATCTCATTAAATACATCTTCGAAAAGCCATCACTATTAGGAAAAATCACAAAAATGGCAAGTGATGCTCTTGAAATATGACATAATGTATGTGAGCCAAAAAGTAATCAAAAAAAGTATCATTGCTGAATTTTTAGTAGATAGAGCTACTGATGACTACAAACCTATGAAGATAGATTTTTCAAATGAAAAATTAATGGTCATCTTAGAGTTAGAAGAAGATAAAGACGAGGAAGAGATATGGAGAATATACTTCGATAAGGCTGTCAATGCTATGGAACACGGGATTGAAGCAATTTTAATATCTCTAATAGAGCATTACTATCCTATTACAACAAGATTGAACTTTAATTGCACCAATAATGTAATTGAATATGAGGCTTGTGTTTTGTGACTGCATGTTGCTTTGGACTGAAAAATTAAAGTGTTAAAGTTGTTCGGGGATTCGACTCTAGCATTTATCAGTAAAAGGTGAAAAGGAAACAAGGGATTCAAAACTCATTCTTTATCACAAATGCATCTTAGAGCTGTGCAAACAATTTAAGGCAATTTAATTTGAACACTTGCCTTGTGAAAAAAATTAGATTACAGATGCATTAGCTATCTTGGCTACAATGGTACAAATTGGTAATATTGCTAAAATTCAACTTATCAAACTAGATATCAAGGGCCTGTCGATATATTGTACTAACTTGGAAAAGAAAGAGGATGGCTAGCCTTGGTATTATGATATTATATGATATCTAAAAAATCAGTAGTACCCAAATCAAGCAACAGAAAGTGATAAGAGAACCTTGAGAAGGTTGGCAATAGGTTTCTTTTTAGATGAGAAAATCTTGTACAAAAAAGGTAAAGACCAAATATTATTACGTTGTGTAAATGCCTCTGGGCCAAAAAGATTATTGAGGAAGTTTACAATGGTGTATGTGAAGCACTTACAAATGGGCATATGATGGCAAGATAGGTTATGCAAGCTGGATATTATTGGTTGATAGTAGAAAAAGATTGCATTGATTATGCTTGAAAATATCACAAATGCTAAATTTACGCTGATAAGATCCATGCTCTGCCCAGCGCTTTACATGTGATACGCCACCTTGGCCATTTTCTATGTAGGAAATGGATGTCAATAGTCCCATTACCCCAAAGGCCTTAAATGGGAATAGATTCATTTTTATGATGATTGATTACTTCACTAAATGGGTTAAAGTCATCTCTTTCACAACTGCGACTAGATCAGTGGTTTACAAATTCATCAAAAGAGAAATAATCTATAGATATGGCTCTAAAAAAGAATCATCTCAGACAATGTAAAGAATTTGGTTAGTAAGATGATGCAGGAAGTATATGTTCAGTTTAAGATCAAACACCAAAATTCAACTCCATATCATCCAAAAATGAATGGGGTAATAGAAGCTGTGAACAAGCACATCAAAAGGATTTTGGAAAAGATGACCAAAACATACAAGGACTGGCATGAGAAATTACCTCTTTCTCTATATGCATATCAAACTTTCGTGCACACTTCTATAGGGGCAACTCTTTTTTCCTTAGTTTATGAAATGGAAGCTATATTGCTAATAGAAGTAGAGATCCTATCCCTAAGAGTTCTAAGGGAAGTAGGATTAGAAGAAGCTGAATGGGTTTAGGAGCACTATAAATAATTAAACTTCATTGAATAAAAAAGATTAGTGGCACTCTATCATGGCCAATTATACCAAAAGAGAATGATGAAAACTCATGATAAAAAGGTCAGACCTCATTAATTCCGAGAAAAAGAGTTGGTATTGAAAAGAATTCTTTCAAGTCAGCATGATGATAAGGGAAAATGGACTCTGAATTAGAAAAGACCATATGTGGTAAAGAGAGCTTTTTTGGGACAAGCCTTAATCTTATCAAAAATGGATAGAGATGAACTTTCTAATCCTATTAATTATAATGCTGTGAAGAAATACTTTGCTTGATCTAAAAAAAGAAGGGTTCAAGTTGATAACCCGAAAGGGGGGCTTGAACCTATAAAAAAAAGAGTTCAAGTTGAAAACTTGAAAAGACGGCTTAGGCCCCAAAAGAAAAGAATGGTGGCTTAAATTGAGTGAAGGCAAATTAGGATGAATAAAATATGGCATCAACTGAAAGGCATACTAGAGACAATGAATTTCAAAAAGCTCTAAAGTGTCAGTGCAACATATTTTAGTTGAGTTTTTAAAGAAACTCAAGATTTGTTGTCATGGTTATCCAATCATTTATCTTGGGGCACTGCTACCCCAAATAGCCATCCCTATACACCTTTTGTCTCTATACCATCATTTGTAATTTATTGCTTATCCAAATAAATAAAACCCATCTTATTGTTCTCTTAGTTCTATACATTGCCAACATATTTGTCCCTTCTCTTTATACCTTTCCATGAATGGAAGAAGTGTATAACTTGCATCCCATATTTTGAAATTGGGATAATGGTTAATAATTGAACAAAGTCATAAGAAGTTGTGTGTTACTGTGAAGGATTAAAAGAGACAAGGATCAAAGATGAATTCCTCAAAATAAGAGAAATCACTAACTTTTATAACTTTCCTTGGTTGGAGATAAATATTTAAGGTAATGAAAGATGGTTTCTTGGCCAAAGGTGTACAAAAATGAGAATGTAGAAGCCTTAGTACCATAATTGATGTTTCATTTACATCCTAGATAGGGCATGCACTTACATTATTCACTTACCCGATCTTGGCTCAGTCCAAATCATTTCATATGATTCATGGTTTTATCCCGATTATTTATTTTTTACCTAAACTCTCACTTCATTTTTTACTCATGGTTTCATCTTGGTCACCTGATCTTGGCTCAATCTAGATCATTTCTTATGACTCATGGTTTTATCTCGATTATTTATTTTCAACCTTTACTTGATCCTAGTCATTTCATTTTTGACACATGGTTTCATCTCGATCACTTGATCTTGGCTCAGTCCAAATCATTTTTATGACTTGTGGTTTCATCTCGATTATTTATTCTCAACCTTAACTTGGTCCTAATCGCTTCAGTTTTGACTTATGGTTTCATCCCGATCACCTGATCTTAGCTCAATCTAAATTACTTCTTATGACTCGTGGTTTCATCCTAGTTATTTATTCTCATTTTCAACTCAGTCTTGGTTGCTTCATCTCTAGACTCGTGGTTCAGTCCTGATCAGTTTTATCAATGATTTGACTCTTGGTTGGAACAAAGCGAATGTCTAGGTTTTTGCATCATTCCTGTTTAACAATAACATGCAAAAAGGGATAGTTGTAGACACTCATTTGTGTTCAAGGTCGATTTTTTTATCTTTATCATTTTTATTACTATAGTGTAATATGTTGTTATAATGTTTATGATGGTAGTATAGTATAATACATAGTACATTATTATTATTATTATTATTATTATTATTGTACTTTCCTTGTTCAATTTGTAAGGATGAATTTTGGAAACTGAAATCAAATAAGCTGATCATGGTTAAAAAGGTTTATGATACAAATTATAAAGCCTTTAATTCAGGTTCTGGATGTTAACAAGAATTCAGCCCTAAAATCACGCTGGATGGAACTCAATCCAAGGATTCAAGCTTAGGATTGATTTTGTTCATTTCCAAAAATTGGACTTTAGGATGCCTATAAATCGAGCAAGCTCTATAGAGGACAAACACATAGAAAAATTATTAGAGAGAAAAATCTGAAAAATTTTGGACAGGAGAAGTATTCTCGAAGTTGATTTTGGGATTTTGGGTTCAATCTAAGGTTTTTTGGTGTGATTTTAGGTTTCTGGGGTTAGAATTAGGATTCTGGATAATTTTGAGAGCAAACGAGGCAAGTTTGGGAGAAATCTGGAAAAATTTGAAGAAGTTTGGGTTTTTTTGGAAATTTTTACGTTTTTTTTTGTTGGAATGAATTTTTCGGTGATTTTTCTAGCGAGGGTTTGAAATTTTCAATGAGATTTTGACGAGATTCTGAGAATTTAATGAAGTTTTCTAGATTTTGTTAAAATTTCTAGAATCTGACAAAGTTTCTAGATTTCATTTGAATTTTCGGATAGGTTTTTTAGAGAAAGGGGAAAGGATCCTAGAGCTAGAGAGAGAGTGACTCAAGTGATTCTGAGAAAAATGTTAAAGCTTTAGCTTTTATATTGCTACGAAATGACGACATTTTGCAAAGCCCTGACCTGTGAGTGACCCAACAAGGATCCATGTGTTGATTTTGGTACCGACCCAACTCGATCGCAGGTTTTCCTTTTTATTTTATTTTTATTTTTTGATTTGATTTTATTTTATTTTTAATTCGTTTTAATTTTAATTTTTATTTTTTTCTGGTTTTATTTTTAAGAAAGTTTATTTCTGCCATTTTATTTCCAAAAGTAAAGGAATTCATTTTTTTAAAATCTTTTCAAATAAAGTTTTCAAAAAATATTTATATAAAAAAAATCCTTTCAATAATCTTTTTCAAATAAAAATATTTACAAAATAAATTCATGAATTCCACCAAACTACTGGAGAATTTTCATGGGTTAAATTTTTAAAATGGAATCCACCAAACTATTGGGAAATTCCATAGATCTTTTTTTTCAAAAAATATATTTTTTTATCCTCTAAACTATTGGAGGATTATTTTTGGAACCTAACAAACTATTGAGAGATTTTATTAATTTTTTAAAATAAAAATATATTAATAAATTTGACAACAGAACCTCTTCAAAATGGATACTAGTCTTTATGGATACTCTTGAGGTGGAAAAATTATCTTACATTGTTACCAAACTATTAGGACAATTTTAAGATACATTTTCAATATTAAATTATTTGGTAAATCATAAAATGATCAAGGCTTGGTTTATTCGAAATCTAATTGGTACCATCATTTAGATGGGCATTGTAGGGGTGCTATAACCTTTTCCATGCATGACTGACTCCCAAACTTAACATCTGATTTTATGGATCAAAATATGTGTTGGGTGGCTAATAACAGCTAGACAAAAAAGCTTAGTGGCGACTCTTTTTAATCCATGTCTGGCGGTAAGTCCATGGATCTATATATTATGACACTCTTAGGAATTCAAACTTATCCAAAAAGGGTTAATGGTTAAAACAAAAAACTAGGTGATAAAGAAGGATGAGAAGATTCATGGGTTTCATAGCCATTTTTTGAAGAGAAACTCTTCAATTTCAAAGCTTAAATGCTTGATCCAATATAGACTTTTTATAAGATGTAACATAGGCCAAGGTTCAAGATTTTTAAAGAATATGATAGATAGGCTCAAAATAAATGTTTAAGTGTAATTGAAACCATGGATCATTCTTTTATTTGAAGGATTCACTCTAAGGTATATTTACTATCATTTTCTTATGCTTTCCATCCATTCATTTCTCTTATTTTCTTTTTTCATTTTTCCTTTTTTCTTTCTTTTCTTATTTCTTTCACTTTGTTTTTTTTTTTTGTTTTTTTTGTTTTTTTTTTCTCTTCACCTTTTTCTTCATTCTTTCATTCTTTTTTCTAAATGAATCTAAAACTTTTGAGAACTTTTATATTGGGCTTTTGCCTAACACATGAGATTCCACTTGGATATCACTATTCTTAACCCCTAAATGCATCTTTTTTTACCTTCGTGTGAAGAGTGATCTTTACTTAGGGTTTATTTTAAAAGAATTCTATCAGGCTCAAAAGGGTTACAAAGGATAAATTTCTACATTGATGATAAGAGATGGTCATTTGTCATTTCAAGCATGATCATTTTAAATTGAAAAGTAATCCCTTTAGGAAAATGAACTTGCAAAATGATTTTCATTTCAAAAGGTTTTATTCTTTTTTTTTTAATTTCTTAACTTTTCTTTTTGGCTTTTTATTTTTTTTCTTATTTTTTTACAAAATATTTGGATTTGTCTAGTCTTTATTTGAATTTATTTAAATTCCTTAAGTGCATAATGTTATAACCATTTTTTTATCTTTTTTATTTTTCTTTATTTTTCTTTTTTTTCCTAAAATGCCCCATATAACTCATACATTAATCCATTTTGTTAGCAGTATGATTCATGGAAAATGCTCCATTTTAATAAACCACCCTTAATGAAAGTTATTATAAGAAAAAGGTCATGTGAAATGAATGAGAAAATGGTCATAGAGAATGAACCCGTTTAAGGTGTCAAATGGTTATGTCACTTTATAAAGAAAGAACATATGGATTAATCATAATTCATATTATTTTAAGGGTAATGAGGTCTTTCTTTTCTTATCAATGTGCCTCAAAACATTGGACTAGGCTAATTTTGGAGTAAAGAACTAAAAAGTTGGTATGTATAAGGTATTTTATAGGACTTAGGGTGGCTTTGACTTTGGAAATTTTTAGAGCTATAGCATAACATTGACACATTAAATTACCACATCTTAATTTAAAAAAAAAAAATCATGTATGCCTAATCTTCTGGGAATCCTAAATTTTTTTTATTTTTTTCAATTAGCAATTTCATTATTCATTGCTCGGGAAAGGATTATCACCTTTTGATATCATGACATTATCAGGTGAAGGCAAGGTCAACAAATTCAAATTCATGGCTTTTGAAGAGTCATGGTTGATGAATTAAATCAACTAAATAATTTAAGAAATGGTGTTTAGCTAATTCCTAATAGTGATTGCCAACTATCTGAGACACAAAACTTTCTTTTTCTCTTTTTTTCCTTTTTTCTTTTTTTTTTCACTTTTTTTCATTTTTAAAGGCATTTCTTTTTCTATAACCTTGGGACTTAACTATATGGGGTCTAACATTTTCTCCCTTTCTACTAGTTTTTCTTTTAAAGAAAACCTTCAATATCTAAAACTTAAAGGAAATAAAATGACCTCAAGTGATAACATAAATCCATGAAACACTATGATGCATAATGTCCACTCATACAATGCAAACATTCAAACTTGACCCAAAAATTCACATTTCTAATAGTACTTTTGAGATGACACTCATACTTAAAAACAAAAATTCCCTACTTAACGCTTTAATTTTAGCATCATTGATCCTCAACTCCACCACTATCAATTATCAAAACCACTAACCAATTCTTTAAACTTCATAGGATTTGCATTAATAAAAGTCTGAACTATATCTTTGAAGGCAATACAACTTTTTATAGAATGCCCTTTGACTATCATGGAATTTGTACTTAGTATTGGGATCATACCACTTAGGATATGGATGCTTTCTAGGTTTTGTAGGGACAACAAAAATCATATAATTTTTTACAAGTAAAGTGAAAAGTTCAGCATAAGACATTGGGAGCGAATGATACATCTTAACTTTTTTTCTCTTATGACTTTTTGAATGACTTGGGTTGATCTTTTGTTCTATGAATGTTTATGGCAAAGGAACTAGAACATAGGGATGAAATAGTTGAAAAAAATTACAGCTTGAGGTGTTAGTTAGGAACAATATGGTGACCAACAAGAATAATCATTTAGTAAATATTCCTATATCATAGTGAAATTTCTTTCATTTCTCCTTTCAACAATTACCTTTTGAGTGTATCTATCATAACGTATAGATTCGTGGACCTACTACTAGATAAGGATTAGAGGAGTTGCCACCAATCTTTTTTGTTTAGGTATGATTGGCCACTTGAAACATATTCTGATCTGTGAAACCAAATGTTAGGTTCGGGAGTCGGTTATGCGTGAGGAAGATTAATTTTTTTTGTTTAGGTATGATTGGCCAACTGAAACATATTTTGATCTACAAAATCAAATGTTAGGTTCAAGAGTCGGTTACGCATGGGGAAGGTTGTAATGTAACACACCCACAACGCCCATCCAAAGAATGGTACCAGTTTGATTTCAAATTATCGAAGCCTTGATCATTTTTATGATTTAACAAATAATTTAATATTGAAAATTAATCTTAAAATTGTCCTAATAGTTTGGTAGCAATTTAAGATAATTTTCTCACCTTAGGAGTATGCATAAAGACTAGAGTCCCATTCTAAAGAAGCTCAATCGTCAGATTTATTAATTTTTATTCTAAAAAAATTGATAAAGCCTCCCAATAGTTTGGTAGGGCTTACTTCAAAGCAATCATTCAATAGTTTAGAGGATAAAAATTATTTTTGTTTATTTGAAAAGATTTTTTTATTGTTATTATTAAAATGTATTTTTTCTTCTTTTGTTATTTTTGAAAACTTTATATGAAAAGATTTTTTTTGTTTGAAAAGATTTTTTTAAAAAACTTTTTATTTATAGAATCATTTTCCTTTTTTTTTATAAATAATAATTTTAAAAAAAGCTAAAAAAATAATTTAAAAAAGATATAAAATAAAATGGGTTAAAATAAAAAAATTAAATTAAATCAAAAAATAAAAATAAAATGAAAAAATAAAAACTTGTGATCAGGTCAAGTTAAAGCGCGAGTCAGCACGCGGGTCATCAGGTTTACGGGTGGACCCTTGGTTGTCTAAAATGATGTTGTTCGATAGTAGTATAAAAGCTAAAGCTTCAATGTTTTCTTCAAAATCACACGAGCCTCTCTCTCTCTAACCTAAAAAATCCTCTACTTTCTTTTTAAAGCCCAAAGAACGATGCCAAAAAGTTCAATTGAAAACTAGAGATCCCACCAATTTTTGGAAACTTTAACAAAAAATTCAACCAAAAACTGGAACACCCATCAATTTCTGGAAAACTTATCGAAACTCCAGTAAAAAATTCAACCTCATCGAAAAACTTTGTTGAAAAATTCAACCTTGTCTGAAAATTTCATCGAAAAATTCAAAGGTCTTCCTAAACCCAGAAAAACCTAAAAAAATCTAGAAAAAAACTCCGAACCTTCTCGAAAAGCTCCAAAATTTCCCTATACCTTTCTAAAACTTTAAATCTAACTCCAGAAACCCAAATTTAAACTCAAAATTGTAAATCAAATCCTATACCTTAAGACCAAAATTTCAGAAAACCCTTACTGTCAGCATTTTCCCAGACTATATTACTCTTTCAATTTCTTGCTTGTCCTTTGTAAAATTTGTCCAATTTATAGGTAATTTTAGGATTAGTTTAAGAAAGTGGAAAAAATCAATCCCAGGTTTGAATCCTAGGATTGCATTCTGTCCAATAGGATTTTTGGTCCAAAATTTTAGCATTTTAATGGAGCATTGACTAAGGGATTCTAATCCTGATGCCCATTATTGTTCACATGCAAATTGGATTAAAAAAATGAAAAAAAATGAAAAAAATGAAAAAAAATTATATAATAATAATGATAACAACAATGTAATATAATAATAATAGTTTATAAAAAATTGTCTAACTGGGTTTTGACACAAATAGGTCTAATTGGGCCCGGGCATGGATGAGCCTAATTAGGCCTGGACACAAATGGACCAAATTGGGCCTAGACATCAATGGGCCAAATTGGACCTAGACACAAATGGGTGTCTATAGCTATCCCTCTTTGCACATCTTTGTTAGATAGGGATGTTGTAAAGACCTAGACACCCATTTTATTCGAGTCGAATCAATAACGATCCATGAATTTTAAAAATGATCTGGATTGAGCCAAGATTGGGTGGCCATAATAAAACCACAAGTCAAAATAAAGCGACTAAGATCGAGTTGAGGTAAAAAATGAACTAGATGAAATCATGAATCATAGGGAATGATTTGAACTGAGCTAAGATTAAGTGATCGGTATGAAACCACGAGTCAAAATGACAAAGATCGAGTTAATGTCAAAAATGACGAGGATGAAACAACGAATCATGAGAAATGACCTAGACTAAGCTAAGATTAAGTGATCGAAATGAAACCATGAGTCAAAATAAAGCGACCAGGATCGAGTCGAGGTCGAGGATGACTGAGATAAAACCATAAATCATGAGAAATGATCTGGACTGGGCCAAGATCAAGCGATCAAAATGAAACCATGATTTAAAATGAATTGACCAAGATCGAGTCGAGGTTAAAAATGATCGAGATGAAACCATGAATCATGAGATATGATTTGGACTGAGCCAAGATCAAGTGACCGGGATGAAACCATGAATCAAAATGAAGCAACTAAGACAAGTCAAGGTAAAAAGTGACGGGGATGAAACCATGAATCAAATGAAATGATCTGGATTGAGCCTAGATTAAATGAATGATGTAAGTGCATACCCTATCTAAGATGTAAATGAAATATTAATTATGGTACTAAGGCTTCTGCATTCTCATTTCTACACACCTTTGGCAAAGAAACCCTCATGAATATTTATCTTTATCCCTAAGAAGGCTATAGAAGCTATTTTACTTTTATTTTAGAGGAGTTTGCCTTTGTCTCTTTTAATCCTTCAAAATAACACACACTTCTTATGAATTTTTTCAATTTTTAATCATTACACCAATTTCAAAGTGTGGGATGCAAGTTATACACTTCTTCCATTCATGGCAAGGTATAAAGAGAAATGACAAATATATTGACAATGTATAAAACTAAGAGAGAACGATAAGACGACTTTGATTTATTTGGATAAGTAATAAATTACAAATGATGGTATAGAGATAAAAAGAGAGTATTTAGAAGTGGCTATTTATGGTAGCAATGCCTCAAGACAAATGATTAAATAATCATGACAACAAATCTTGGATCTCCTTTAAAATCTCAATCAAAATACGATGCCTCGACACCTCTAAGCTCTCAAATTCAATGTCCCTGGTATGCCTTCCTACGTGATGCCATATTCTATTCACCTGAGTTTGTTTTCATTCAATTCAAGCTACATTTTAAAGTTTTCAACTCAAACTTTTTCCTTTGGATCCAAGCTACCATTTTAAGTTTTCAACTTGAGCTTTTTTTTCTTTTAGGGTCAGGCAAAGTACTTCTTCACAACATCAGAATTAACAAGATTAGAAAGTTTATCTCTATCCATTTCTACCAAGATTAATGCTCATCCCAAAAAATCTCTCTTAACCATATATGGTCCTTCTCAATTTGGAGTCTATTTTCCCTTATTATCATGCTGACTTGAAAGAATTCTTTTCAATACCAACTCTCTTTTTTGAAATTGATGAGGTCTAACCTTTTTTCCATGAGCCCTAATCATTCTCTTTTGGTATAATTGGCCATGACAGAGTGTCATTAATCTTCTTTCTTCATTGAAGTTTAATTGTTCATAGTGCTCTGTACCCATTCAACTTTTTCTAATTCCATTTCCCTTAGGACTCTTAGGGATGGGATCTCTACTTCTATTGGTAATACAACTTCCATCATATAAACCAAGAAAAAAAGAGTTGCCCCAGTAGAAGTGCTTACTGAAGTTTGATACACATGTAAAGCGAAAGGTAATTTCTTTTGCTAGCCTTTATATGTTTCAATCATCTTCTTTAGAATTTTTTTAATATTTTTATTTGTAGCTTCCACTGTCCAATTCATTTTTGGACGATATGGAACTGAATTGTGGTGTTTAATCTTAAATTGAACACATACTTCTTGTATTATCTTGCTATTTATATTCTTTGCATTATCTAAAATGATTCTTTTAAGAGCCCATAATTGTAAATTATTTCTCTTTTGATGAATTTACAGACCACTAATCTAATCTTAGTTGTGGAAGAGGTAGCTTTGACCCATTTAGTGAAGTAATCAATCATCACAAAAATGAATCTATTCCCATTTGAGTCTTTGGTGTGATAGGACCAATGATATCCATTCCTTACATATAAAATGGCCAAGGTGGTGCTATAACATGTAAAACACTAGGTGAAGCATGAATCTTGTCAGCATAAATCTGGCATTTGTGGTATTTTTTAGCATAATTAATGTAATTTTTTTCTTTATCAACTAGTAATATCTAGCTCACAAAACTTGTTTTAGCATCATACGCCCATTTGCATGTGCTCCACATACGCCATTATGAACTTCCTCCCTCAATAATCTTTTTGGATTTAGAGGCACTTATACAATGCAATAATACTTGGTCTTTGCTTTTTTTGTATAAAATTTCCCCATCTAAGAAGAATCCCATAGCCAATCTTCATAAAACTTTCTTATCACTTTTTGTTGCTTGATCTGGTATTGCTGATTCTTTAGATATTGCATAATATCATGATACCAGGGGTTGCCATCCTCTTCCTCCTCCTTCATGTTGGCACAATGTACTGGCATGTCCGTGATATCTAATTTGGTAGGTTGAATTTCAGTAGCATCACCTATCCGTACCATTATAGCCAAAGTAGCCAAGGTATCTACAATCTGATTCTCTTCACGAGGCAAGTGTTCAAACTGAATTACCTTGAATTATTTACACAGCTCTAAGATGTATTTGTGATAAGGAATAAGTTTTAAATCCCCTGTTTTCCATTCACTTTTTAGTTGATAAATGACTAGAGTTGAATCCTCAAGCACCCTTAATATTTTAATTTTCCTGTCCAAAGTAGCACGTAGCCCCATATTCAGCTATATTATTGGTGTAGTTAAAATTCAATCTTGCTATAATAGGATAATAATGTTTTGTTGGAGATATTAAAACTGCTCAAATCCCATAGCCCATGGCATTGGTAGCCCTATTGAAATACATCTTTCATATATCTTCCTCATCATCATTTTCTTCTAACTCTGAGATGACCATTAGTTCCTCATCTAAAAAATTAAGCTTTATGGGCTTAGAATCATCAGCGGCCCTATCTGCTAAGAATTCAGCAATGTCACTTCCTTTGATTACTTTTGGCTCACATATACTATGTCATATTTAGAAAGCATTACCTACCATCTTGTGATTTTTTCTGATAGTGATGGTTTTTTGAAGATGTATTTGATGGGATCCACTTTAGCTATGAGTCAAGTTGTGTGGTAGAGCATGTATTACTTGGGTCTTTTAACTATCTAAGCTAAAGTACAACATATTTTTTTCTAGTGATGAAAACTCAAACTTGTATTTTGTGAATTTCTTACTCAGGTAATAAATAGCTCTTTCTTTCTTGTCAAATTCATCTTGTTGACCCAGTACATATCCTATTGACTTCTCATTTACCACTATGTATAGAATCAGTGGTTTTCCTGGAATAGGTGGCACTAATATTAGAGGATTTGATAGGTAATGTTTGACCTTATCAAAAGTTTTTTGGCATTTTTCATTCCATTCACCAGGATTATTCTTTCGAAGGAGTTCGAAAATTGGATCACATTTAAAGGTAAGTTGAGAAATAAATAGAGAGATATAATTCAATCTGCCTAAGAAACCTTAAACCTCTTTTTGTGTGCTTGGAGGAGATAAATTATGAATGGCCTAAATTTTGTCTCGGTCAACTTCTATCCTTTTTTTGCTGACTATAAATCCCAATAGCTTCCCTAACCTGGCTCCAAATGTACATTTAGTCAAATTCAATTTGAATTGAAACTTTCTCATCCTTTCAAATAATTTTTTATGATTGACTACATGATTCTCTCCTTTTTGGGACTTAGTAATCATGTCATCCACATACACTTCATTCTCTTTATGCATATATCATGGAAGAGTGTTACCATAGCCCTTTGATAGGTTATCCTAGCATTTTTTAGTCTAAAAAGCATAACTTTGTAGCATAAAGTTTCTCACATAGTGATGAATGTGGTCTTCTATATATCATCTTGGGCCATCTTTTTTTTATTATAATAAGACAATCCATCCATAAAAGAGAACACTGAATGTCGAGCTGTATTATCCACTAATGTATCTGTGTGAGGCAAAAAAAATTATCTTTTGGACTAGTTCTATTCAAGTCTTGATAGTCTACACATATTTGTACTTTTCCATCTTTTTTGGGGACAGGTACTATATTAACCATCTATTCAGGATATTAGGTCACTTGTAGAAAGCCTACATTAAATTACTTTTTACTTTCTTTTTAATCTTTAACAGCATCTCTGGTTTTATTCTTCTTAGCTTTTACTGTACTGGTTTGATTTTAGCTTTAAAGGTAGCATATGCTCTACTATTTCAGTGCTAAGCCCAAGCATGTCTTGATAGGACCAAGTGAACACATCTACAAACTCTCAAAGCAAATCTTCTATCTGCTACCGATCAACCACTGAAAGTGAAGTGCCAATCTTGACTTCTTTTTTATTTTTAGCATTACCTAAATTGATTAATTCAACCACTTCTTGATAAGGCTCAATGGATTTATCTTATTACTTAATTAGCCTTATTAAATCTAGAGACAAATTGTATTCCTTAGAGTCTTCTTCAGCATCAAGTTCACCAGTATTAATCAAATTTTTAAAATTAAACCCTGGATCATTGTCATGATTACCTTCACATTCATTTGGGGACCTGAAAGTTAATGAATAAAAAATATTGCCAAGAAACTTTTGATGAGATGATGAATGGAATAAAAGAAATTGATAAAATGCATGCTTTTACTTTTATTGAAATAATGAAAAATAAAAGGCCCAAACATAAGAGTTCATCCTAATGCTTTTGGGCGTAAGCAATTAGGAGATGTGATTACATTAAAGAAAAATTAGAAATGATAAGCATTGAGATAACCCTTCAATTCTTTAGTTCATAACTAGGTGGGCATAAGTAAACTAAAGCTTCCTTCCTTTGGCTTTCATTATCTACCATATGAATGGATAGCTTGGTAAAAGCATTTTTCCATTTTGGCTCTTCTTTTGTGTCTTCTTCAACTTTTAGATGCATGTATCCTTCAAGAATAAAAGTTTCATTTAAATGAGAAAAGATCATCGACCCATTTTATACCTTTTTATTATTGTTCTGCCATTCTTCCATCTCATAACCCAATCCTGATCTACAACTATAATCCTTAATCTTAGGAATTTCTTTTATCTTTTAGAGGTTTTTACCCAGGCCAAACTCGATACTCCAATCCTTGTTCACTATTTGATTGATCATAATCTAGCTGAATTTAAATCCTTCACCCATTACATTAATAGGTTTAAAAGATTGGTAAGAATACTCTAATGATTTTTTTGTCACTTCCATATATAAGGTATTTATGGGTTGGGTCACCAGTAAATCTTTTTCCCTAACCATAATCACCAATTGCTTTTTTACATTAAATTTGATCTTTTTATGCAATGAGAAAGGGATGGCGCTCGTCTTGTGGATCCATGGTCTTCCCAATAAGCAGATATATGATGGGGAGATATCCATGACTTAAAATTTTATGTTGAAGACACATAGCCCAATCGTATAGGTAACTCAACATCCCTCAAGACTTTTTATCTAGTCCCATCAAATGCTCGAATGACCATCTGACTATTTTGGATATAGGATGTATCAAAGGGTAGCTTGGCTAAAGTGGACACAGGTATGACATTAATAGCTGATCCATTGTCAATAAAAACCTTAGCTACTATATGGTCTTTACATATAACATAGAGGTATAATACCTTGGTGCTTTTTTTTCCTTTAGGCAGAATCTCATCATTGCTAAAAGAGATATGATTGGCACCACCAAGTTCTCTATTAAATGATTTACATACTCCACGGACATGTTATGGGCCACATAAGCCTGATTCAATACTTTTAGCAAAGTATTGCGATGTGGTTCAAAATTAAAAAAAAATGATAGTAGAGAGATTTTGGCTTGCATCTTATTTAGTTGCTTCACCATAGAAAAATCTCTGTGCTTGACTAGCTTTAAAAACTCGCATACCTCTTTTTCAGGCATAAACTTCAGAGTATCCTTCTCTGGGATCTCTAGTTTAGGTTGTTTTTCCTTCCCTTTTCCTGTTTTCTCCAAAGCTTTTGGAGTATAACATCTTCCACTTCTAGTTATACCTCTTACACTCATTATATTGGTGATTTCAGATTTTGGCATAACCTTTTGCTGCCTTTGAGTTGTCACCTTACACTTATACCTTTAGGGTATCATTTTGTTATCTTTATAAGAAAATAGGCATGGAACTTTGAGAGCTACTGGTTTGGAAACAAACTTATTCTTAACGGATTATAACTTTTCCTTACAATGTATAGTGATAAGTTTTGGCACCCATCAGTCTATCATAGCCACTCTGATTTCAAAGGCTCCTGACTCTTCATATAACTTTATCTAGTAAGAGTCCATTAGTTTCTGCACCTATTGGTGAAACTATCAACATTTCTTAATAGAATGTTCTAAAGCTCTATTGTGATACTTACATCTTTGATTAGTGATGCAACTTTTCACATAGGTGCATGGAGTCACTGGTTGTATTAGTTCGATTTCATATAAGGCATCATAGAGATAGTTAAATGACATTTTAAGTTCTTTTACACTTATTTTTATATGCCATTTGCCTTCATCCAAAGCATTGACTATATGATTAGTTAAAAGATTCCCGTTGACATTGGATACTAAATTCTCGCTAATGTTAAAGCTTATCAACCCTTTATTGATCAGACTTTGTACCCTATACTTAAAGAGGATAAAATTTTTAGTAGAATGCCCTGCTACTCCAAAATGATAGTCATAATGGGCATTAGAATCATACCATTTAAGATAGGGAGGTTCAAGCTGCTTGGCAAGAACAAAAGCAATTAAATGGCTTTTGTAGAGCTCTTAATATAGCTTTATGTAGCTTATGGGTATAGGATCAAAAGTGTCTTTCCCTTGTTCGTGGTTTTCTAGCATTACTTGTAATGTTGACTAGGTGAGCAAGGGATCTTGATGAAGATGGATAAGATGATCGAGTGGTTGATTGTTAAGGAGATGCAGAATTATAGTTCACCATGTGATGGTATGTAGGGTAGGTAAACTGAGAGTAGTTTTTAAATTGCTACCCTTCAAGACTCATAGTTTGAGTCTCACTCTCTTTCTTCTTAGGTACTCTTTTAAAAGATTCACCTCCTTCAAGCTTACCATTTTTTATGGTTTTTTTTATTATCTCTTTTAAAATCACCATATTAATAAAGTTTTTAGTCGTGTTTCCCATCATTCTTTCATAGTATGACAACTTTAAAGTACTCATAAATAACATGATAGTTTTTTTCTCTGTTAAAAGGGTTGTACCTAAACAGCCACATCCCGTCATCTTTGAGTATATTACTTAAAAGATTCAGATGCTTTCTTTTTCATTCCTTGCAAAGAAAGGTGGTCAAGAACAATATCAATAATGTGGCAATATTGATTAATAAAAGATCTAGTCAGATCTTTCTATGTCTTTATGCAATCTCATCTAATTGAACATACCATTTTGCTACAGACCCAGTCAAGCTATCTTGAAACACATACATTAATAGCTTCTCATTACTAGCATGTACTACCATTTTATGATAGTACATGGTGATATGCATGATGAGGCACTTAGTATCGTCATACTTTTCAAACTTTAGTACTTTGAATTTAGGTGGCATCACCATGTCTAGTACTAGGCAAAATCTCACTGTATCTATGGATCTGTAAAAGATAATTCCTTCCATAGCCCTCAATCTTTCTTCAAGCCTATTCATTGCCTAATCATTCTTAGAATTTTCTAAAGGCACGACTACCTGTAGCTTTTTTTTCTCTTTTACCTCATCCATAGTAAGAAGTGGAATGGGTTCAGCTACCTTTTCGATGAAAATATGATTGTCATAACTTTGAACATTCTCATGACTGGGTGCATAAGTCATTCTCGGGTAATTATACTTTTAAAAAGTTATTTGTTAAGGTTAGACTATTGGTACAATTTGATTCTATTATGGACCGAAGCCTGAAAGATATGCTGATTCAGTAGCTTCTTATGAAGTATCTTCTTCCACCAATTTTCCTCTATTTACCTTTTCTAGGGCTTCTAGAATTTTACTCAGTTTCCCTTTAAGTACTTTATGGGCCTTTTCTACTCTTTCAAGATGATTCATATTGTCCTACTCCATCTTCTTGGTTTTAGCCCATGTATTGTATGGATGTGTAGCTATTTTTTCACCCTAGTACCACAATTAAGAATTAATGATGATGTTATGATAATGAATGAATAAGTATGATGCAAATGCATGAAAAAGAAAAAAAAATATTTGTCCATTAAAAATTCAACAAAAGAAAACTTTCATTTATTCCATAGGAGTCTATTTTACATCAAATCTAATATTGTCCTTTTATAAAAATACTTAACTTGCTCTATAAATCTTTAGCCTTTTTAATGAAGTTTAGCAACCTCTATCCATGCTCCCCTATTGGTGTAACCGAAGCTCTTGGTGTCTCAACCTTTTTTGCCATCTCACCTGCTTTGATCATAGCCTTACCTAACTAAACTGTGAGGCACTTTATATATCTTTGTCTTTCCAACCCTTCTCTTTTGCTATATCAAACCTGATAGGATAACTCTTTGTAACTTTTCATGAAGGTTTTGACATGATCTTTTTGTTCATTCAATTTCAATGTTAGAGTCAAAATGTAGTCTAAAAGCATTTGATTCTTCTGCTCAACTTTTTCAAAGTCATCTCCTAATTGGGCATGTTCTTGTTTCAACTCTTCATTCTCACAAGCCAGATCTATGTTGTTTATTTCTTTGACCTAAACCTATATGCACAACTTTTTGTGCTTTTGTCGTAGCCCTTTAAGGACATCATCTTGTTCTTTAGCAATTTTTTGGGTCTTGTTGTATTCTTTGGAAATCCTATGGACTTAGATTTTTAATTTTTCTGCTTTGTTTTGCCACTGGTCCTTTTTTTCTTACAGCTTCAAAATTTCTTGCTTCAGTTTCTCCTTTTCTATTTCATGCTTTAACATTGGAAGCTTATTGTCTAACTTTTGG
Source organism: Durio zibethinus (assembly GCF_002303985.1). The sequence continues at coordinate 17,346,611 of NW_019167871.1, read as the reverse complement.
CCTACTAGCAAGTGAAGATCCAGAGCCATAAATGTAATCTCTTGACCCCTCTTATTTTTCCAAATCAAATGCCTCTGAGTGACTCTATCAGTGAATCAGCCTGGGATTATTCTTTTGGGCTTATTCTAGGCCTTAATCATGCTATCAATCTTTTGAAAAGTTTTAGGCTCCTCATATAAATAATCAAACTGGCTGAGCTTACAAGTCATAGGAGTAAACTATTCAGTTCTATGCTGTCTCCTAACCATCAATGGTGCATAACTCGTTGACCCCCATAAACCTAAAAATGGAACCCGTATCTTATCTCCACATTGATACAACATAGGTTCCCTATTCATCCATAGATTTAACCATTTTACCTGACCAGCTATAAGTCTTTACAATAGACACCTCCATTTCTTCTGAGTCTTTATTTCTGGCCAAATGCTTTGATAGGACTTCTTAATCAAACCCAAGTATAGAAATAAAGTTTGGTAAAAGTACTTTTCTTGCATTCGAAATGGCTTTTCATCCATATATATAATAAGGATATACAGCCTATGAAGCGTGTTTGTCATTCTGCCTACAAAAATTCAGAGATTTGATGGTTTCTGCCAAGATAACTAGTGAAAGATTACACATCTTTTCGATCTGCTCAAATAAATCCACTACTTCTATCTCAATGTGGCCTAAAACTTTGGGGAAAATGACTAGCTTATATATTGCAAGAGTAAACATGTTCATCTCTTTATCATCATCTGGATATTTGATAATGAAATCTTAGAGAACCTTTTAATGGAATACCCTTGTGATCTCTTTCTCTTAGATGTATGAATCTATGACCTCTTTCCCTACTCCTAGAATCTAACCCAACTTCCTACGACTTCCTAATTTGTGTTTCTTCATGTATATTCTATCTGGATACAGTAGATGCATACCCACTAGGGTTGAGTACTCCTCTATTATTGGTACTAGATCAACCTTATTAAAGATGAAACATCGATAAGAAGGATCCTAAAACTATACCATCACCTTGATAAGTGAGTGGTCAACTTCCATTTACAAAAGATATGCAATATGCCCAAAATTCTCACAAAAAGCCTTATACCTTGAAAGAGTCATACTATTCCATATATCTGATAGGCTTTTCAAATCATTTTGTTTGAGTAGTATGAGAACTTCTTTTGATACTATAGGGACATAACTAGATGGTAAGCAATCTTCTTCTTCTAACTGCTTCTTCTCTGATTCTATCTTTACATCTATGGTACAGTCACATTTGAACAATGTAGATGAAGTGTAAACCTAATGTTCTATGAAATCCATGAGGCTTTTGTTGAAATAGCTTTGGGGCAAGATACTATGCAATCTATAAACATGTTTATGAAAGTGCACAAAAGGAAAAAAAAAAAATAAAAGAAGACAAAGAAATTAATTAGTCACCACAATAAAACATAAAGTAATCATCACATAGCAAGTAAGATAACAACATGACCTTGAATCTTGGATTAACTACAAAGGGTGGGAAGATAAGGCTCTATCTATGGTTAGGCTCTTAAGGTTGACTATATGCAGTTTGGGTTAATTCTAAAAGGTTCTCAAATTGTTCCCTATATCATGGTCCATTACAGACTAGAAGCCACCCTAATCCTCACCCATCATATGCTATAAGCAGAAATGGTTTAATCTATGTGAGAGTGTTTCACAGGCCCATGTAGAGACATGAAATCTCATGAGGGCATAAGTACTTCATTCCCTCATAAAGGTAGAGCCCAAGTGGAGGGCTTATGTTATACACATACAAATGAATGATAGATATATACAATAAATAGATAGTTAAGGAAATATAAGTAATGAATAAAAAGACAAACAAATGAACAATTAGGCAATTATAAAAATGAAAAGGAAAATAAGTAATAATGCAAATATAAGCAATGAAAGGGAATAAAATAACTTCAAATTTATTAAGCGAGGCTTGAATAATAAGAAATCATTCACTAACTTAACTCTCAATATTCTCTAATGGAGTCACAAAACTATTATAACATATAGATCCGTAGACCTACCACTAGACATAGATTAGAGGAGTCACCAACAATCTTATTTGTTTAGGTGTGATTGGCCACCGAAATATATTCTGATCTACAAAAATAAATATTAGATTCAGAAGTCGATTACACATGGGTAAGGTTATAATACCTTCACAATGTCCATCCAAAGAATGGTACCAGTTTGATTTCAAATTATCTAAGCCTTGATCATTTTTATGATTTACCAAATAATTTACTATTGAAAATTAATCTTAAAATTATCTCAATAGTTTGGTAGCAATTTAAGATAATTTTCTCACCTCAACAGTATTCATAGAGACTAGAGTCTCATTCTAAAGAGGCTACGTCATCGGATTTATTAATTTTTATTTTGAAAAAATTAGCAAAGCCTCCCAATAGTTTGGTAGGGCTTACTTCAAAGCAATCCTTCAACAATTTAAAGGATAAAAATTATTTTTGTTTATTTGAAATTTGTTTTTTGATTATTATTAAAAGGTTTTTTTTGTTATTTTTTTGTTATTTTGAAAACTTTATTTGGAAAGAATTTTTTTTGTTTGAAAAGATTTTTTTTAAAAAAAATTTTATTTATAGAATAATTTTCCCTTTTTTTTAAAAAAAAATACTACATTTTTAAAGAAAGCCAAAAAATAATATAAAAAGATAAAAAAAATAAAATGGGTTAAAATAAAATAAAATCAAATCAAATTAAAAAAATAAAAATAAAATGGAAAAAGAAAAACCTATGATCGGGTCAGGTTGAAACACGGTCAACATATTGGTCATTGGGTTTACGCGCAGACCCTGGGTTGTCCAAAACCAAGTCATTCGGTAGTAGTATAAAAGCTAAAGCTTTAGTGTTTTCTTCAAAATCACTCGAGCCTCTCTCTCTATAACCTAAGATAGCCTCTGCCTCAAATCAAATTAAAAAAATAAAAATAAAATGAAAAAAAAAACCTATGATCGGGTCAGGTGGAAACACGGTCAACATATTGGTCATTGGGTTTACGCGCAGACCCTGGGTTGTCCAAAACAAAGTCATTCGGTAGTAGTATAAAAGCTAAAGCTTCAGTGTTTTCCTCAAAATCACTCGAGCCTCTCTCTCTATAACCTAAGATAGCCTCTGCCTCAAATCAAATTAAAAAAATAAAAATAAAATGGAAAAAGAAAAACCTATGATCGGGTCAGGTTGAAACACGGTCAACATATTGGTCATTGGGTTTACGTGCAGACCCTGGATTGTCCAAAACAAAGTCATTCGGTAGTAGTATAAAAGCTAAAGCTTCAGTGTTTTCTTCAAAATCACTCGAGCCTCTCGCTCTAGAACCTAAGATAGCCTCTACCTTCTCTCTAAAGCCCAAAGAACAATGCCAAAAAGTTCAATCGAAAATTGGAGATCCCACTAGTTTTTGAAAACTTCGTCAAAAATTTCAATTGAAAATTGGAACACCCACCAATTTTTGGAAAACTTATCGGAACTCTACTGGAAAATTCAACCTCACCAGAAAACTTCACAGAAAAATTCAACCTTGCCGAAAAATTTCACCAGAAAATTCAAAATTCTTCCTAAACCCAAAAAAAAAAATCCAAAATAAATCTAGAAAATCTCCGAACCTTCCCGAAAAGCTTCAAATTTCCCCTAAACCCTTATGAAACTTTAAATCTAACTCCAAAAACTCAAATTTAAAATGAAAACTACAAATCAAACTTATACCTTAACACCAAAATTTCAGAAAACCCTTACTGTCAGCATTTTTCCATACTATATTTCTCTTTCAATTTCCTTGCTTGTCCTTTGTAAAATTAGTCCAATTTATAGGTAGTCTTAGGATCAGTTTGAGAAAATAGACAGAATCAATCCCAGGCTTGAATATTGGGATTGAATTCTGTCTAATAGAATTTTTGGTCCAAAATTTTAGCATTTCAATGGAGTGTTGACCAATGGATTCTGATCCTGATTCCCATTATTGTTCATGTGCAAATTGGATACAAAAAGGAAAGAAGAAAAGAAAGAAAAGGAACCAAAAAAATAAAAAAAAATAAAAATAAAAATAATAACAGTAATAATAATAATAATTTATTAAAAAACTATCTAATTAGGCCCTGACACAAATGGGTCTAATTGGGCTTGGGCATGGATGAGCCTAATTGGGCTCTAACATCAATGGGCCTAATTAGACCCGAATACAAATAGGTGTCTACAATATCCATAAAAAATATTCCCTTGCCTTTCATAATGCATGTCTACATTGGCATCCATAATTCTTCCCATTTTATTCCATTATCAATTATGCCGATAGCAAATAGCAAATTAGCAAATTCTGAGGATGTATTACCAATCAACTTATCATAATAAACAGAAGAAAAGGTATCCATAAATAGATAGTTCCGCTTCTTATTAGTTAAAAGTGGTCAAACTTACAATACAACATCTTTCCATCTAGTAGCATATTCTTTGTAGCATTTATTAGGGCTCTTTCTCATGTTTGGAAGGCTAATCGACCTGAAGCCATCTCTAACAAGTGCTGGTGTTGCTTTAACAATGTCCAAGATAAATCCCTCCAAGTAAAAATTTGGTTACTTTTCAAACTATAACACCAATTAATTACTACCCCAATCGAACTTTCTTGAAGAACATGAAAAAGTAGTTTTTTGTCACTAACATATTCAACCATTTTGTGATAGTATTGAGCCAAATGTGCCTTAAGACATCCAATTCCATTATACTTCTCAAATGTTGGAACCTTGAACCTATGTGGAATAACCACATCTGAAACTAACTGGGATTCTTTTACATGACAAGATTTATCCTTACCTTCAGCAACTTGAATCATTTCTTCTAAGAGACTATACCTCTTCTGTTTATCTAGATTCCATGATTTATCCTTTAAAAGACCTAAGCTAAGTCATTCGGGTTGATAATTTCCTTAAGCAAAAAGTCTTTTAGTAGTTTTCTTCATCTCTATTATCAAATCAATATTCTTCTGATCTTTAAAAAAAATCATAAGGATTATTTTTGAAAAAATTCCTTCTTTTTAGACCATACATGAATTGTATTCTATTGAATGTATACATGAATGAATGAATGAATGAATGTATAAATGGCAAAACTCTTTGTTGAAAAGTGTGAAAATTGAAAAAGGGCAAGAATTAAAAGTAAACCATAATTTACATATTTAAGTTTAAAAAGACAACATCATATTAACAATAAAAAATATTTTCCAAACAGAAAAAATTTGTTAAGCATTTCATTTTCCCTACAACCTATCACTTGAAGACCTTTTTTAACAAAAAATCCCATCCATGTTCATTATCATGCCACCCACATCTCATTGTTCTTAAATCTTTAACCCTTATTATCATTTGATTAAACCATGTAGCATCTATAAGTGATTGTATCTTGTGTTTGAAACCCTCACAATTCTCAATGGAGTGCCCCATAGTCCTATCATGGTATTCACATCTTGCATGTAGGTCAAAATATTTTAGGTACAGAGGTTTTAAAGACACAAAGGCGATAAGGTGTCTCTCAAACAGATAAAGAAAGAGTTTTTTATATGAAATAGGGATAAGATCTAATTGTTTCTTTTTCTTAGGTAATTTTTAGACAACATGTTGAATAAAAGTCTAAGAATTTGATGGTGGTGCAAATATACGAAGTAGAAAAATTGGCTGAACAGGTGATTAGGGAATAAAAGGCTGGAGATATGGACTTCTTGAAGACTACATGATGTTTTAGGACTTGATTTTAGATGCTTAGAAAAGAGGTTGAAAACATATATGAGAAGGATATAAATATAGGTTTGAGTTTGAAAGGATTAGTGAAGGTTGTATAAGATTTGGTAACTCTATCCTAGAAATCAAATTCTAGAGCTCAATCACTTGCATGGTCAGATCATTCATCCTTTTCATGATCTTATCTAAACCTTCATTATTGTTCAAACCACTGAATGCTTCAACATGCTTAGGTAATGTACTAGGCCTAGCAGGAATAATTGATCATGACTTCATGAGTTCATTAGACTTGCTTTGGCTAAAACTAGTAAAGACCTTTGAGAAGGCACCAAAATAAATTCCTTGAGTTTATCAACTATTTTCATCAACTCAGGGAGCTATTTTGTTATCTCTCAAATGTCATTATCGAACTTTTTTTTATTGCATTCTAAGGCACTAATTCAGGCCTTTAATTGATCTCCCATATTTTTAGCTTTTTATACCCACTTAAACAAATATTTTATTTTAAGGGTTTAAACTAAAATGTTTATACTATTATTCTTGTTTAATAAATGATGCAAAACAATTCCTAATTTGCATACTATACAGAATATGTTTATGAATGCATGAGTAGGAAAATGATGCAAATGTATCTACAAAAATAGAATAGCCTAATATATACAAATCACCCTAATAATGAATGTAGAATGCACTGATTGAATTCCAAAAAGATGACAAACTCCTTACCCATCCTAAATCTCTTTTTCTTTTTCTTTTTTTACTTTTTCCTTTTTTTTATTTGGACTCTTTTTTATTCAAACTTTATTTACACTATTACTTTAAATAAATATTGCATCAAAATGTCTCATATATCCTTTTTTTGGGTAATTTCTACGAAAGAGATCGGCATGACTGTTAAGGTTTAAATAATTTCTATAAGAAGTTGACACTACTAATGGCCATGGGAACTTTTTTTGTCGATGACTAATCTAAAACAAATACCCTCTCTTAAAATATAATGCCTATATAATGTATACAACAAGATTAAAGACTATACAAATAAAAATGAATTAATAATCCAAAATAAATAAATACTAGAAATAACCTAGCAACCATATAATACAACAATATATATACAGTATCCTAACTTTTGGTGATTTTTAAAAAATGTGACTTGGCTTTACCCTAGACAAGCTTCTTATGGCTCACGATATGCTAGATTAGATTTATTTATCTAAAGGTTCCTAAATCAAACCTTATATCATCGTCTATTACAGACTAATAAGGCACACTAATCCCCATCCATTACAGGCTACAAATGTAAAGGGTTCGATATCAATGGAAGTGTTTTGCTAGCAAATATGAAGGTTATCACCTTACGAGAGTATAACTACTTAACTTTTTCCTAATAAAAAAGAGCCTGGGTCTGGAGCTCATGTATGCAAATGAATATATAAAGTGTGCAAAGCAATATATTAATCAAAATAACATAAATGAATTACAAATAACAAAATTAAAAAAAGATAATAACTAATCCTACAATTTAATGATTTTTTTTTGAAAAATTAAAATGAAAAGAATTAAATTAAATATCAATTAAAACCAATTAAACCCAAAACTTTTTATAGAACATAATTAAAATTTTTGGCCTGATTCTTTTAATGTCCACAGTGGAGTCACCAAGTTATTATAATTTATCAGTCTGAAAACTCTATCGTTAGACGTAAAAATTTAAAATCGTGAAAAAATAAAAAGTTGCCACCGATATTTTTTTTATGGTGTGATTGGCCACCAAAAAATTTTGTCTTTTTAATAAAATAGTAAAATAGATTTAAAGTTTATTAAAAAAATACTTTCAATCTACGGACATAGGATTAGGTTCAAGAGTTGGTTATGTGTGGGGAAAGATTAGCATCCCCACAACACCCAAAAAATTGGTACCAATTAATTATGCATTATCTATCATTTTGAAATTTTTGGTTTTTTATTTTGAATTTAATAATAATTCTCTTCATTTTTTTGAAAGAAAACAATTAAAAATCTTTATTTAAGAATATTGTGAAAATCTTTAGATTAAAGAAATATCTTATAATTCTCCAACATCTAGGTAGAATGAAAAGATAATCCTTTCTATCTAAAATTTACCATAACATTCCTTTAAAAATAAAAATGACATTCTTTGCAAATGATAATCATTAGCAATTCTCCAACATCTAAGCAAAGTACCAAAAATTAATTTCTCAAAATGCTATTTTAATTTAATTTTATTTGTTTTGAATCTAATTTTTTAAAGAACTTTTTATGCAGCAAAAATGAAGAATATTATAATTAACATTAAATATCAATAATTAAAATAAATATATATATATATATATGTATATGCATAATAAATGCAAATATTAATCTAAGAATGAAATATATGCAAATGTGTCTTAAATAATGAGGAGATGTAAATTTAAGATCAAGTCCTTAAATATAAAAAGATCACCTGAACTCTTCAACCTTTAAGTAGAGTTTGGGTGTGACTTTTTATATTTAAAATCTCATTTTTTATTTTTTATTTAATTTTATTATTTTAAATTATGAAATTATACAAAAATTCTTAATGAGATAAAATTTCTTAAATACCCCATAATCTAAGAGGCATTCAGGAACAAATTATTTCACAAAAGGTTTTCACATAAATCTTTGAATTTTGGGATGATTTTGTGGTTTTGAGTGGATTTAGGCTTTCATTTTAAGGTTTCAAGGTTTTGGGGTTTTGCTTATGGTTTAGGGTTTCCTTTAGGGTTTTGAGTTTTCACCTTGAGTTTAGGATTTCACTTAGAGTTTTAGAATTTACCTAGGGTTTAAGGTTTCACCTAAAATTTAAGGTTTCATTTTAGGGTTTCACTTTAGGGTTTTATTTTAGGATTTTATTTTGGGGTTTTATTTTTTAGGGTTTCACTTTAGAGTTTCATTAATTTACGAACCTCTCTAAAAGTCTCCAACATCTAAGTAGATTTTCATAGTAAACTAATTTTTTATTATTATAATTTCTCTAAAAAAATGAATTTTTATACTTTTATATATTTTCCTTTTTCATTAAAATTTTATTATTATTACTATTATTTATTAGTCATTTATTATTTTATTTTTATTGTTTAATAATTTCCCAACATCTAGACAGGGATTTCAATATCTTCTTTTCCTTATTGATTTTTATTATTACAGTTTAGGAAATTTTTCTTAAAAAAAATTACAAATAACAACTAAAATGCATAAAATATAATCAAAGAATATAAGCATGCCAATTAAAAGGTTAGTACATATACCAAATTATTAAATAATCATAGTCAAATATAAGTACAAATAAACATGATTATAATAATATAAATAATAATAAAAGAGATATTTAAACATTCATATAAACTAAGCTTTTTATTTATTTTATCTTATTATTATTTTTATTTAATTCGCCAACATCTAGGGGAAATTAAATTTTCTTACATCCGGATTTTGAATTCCCTTCAACATTTAGTAGGGTTTTCAAAATTTTACTTTTATCATTTTTTTTTGCATATTTATTATTTATTATTTTTATTTTTAAGAAACATGATGGATTTAATAAATTTAAAGGGCATAGAGAGCAAATTACATCTAAAGTAATTTATAACATGGGGAAATTAAATTATAAAAACTAAAATAGTCATATATTGGTAACAACAATAATAATAATAGATGATAATGCCAACAACGATGAAAAACTATTCAAACATTCATATGATCTAAAATTTTTATTTTAAGATTTGTATTATTTGGATTTTTATGTTTATTATTTATTATTACTTTATTTTTCCCTTCTTTCTTTCTTTTTTTTTTTTAAAAAAACCTCTTTACATAATATATGTATGCATAAATAGCCTCTATGTCAAAATAGTGAACATAATCCACATGCAAGGAGACTACATAGATAAAATGAAGCTTGGTACTTTGATGAGTGCCAAACTAGAAAAAAAAAAAAAAAACAAAAAACAAAAATGTACATGCTTTGATTATTTCTAATTTCTCTTCTTCTTGGTATGAAAGTTGATTATATTTAGGTATGAAAACATAGTTTGAACCAAAATAAAAACAATTTTGATCAAAACCAACAACCAAAAGCATAACTCGAATCTACTATTTTTTAAGCTATTTGCATTGAAAGGAAAAACCTTTATCGTCTTGTTCCTTTAAGGGTAAACTAGTTTTAAAAGACTCTAGACAATGCCCAAAATAACATGTAGTTGTCACTTTTAAATCCTTTTACTTGTATTATGGGTTATTGCAAGAAAAAAAGTTTTTTTCATGCTTTTTTTCATAAAATAAAACATGGCATCATACACTAGTTATTCAAATAGTGATGTTATGGTAGAATAGCACCATAAAATTACGGTAGCCCCACCACCCACCACTGCTATCGAAGAAATTACAGTTGAGAAATTTAATCACGCTCAAAACGATGTATAGAGGCTACTGAAAAATGGCATAACGAGGAACCGTTATTATCGTTATCCCTTTTTTCCTTCATTAGTACAAATTTAAAAAAATATATTTTCAACACATTCTACCAAGATTCCCAAAAATTAGAATAAAACAACTAAGACTACAAAAGAAAAAGTAAAAACAAAAGCCAAAAGAAAAGATAACTTAGTCTCATATAGTCATATTTTCAGTTTCATCTTTCAAAATCAGTCTAGAAAAACTTAGAAATAGTATCAACCATTCAATCAATAGCTACCCAAATTCAAATTAACCTTAAATCCTTAATCAATAATCAAAATAAAAGAAGATAAGAAAAAAATTAAATTATCCTTTTTTCTATAAACTTTTTGTAAAATAATGTTGATCTTTGTGTTTGTGAGAATCTCAATGAGAAAGACAAAGGTATGCGAGAGAGAGAAAGATGAAGAAAAAAAAAAAGAGAAGAAGAAAACTTAAATAAGGTTGGTTAAGTTGATTTAAGGGAGGGTCAAAGCGATGCCATGAAAAAGTTTGAAAAGGAACCAGAGGAAATTTTATGGGAAATTTAGGGGGTTGTTTAAGAATGAATCATGGAGTGGGTGAAGGGGGGCTATTGAGTCTTGTCTTAGAGTGGGGTGGGGTGGGGTGCATTGAAGGGTAAGGTGGATGGGGTGGGTAGGTGAGTAGTTTTTATTTAATTGTATAATTAATTTTATTAAAATATAAATTTAAAAATTTATAATTTTTAAAACGTTTTTAGATAAAATTTAGTTAGAGAGATTGAAATTTTATAATTGAAAAAATTTAGAGATTAATAATTTAATATGATATATATAGGGATTTTAGATGAAAAATTTTAATTAATTTTTTTATATAAGTTAGATGAAAAATAATTAAAATTAAATATTATATTTTGATTTTGTTATTTATTAATTTATAATTTTATATTTGAAATTTAATAATTTTTTTATTATTTTGGTATTTATATTGTTGTCAATCCTTTTACTATTAAATTAATTCTTATTAATTTATTTTTATTTTTGTGTAATTATTGAATATTATATGTATTATATAATATATTAAAAGTAATTTGTGATAAAAACTTTTTTACATCAATTACTGTATCTGTTAACCCTGAATTAATCCTTATTTTGAAATGACAAAACATTAAAGACGAATAAACTTGATCAAAATTTTGAAAAAGATTTATTTAGTACATGTTCTTTAGTTTTATATTTTGGTACTAAATAAATAATATGATTTCCAAAGTTTAAACAAACCTTTCTTGGTTTCATATTTCTCAAACTAAATCTATCTTTAAAGATTATTTATTTGAGCTTAAATGAAAGTCCAATTGTTTTTTTTAAAGTGAATTTATTTATTTTGGACTTAATACAATTTTGATAATATTGATTTTCAGAAAAAGATGAACTTAAGAAAGCTATTTTACAAGAATAAAGTTTTCCAACATTGAACTTATTTTATTTTTCTATATTAATTCACAAAGTTTTAATATTTGAATTTTATATGATTGGAAAGCTCTTTAAGTCTACTTTCTAATGGATTAAACAAAATCAAAATCCAAATTTTCTAAGAAAAGATTTTGAATTTTTCCTAGACATTCTGTAGTTGTCAAAAAAATTGCACAAGGGGTAACTTTGAAATTTCACTATAATTCATACTCAACAAATTAGGTGACGAATTTTATATAGAATGCCCTTTAAGTCTAGTTTCTAAATCTTTAAACAGTTTGTAATTTGAATTTGTATAACTCAAAATATGATCAAATTAGTAAGTAGAGTGCAAAACGGGATACTACCACCCAGCATAGACAGGATCAATCCCTTCTAAAAGGGATCGATTGCTTTTTCAAACAAAATGCTCCTAGGACTTAAAATTCAAACAAGGGATCGATCCCCCCACATAGGGGATTGATCACCCCATTAACCAATCAATCCCCTACAAAAAGGGATCGGTCGGTTAGGCTGTTTTCAAGTGACAAATGGTTCAAAACATGAACCAATCGATCCCCTCAAATAAGGGATCGATCAGTTCTAGGTGCAAGCACACCAACGACTACTTTTTCATGATTCCAACAGGCATTTCTTCACTCCAAGCTTCCCCAACGGCTACTTCTTCAATTTCTCTATAAATTGGGCATCTCAACACACCAAGAAGATGGATGAATCAATAGAGCAAGAGCCAATAAGCCATATTTTCATTCTCTCAATGAATCAAGAGTTTTTAGAGCTTTAAAGTCTATATCTTTGTATTTATTGTATCCAAATTATATTTGTTGTTCATTCATCATTTTCTTGTACTTAAACTTAGCAAACACTTAGCCTTAGAGAGGTTGTTCTATTGTTTGTAAAATTACCTTTGATATACAAGGATGGAAGAGAACAAGAAGTGAAGTATCCTCTAGAAAGCTTTGTAGTGAGATTGGATAAAATACTACAAAGTGTAGAGGTTTCTATCTTAAGCCTGAGAAAGAAAAAGATAGGTTGTATTTTCATTTCAAGAATAGTGGATTGAAGCCTTGGTATGGACAATCAAGAAGAGAAGATATAGGTGCATTGTGGAGAAGGATTGAACCTCTATAAATTATTATGTTTAATTTCTCTATCCCTATCTTTTTACAATTTATTGTTGTTTATATTTGATTTTAGGTTCATTAATTGTTATTGTTTGCATTATATTTCCATCAAAAGTGCTTATTGTTTTAATTTCCATTCAACTATATTGAAATCATTGTTTAGGAAGAATTTAGAGAAATCTAATTCACTCCCCTCTTGGATCACCATCTCCCTTAAAAAGCTAACAATTGGTATCAGAGCTTTGGTCTTTTTTTGTAGGTTTAACCACCTTGAGTAAGATCCTATGGCTCAATTTTGGTTCTAAGATGGTGAAAAAGTCCTCAAAGCTCCCATGGTTGATAAATTTAAATTTTGTGAATGGAGAAAGAGGATAAAGATGTTCATAATGGCCTAAGATTTTAGAGCTTAGAATATGGTTGAAAAAAGGCTTGAAATTCCTTCAAATGATGCAAACTACTTGAGGTAAATAATAGATGATGCAAAGGCCAAATGCATTCTCTATGGAGCTTTAGATGATTACAACTTCAACTTGGTCTCAAAATGCTCAACCTCAAATGAGATATGGAAAAAGTTGGATGAGCTGTATGAAAGACAAATTTTCAACCAACATGCACCATGTCTCATGGCTATTGAGGAACCAAAGGTAACCTCTAACTCTTGTGATTCAAACTTTTATACTTTTGATGAGTTACAAGATGCATACAATGATTTAGTAATTGAGTTTGAAAATATGCATTTGAAACATAAGAAAATTATTTCAAAATTAAAAGTTGAAAATGAATTTTTAATGAATTCAATGAATGATTTGGAAAAAGAAAATGATAAATTGAAAATGAATTTTGAAGCTTGTCAAAAGAGAAATGAAATGGTAGAAAAAGAGAATTTAGAATTGAGAAAAAAATTTGAAGTTTTGATGAATGAAAAATAAGAGCCTTTAAACAAGAGTTTAAGTAGTAAAATGATTAAATGTAATTTTTGTAATTTTCATGGTCATACTATACATACTTGTCCTATTGAAGAAAAGTTTCATTTAGAATTAGGCAAGTATGGTTTCCTAAAGGAACAAGAGACTTGCTCACTAACTCTCAAAGACCCAAAGTGATTTGGGTGCAAAAAATTAAATGAGATTGTTTCTTTTAGGTATGCTAGAGCAAGGAGCCATAATGTTAGAATGAAGATTGAATACTCTAGACACATAATGGAGATGGGTAACCTCTAAACTTTTATTTGAAGAGAATTTGAATTTGGTTACCTATTTTTGATAAAATTTGAATGCTTGATTGATTATGCAAAATTTTGTTAACATTGATTACAAGATATATGTTGCGTAATCTTGAGAAAATGTGAGCTTGCATTCAATATGCATTTATTTTGCTCTTAAATATGTTTGAGATGCTTGTTGAAATTGTTTATGGTGTTAAATTGCTTGATCATACTTTTGTTGATAAATTTTTTATTGATTTGTGATTGTTAAATATGCTTATATGACCATGATGTTTAAAATTGCTCAAATATGTTTACAATGTTTGGATCTTGTGAATTTTTTAAAATTGATTATGTTATACATAAGTGTTTTAACTCTTGATTTATGATTTTAGAAATTGATGATCATCTTATGCTTAAATAATATATATTGATGTTTGATTGTTCATCTCTTGACTTCTTATGAAATAATCTTGAAGTATGATTTAATTCATTATCCTTATTAATTCAAGATTTATTTCTTCTCTTGTGTTGATGAATTGACGAACTTTATGTGCTTAAGTAATATATATTGATTCTTTGTTCATCTATGTTTTTGGTCAAGGTATGTGCTCATATGATGATTGTTTCAATTTGACCTTAATACTTATGATTTGAAAGTGCTTAAATTATTTATTTTTAATTTGTGAAATACTCTTGTGAAATATGCTTATTTTTGTGCTTAAATGTTTTATTAATTTTGTGAAATATTTTGGATCTTGTGCTCAATTTATATATCCCTTGATTTGTGATTTTGAATATGATGAACTACTTGCTTGTAGATGATATGTGTTATTGGTTCATCGATGATTCTTGTCAAGTATGTGTATATATGATAAATGTGATTTTTCTTGACTTGACATGATTGCAACATGACTTAAGTAAATGAATTTTCTTATGATGCTTATTTTTAGCTTAAGTCATTATTGATTATGGCCTATAATTTGTGTAGACATATTTATGCTTTTGTGCTAAAATTTTCTTGGATTTGTTTTTTGATAAATATGTCTTCCTTGAGTTTTTAGTTTTTACATGGCCTAAAACTTATTTTGACATATTCTTTGGTGACCGAGTGAATATATATATATATATATATATATGAATATTGAATATATCTATTTTGTGTTCATAAATGATCTAAAAGGTTTGATTTTTGCACATTACATGAGAACTTTTGCTTTAGTGCCATTCTTATGCTATTTGATGTTTAAATTGATATATGGCCTCTAGCTTAAGTATATATCTCTCTTGCAATTGGCATCTTGTGCTTAGTGAATAAATTTTCTTTTGCCTCCAATGACTTAGAATATGGAATTGTTTTCTAACAATTGGTATAATTTTTATTAATTGATTTTCTTGACGCTTCTAATGAAAATCCTTTATCAAGAAATTTTTCTAAGTTTATGCTAAGAGAACTTGAAATGAGCATGAATGAGCCTACATTTTTGGAATTTCAAGTATAACAAGCAAAGCATATCATCCTCATCAATCAAGCCCAAGTACATAAAAAACTAGCTCAAATGATGTGGAATGGAGGATTCAAAATCTCACTCAACTATAATGAACACAACAACATAACTTGATAAGGATAGAGGTAATTGTATTGAATCTATGCTATGTGCCTGTGATATATAATGTTTAATGCATGATTTCATAAATGCTTGCTTTAATATGTGCAAAAATGAGATATTATGTTTGAATTTATGGACACATTGCACAAATTAATTACCAAGCCACTTGGTAGATATTGTTCTAATATTTTTGAAAGCTTGGATTGATTAACTCACCTTCATTGATATTCATGCCTAGTTCTTGATTGCTTTGATTAATAGTTTTCATTGCATGAATATTTGTTTGAGATGAATCTTTGAACTTAGCTATGAGTTGGATATGTTGATTTCTTGATCTTTAAATTGATTTGACTCATAGATTATGAATTATAAATTTGAAATTTACATACATTTCATTGATTGACATTGAGATGACATGTACCAAATTATGCCTAAATGCTTGTATATTTTTTTATTAGGTATATTGCTTATATATTTTGCATATGCTTATATGATTTTGATTGAAATATATGATTGAATACTTGCATATGTTTGAGTTAAGTACATTGCTATGCATTGAAATAATTTGGATTATATTTGAATGATTATGCTTTCATTACTTCTTTGCTATAGCATATGTGCTCATCATGTTTGAAAAATCATGTTTATATAATCTTTGTTAGTACATGATGATTGAACCTCATTGCTCATTAGTACTTATGATTTATTATATGCATATGAGCTTTTGGTTCTTGTTTGGATAGGATAGCTTATGAAAGATTACTATTATCATTTATGCATGCATTGAATGAATCTTTCATATGCTTAAAGTATGTTTGTTTTATGAAAGTTGTTGAATAAAATTGCTAACAATTGATAACAATTGATATCAAAATTGCTAAAGATTCTTTTTTAACTTTCATAGATGCTTATTTATGTGCCTAATACTTGATATAGCTTGTACCTCTCATGCAAAATTGTGTGTGCCTTATATTGATTATTCCTTAATTTGGAAAGAAGGAGAAATCTTAGAGTACAATTTTGTTTGATTTGTTTTGTGATAACAATTGGTATGCTTTATCATAACATATCTTTAACAATTGGTATCCTTAACAATTGGTATGACCTTGTATGCATGTGCTTGAATTTATGCATAATTGCTATTGATCTTTTAGGTTCTAAGCACATCTTATGATAACATGATTTATGAGTAGATTGCATATCACTCATTATCCTCTGCTCATAAATTTTATGTAGTAAATTTGATAAGTTGTGCTAAAATGCTAAAATTGGATACATTTATGCTTTTGTGCTTGAATACATGTATGTGAACTTCATTGTGCATATTACACTTGATTACATGCATTCAAAATATTCTTGATATTATTGGTATCAAGCATTTTGTCCCATACCTTGAATTGATTTCTCTTTCTTTTGAAATGACAAAAAAGGAGAGAGAGTTTAGAGATATTTCTTCTTATTACAATTGATATAGGAGCTTAAACATTTGGTATAAAGAGCATAAACAAAAGGGAGGAGAAATGTTTGTTGAATATATTTGTTAATGATGCCTTTTTGTGTTTATTTACTCATTAATATGCTCATGCCTTTTTGCTATGACAAAAAGGGGAAGAATATCATATGAACAAATTTGCTTGTGCTTAACATGCATATGTTTGATTGTGCTTATTTGATATATATGCTCTAACATATGCTTAGTGAGTTGTGTTGGATTAGGATGCATAAATTAAGGGGGAGTTTTGCCATGCATTATTTAAGGGGGAGTTTTTTAAAATGTCTTTCAAAATCTTAAATGTTTCAAAAAAAGTTTTTCATCATGCAAATTTATCTTTAAGTTTTGTCATATCAAAAAGGGGAAGATTGTAAGCCTTGAATTGATCCTTATTTTGAAATGAAAAAACATTAAAGACAAATAAACTTGATCAAAATTTTGAAAAAGATTTATTTAGTACATGTTTATAAGTTTTATATTTTGGTACTAAATAAATAATATGATTTTCAAAGTTTAAACAAACCTTTCTTGGTTTTATATTTCTCAAACCAAATCTATCTTTAAAGATTATTTATTTGAGCTTAAATGAAAGTCTAATTGTTGTTTTTAAAGTGAATTTATTTATTTTGGACTTAATACAATTTTGATAATATTGGTTTTGAGAAAAAGATGAACTTAAGAAAGCTATTTTACAATAACAAAGTTTTCCAACATTGAACTTATTTTATTTTTCTATATTAATTCACAAAGTTTTAATATCTGAATTTTATATGGTTGGAAAGCTTTTTGAGTCTACTTTCTAATGGATTAAAAAAAATCAAAAACCAAATTTTTTAAGAAAAGATTTTGAATTTTTACTAGACACTCTGCAATTGCCAGAAAAATTGCATAAGGGGTAACTTTGAAAATTCACTATAATTCATACTCAATGAATTAGGTGATAAACTTTATATAGAAAGCCCTTTAAGTCTAGTTTCTAAATCTTTAAATGGTTTACAATTTGAATTTGTATAACTCGAGATATTATCAAATTAGTAAGTAGAGTGTAAAACGGGAGACTACCACCCAACATAGACAAGATCAATTGCTTTTTCAAACAGAATGCTCCCAAGACTGAAAATCCAAAAAAGGGATTGATCCCCCCACATAGGGGATCGATCACCCCATTAACCAATCGATCCTCTACAAAAAGGGATCGATCAGTTAGGCTCTTTTCAAGTGAAAAATGGTTCAAAACATGAACCAATTGATCCCCTCAAGCAAGGGATCGATTAGTTCTGGGTGCAAGCACACCAACGGCTACTTTTTTAATTTCTCTATAAATTGGCCACCCCAACACACCAAGAAGATAGACGAATTAAGAGAGCAAGAGCCAATAAGCCATATTTTCATTCTCTCAATGAATCAAGAGTTTTTAGAGCTTCAAAGTCTATATCTTTGTATTTATTGTATCCAAATTATATTTGTTGTTCATTCATCATTTTCTTGTACTTAAACTTAGCAAACACTTAGCCTTAGAGAGGTTATTCTATTGTTTGCAAAATTACCTTTGATATACAAGGGTGGAAGAGAATAAGAGGTGAGGTATCCTCTTGAAAGCTTTGTAGTGATATTGGGTAAAATACTACAAAGGGTAGAGGTTTCTATCTTAAGCCTTAGAAAGAAAAAGATAGGTTGTATTTTCATTTCAAGAATAGTGGATTGAAGCCTTGGTGTGGACAACCAAGAAGAGAAGACGTAGGTGCCTTGTGGAGAGGACCGAACCTTTATAAATCATTGTGTTTGATTCCTCTATCCCTATCTCCTTACAATTTATTATTGTTTGTATTTGATTTTAGGTTTATTAATTGTTATTGTTTGCATTATATTTCCATCAAAAGTGTTTATTGTTTTAATTTCCATTCAACTATATTGAAATCATTATTTAGGAATAATTTGGCAATTCACCCTCTCCCTTGGATCATCATCTCACCTAAAAAGCTAACAACATAAAAAAGATTAAGTTACTTAACAAATTTACCATTTTACGATCTATTACTTTTAAAATTAAAAATTACAAAATTTAACGTAGATTCAATTTTTAATGATGAAATAAGTAACATTAATATTTCTAAATATAAATTTATTTTGCTTTTATACAAAATAGCAAACATGCCATCACGTGAAGAGTTTCTAAGCAAAGGAGTTGAAGGCACGCCAAAGTGATGATATAGGTTGGCATTTTGAAACACCTGTGCCAAATATAAAAAAAAAAATGTTTTATGCAAACTTTGTGGTAAAATTATAAATGGAGGAATAACGCGTTTCAAGGAACACATTACTTAAAAAATTAGCAATGTTGCACCATGCCCCAATATTACTAGTATGATATGTTTTTATAATTCTTTTAAAAATATTATTATTAATTCCTCAATAAAAATTATAAAATTACATAAGCATGTGCAACTAATTGTTTCCTTTTTCTTAACTCTATTGTTAATAGGTATAGTAAGAGAAAACATGATGAAACTCCTTGAAGAAAGCAAATCAAAGAAAGTTGAGAACAAAAAGAGAAAGGATGAATTCTTATCACAATTAAGAGGGGAAAACTATGACTATGAAGGTTTTATTGATGAAGACATCGCTACTAGACAAGCCATGCGAGATAATATCCAATCATAACATGAGTGGCACAGAAGATAAGAATTCAGACAAAAAACTGGTGGTTGGAGTAACATACATGAAAAGGGACGAAGTTCTCATGGCTCAGTTGTTGAATATTTTGTGCAAAGAAAAAGGAAATCAACTCCAAGTGAGTCTAAATTTTCATTAAGAGGTGCTATACTTGAATTAGTTAGAAGTAAGAGTTCAAAGCAATCAAAAATAAGTGATTCATTTTTAAAGACATTAAGAAGGAATATGGGTGAATCAGTATCAAAATTTTGTGATATATGATCAACTTTTTTTCAGTTAGCAAACTCTCCATGGTTGCATAATTTAATTTCTATGGCAGTAGAAATTGGCCAACATGTGAAACTTTTAACACCTTATAAGGTCTCAGATGTGTATTTGGAGTCTAAGTATTAACAAATTCATGAATGAGTTAATGGATTAAAAGCTCATTGGAATGAATTGGGTGCCACCTTGATGGGTGATAGTTGGACCAATAGTTTGAATCAAATGCATATCATTAATTTGTTTGTTTACTGTAGTAAAAGGACTTTTTTGGAAATCTATAGGTGTCTCAAGTATTCGTAGTAGAGATGCAAACTTTTACTACTGATTATTGGATGAAGTTGTGAAAGAAATTGAGGAAAAATAAATTGTTCAAATAGTCATTGATAATGAAGTAGCACTTAAGGTTGTAAGAAAAAGACTAATAGAGAAAAGACAACATTTGTATTGGACAGCATATTCAACTCATTGTTTGGACTTGTGCCTTAAGGATATTGGCAAGAAAAAAATGTGGCAAAGGTTTTAGATGATGCAAAAAAAGTGACTTGTTTTATATACAATCACATTTGGACTTTTAATTTGATGAAAAAATATACACAAGGGATGCAAATACTTCATCCTACTCTTACTTGATTTGCCACTCATTTCATATAGTCAGAAGAAATAATGAGGCAAAAGCAAGGTTTGAGAGAGATATTCAATTCAAAAGTTAGTACTTAGTAATTAGTACAACTATTTAAATCTAACATATTTTTATGATATCATTATTTAAAATATTAATTTAAAATATATTACTCTAAAAATTATTAATGAATATATAAAAATTTAAAGAATCAAAATGGGGACAACAAAAATCAAAGCCTGCTTATAAAGCCAAAAAAATCATTTTGGAAAAAGATTTTTTGAAAAAACAAGTGATATAATAAAAGTTTATAAGCCTTTGGTAAAAGTGTTACGCTTTATGGATGGTGATGAAAAACCAATAATATGATATTTATTTACAAGGCTATGGATAGAGCTAAATAAGCAATTAAGCAAATTTGTCATTATTTTGCTAAATATGAAAAGATTATTGATAACAGATGGAGTTTCACGCGTTTTAACTTACATTCAGCTAGTAAGTAAACCAAGAATATAGATTGTATTTAAAAAATATGTATATTTTTTATGCTTAAATTTTTTATCTATTTATTTTTTATTACTTTAATTTAATATTATTATGAATTATGTTTAGATTACTATCTAAATCCATAATTTCAATTTGGAGTGGGGCATTCTACAAATATACTTAAAAAAACATTAGACGGTACTCAAATCAGTTATTGAAAGATTAGAACCTTATATAAATACTCAAATCAGAATGTCTAATCATGTTAGTATTTAATACTATTTTATAACTTTGACATTTATTTTATGTATTAAAAATAAAATCATTTTTTATTTATGCATTTATTATTGTATTTTCAAAAATGTAGTTGCTATTATTTCAAGACAAGTATGAAACATTTTGCACTCCACGGCACAAAGAGCTTGAAAGCAAATGAATCCAGATAATTAGTAAATTAAATAATTATAATTTATTTTTATTATTTAATTAACTAGCATATTCAAATTTAATTTAAATAATTTTATACAGTTGAGTGGTGGATGATATATGGCACTTGTGTTTTTGAATTACAAAAACTAGCAATCAAAGTACTTAGTCAAATAGAATCTACAACAAATTATGAATGTAACGGGAGCACATTTAGGTATATTCATACCAAAGTAAGAAACAGATTGAAGCTTGAAAAACTTTAAAAACTTATATATACCTATTACAATATGAGGCTGAGGATGAGACATAAAAAAAGAATAAGCATTGATGAGATAAAAAATACTTTTAATCCTATTAGCCTTGACCATATTTTTGAAGATGATGATTTACTAATAGAATGACTGCAAGAGAAAGAAATCCTTTGTTAGATGATCAAAACTCTAATTGGTTACCTATAGATAATTCTGACAATGAAATGAATGTTAAACAATAATGCCAATCTCAAATAAGGAATGTATCTCATTTAAGTTCAAGTCTAACACCAAGTCAAAGTGATGATGGTGGAGGTTTAAGTCTAGATAATGGTGATGTTAATGGTGATGGTGCCAATTTTGGTGGTAATATGGTTGCAAATCAACCTTACAACCCATTTGGAAAAGAACTAGGGTTTGTTGCTACTGGTGGACTTTTCATTACCATGGTAGAGTACTAAGTGAATCCATCTATTGAATCTAGTGTGAGTCAAAGTGCACATACAGTTCAATCAAAAGGAAAAGCCAAGAAGCATCACTATGATATTTTTAGTTCTTCATCTTTAGGTAGGAGACCAAATTCTAGTAACTTTAAGTATAGTGAATCATTTGTTGGTATTCAAGTACATTACTATTAACCGAAATAACCTAATTTTTAACCTCTTTATGGTTATCCACCTTTATATGGTTATTATCCACTACAAATGTATCTTCTACCTCAAATGTATCATTTACCATAAATGTATCCCTCACTAAAAATGTATCATCCTCAAATATATCTTCTACCTCAAATGTATCAAGAACAAAAGTCACATGTATGGGGATTGAGTCAACTTGACTCTCAAAGTAAAAATAGAGAATTTGATCCTTCTCATCATTCTACCATGTGGTAAATTTTGAAATATATATCAATAGTTATAGTTGATAGAATTTGAAATTATTATATTTGTAAGTTTGTAATTTTATTAAATATAGATGCTTGGTATTTAACATATTATGTTTTGTTAATATCTTGATTTGTCTAGAATTAATATTGAATATGAACTTGTCTCACGCAAAAATTTTATTGCAAAACCAAATATGAATGTTTTATTATAATCTAACTAAAATTATGAATAATATTTTTAAAAATATAAAAATATAGTATCATAAACTATTTTAAAAATCATTAAATAATAGTTTTTATGGCTATAATTATAATTATTATATTTTATAACAAATTGTGCAAAATTAAAAAAATTCATGACTCGATGATTGCAATTATATCTATTATATAAAAAATGTAATAAACACGATGCAACCAAAAATATAATTGCGGTCGCTATTTAAATCCTGTTATACACTTTCATTCTTTAAGCCAAAAAAAAAAAGAAAAAAAAACAACTTGGAACAATCTTAAGACTTTTGATAAGCAGAAGAAGAAAAATAAAACTAAAACCAAAACCTCTAACATATCAGAAACCTAAGAAAGAAAAACTCTAACCATATATATCAAACCAACCTATGCATTTAAAAAGAAAAGGAAAAGAAAAAGGATTACGATCTTTTTATTTTTTTGTTTTGGTTTTTTTTTTCATTTTTTTGTTATTGGTTTTTCTGGTTTAGGCGTCTTGCATCCACCCTTTTTTTTGCTGTTCCTCTTTTCTGTCTTGTTTAAAAATTTCTTGCTATTTTTTTTTTTTGGTTCACGTTTATTGCTAGTTTTCCTTATTGAATGCTTTAGTTTTTTTCGGTCCTTTGTTGACACCCATTCTTCTTTTTTTTTCTCATTTTTGTTGTTGTTTGCTTATCGCCCAGTGTTTTTTTCTTTTGGTTTTGGTTCTTGCAATTTGGCTGGCACTCCTTACATCTCTTTATGCCTTATGCTGCCTCATTTTTTCTTCTCTTTTTTCATTTTTTTCTATGTTGGTTACAAGCTTTTTTTTTTCTATTTTGTTTTGTTACTTGCTTTTTCCTTTTTTTCACTTTTTCTTGGTTTCTCACCTTTTTTTGTTACGTTTTCTTCATCTTTTTATGCCTTCCACATCTTATCCTTTTTTTCTATTCAATCTCAGTTTTTTTTTTCATGCCACAATCCCAAGCCACGACTCAAGCCATTATTTCCTTTTCACATAATGGCCTAAATGCAATTTCCATTCTTTTTTCACATGTTCATACCTCATGCAATGCTATGCATCCATGCCAATTTTTTTTTTTTTGCATCATTCTTTACATTCACACATCATGCCCTTTTTTCATAAGTTTTCTTCTTTTTTTGTTTTATTCTAATGGTTTTTACCTCCAAGCAAGGCTAACCTAATGATCCCAATTTTTGTCATGTCTTGGGCTTAAAGAAGAAGCCCATACTTTAGAGCCTTAGCCATGATTTATGGCCAACTTGGACTTTTTTTTTTAAGTTAATTTTAGACTTCTTTCATTCATTTGGGCTCTCATAATTTTTTTAAGCTTTATTATTATTTTTTGGCTTTATTTTGGTTGTGGGTTTTACCCATTGGGGTTATATTGAGTTTTTAATTAAGTCAAATTTTGGGTTATTTTTAATGGTTTACATTAGGTTGTATTTGGGCTTTAAAATGAGACATTTATTTCAAGCTTTTTTTTTTTGGATAATTTAATTGTTATTTGGGCTTATACAAAATGTCTTATTTTTTAACATTTAAAAATAGACTGTTAATGAGTCTAAAAAATTAATAATTGAGGTACAATTATGGAAACAAATCCAAAAGGAAAAGATAAAATATTTCAGATAAAATTGAATATCTACATATCTTTTGTATGTATGTTAAAAGATGTCAACATATATCTCACACATAATCGTATTTCCAAATATAAATTTATTTTATAGACTAAAGCCTATTTCTTTTAAAAAACTTAAATTAAGTTTAAAGTTTTTTTAAATATAATATATTAAATTAGATAGTCAATTATATTTAAAAAAATAATAGTGACGACTATATTTTTATATCTAATGATCAAACTTCCATATCACGAAACTTATAATTTTAGCAGACGTCCAATTCCACTCTTAATGCGATGCAGAATGAACAATGTAATTAATAGAATGAGAATTTTCTCTTTAAAATGTTCCTAAATTTAAATCGAGATAAATTATAATTTTTTAATTTTATATTATTTTTTATAAAATAAATATATGTATTTATTACTAGATATAAGTATATATATTAACTAAAAATTTTTAATTTGATTCGATTCGATAAATATTTGAATTTGATTTTTAAAAAATCGTAAACTATAAGTTAACTGAAATTGTTTTCTAGAACCGAACTTAACGCAATCATATGCGGTTAACATATTAGACCTTAGCTTAGTTATTGTTTGGTTTTGACTGGTTGTTTCCTCCGATAACATTTTTAAAAAGCCTGGTCGACCTTTTCAACCACCCATTTTCATATTCATTTTACACGTACACTTCTTTTTCCACGTCCCTCTCATGGAAGACTTTATGTTCTTATTGAAACAAAAACTTCTTTGATTGAGTGAGACTTAAATCTATAAAACAAATGTTGGCCCACTTATGTTAGAACATTGATAAATGCTGAATTAAATTTTGAAAGACTTGGTCAAATTGTAGTTTTGATTATACTAATCAGAGCTAATCCCGCTAGAGAAACTATTTTATTTATTGTCAAAAGAATTTTTAAATTCTGTAAATGAAATTAGTAAAGTAATATATAGTTGTTAAAATATGTTTTAAAAAAATTAATTAAAAATTATAAAATATATGTTAATTTTTTAATCTCACTTATAAAATTAAAAATTATACTAACAATATATCAAATACTAACTCATCTAATTATCAACATATATTACCTAATTTGACAAAGGTTTTGCTATGTAACAAATTATTGATGAAATCTTAGACTGATATTTGAAATTTGATAGAATCCAGCCTATGGTTGGGATGCTTTGCTTGTTATTAGAAATATTATTGGTTTTGCTTTCAACCAAAATAATTTTTCATGTAATCGAAATGCATAATCTATCCTTTTTTCCTAACTAATTAGCAAAATTCTTAAAGTTATTCAATTATTTTTGAAGCATAGCTCTTTCAACTCAGTCAATTCAATTAAGTTAAACTAATACTATATGAGTACTGAAATTGCCAAAATTTTTGAGGGTTAAAACTTCGGCTACATTATTACAGTCTTTTTATTGTGGATTTTTTTGCTTTTTTGTCCCATGGCTTCTATAGTTGAACTGTAAATTTAGCAAGTGGTCAATGCACCACTTCAATGGAAGGTTAAACACATAAAGGAAGCAAAAATGTTGAGGGGCTTTTTACCAGCCTTTCCCCTTTCTGCAAGTCTATGACAGAAGGGAAGACTTTCTCTTGACTTAAAACTCTAAAAAACTTGTATAGCACCCAAAAAAAAAAAAATCCAAAAAACTTGTTTAGTTATAAGCTCCTTTATCAGTCATTTTATGAATATCCAACCCCTTGATTCCTACAATGGCTTTGGCTTTCTTTCCTCTCTTTTCCTTTCTATTTCTGCTACCTGCTTCTTCCGATGCTCAAACTGTTGGTAATGTAACGATAGGTGCTTCTATCTCTGCTGCTGAAAACTCCTCTACATGGATTTCTCCTTCAGGAGATTTTGCCTTTGGTTTTTATCAACTCAACAGCAACAAAAATCTCTTCTTGCTTGCTATCTGGTATAATAAGATACCGGACAAAACTCTAGTTTGGTATGCAAATGGAGACAGCCCTGCGCCAAGGGGATCAAGATTACAGCTGACAGCTGACAGAGGGTTTGTACTTAATAGCCCTCAAGGTGAAGAGCTATGGAAAACTGAGACCTGGAATGGGGTTGTTAATAGCGGTGTTTTGGATGATAATGGAAATTTGATGCTTTTAGGAAGTAATTCTATACTTTGGGAGAGCTTCAAAAATCCAGCTGATACTGTTTTGCCAACGCAGAAACTGGATAAGGGAGTAGCCCTTTCTTCTCGCCAATCAGAGACCAACTTTGCCAAGGGGAGGTTCCGGATGGTTTTGCAGTCAGATGGCAATCTTGTTCTTACTACCATAAACTTGCCCAGTGACCATGCTAACGAGCCTTATTACGAAAGTGGCACTGCTGGGGATTCAAATTCATCCAGTCCTGGTTTCCAACTGGTCTTCAATGAGTCAGGCTACTTGTTTGTTTTGAGAGAGAATGAAGAAAGATACCTTCTAACCCCGAGAATAACAGGCTCAGCTAAAGACGTTTATTACAGAGCAACCCTCGATTTCGATGGAATTTTCACACTGTACTCTCACCCTAAGACTTCCACTGGGAATTCAAGTTGGACTACCGTTTGGTCTGAGCCAGATAATATTTGCACAGCAAGTTTGGTCAATTCAGGTAGCGGTGCATGTGGTTTCAACAGTATCTGCAATCTCAACGCCGAGAGAAGGCCAATTTGCGGATGTCCAGGGGGATATACGTTAGTCGATCCAAATGACAACTATGGCAGTTGCAAGCCTAACTTCACTCAGAGCTGTGAAAAAGAGCCAGCTTCTATGGAAGACTTGTATGAGTTTGAAGTGCTTACTAATGTTGACTGGCCACTAGCTGATTATGCACTCTTGGAGCCTTTCACTGAAGACAAGTGCAGAGAATCTTGCTTGCATGATTGTATGTGCGCTGTTGCCATTTTTAGACTAGGTGATAAGTGTTGGAAGAAGAAGCTACCACTGTCAAATGGAAGAGTTGATCCCGGTCTTAATGGGGGAAAGGCTCTTCTCAAAATTAGGAAAGTTGATTCACCTCCCGATGGTCCTTATTTTCCAAATCCAGGAATGAAGAAGAAGACGAACCGGGAAACTTTGATCCTTGCATTATCAGTACTTCTAGGTAGCTCTGTGTTCTTCAATTGCATTTTGGTTGCTGCAATTTGTCTGGGATTTTACTTCATCTACCAAAAGAAACTCAAAACATTACCCCAGAATAAAGGTGTCATGGAAACAAATTTGCGTTCTTTTACTTACAAAGAGCTTGTGTATGCTACAAACGAGTTCAAAGAAGAAATAGGAAGGGGAGCTTTTGGCATTGTTTACAAAGGGGCACTACATAGAAATTATGTCTTTCAGGTTGCTGTGAAAAGATTGAACACACTGATACATGATTCTGACAAGGAATTCAAGGCTGAAGTGAATGCAATCGGTCAAACCCATCACAAGAACCTAGTACGACTGCTTGGATTCTGTGATGAAGGAGATAATAGGTTACTCGTTTATGAATATTTGAGCAATGGCAGTGTAGCAAGCTTCCTCTTCGGTGACCCAAGACCCAGTTGGAGCCAAAGAACTCAAATTGCTTTTGGGATTGCAAGAGGACTCCTCTATTTACATGAAGAATGCAGCACACAGATTATTCACTGTGATATAAAGCCTCAGAACATTCTGCTAGATGAGCATTGCAATGCAAAGATTTCTGACTTTGGATTGGCAAAGCTTTTGTTGTCGAATCAGAGCCACACCAATACTCTTATTCGAGGAACAAAAGGATACGTGGCACCAGAATGGTTTAGGAACTTGCCAATAACTGTGAAGGTTGATGTCTATAGCTTTGGAGTGCTGCTGCTAGAACTCACGTGTTGCCGAAGAAGCGTAGATATGGAGAGCAGTGTAGAAGAGAGAGCAATTTTAACTGACTGGGCTTATGACTGCTACTGCGAAGGCACATTGGATGCACTGGTTGAAAATGACACTGATGCCTTGAATGACAGAGGAAAAGTAGAGAGGTTTGTGCAAGTTGCCATATGGTGTATTCAAGAAGATCCGTCCCTGAGACCTACCATGAGAATGGTCACACAGATGCTTGAAGGAGTTTTAGAAGTGCCCATTCCACCATGTCCATGTCCGTATGCTATTACTGCTTGAAACTCTGCTTTTGAAGTGATCTGAAGCATCCTCAATTTTCTTTCATGTCTAAACTGTACCCAAGTTTTTTTTTTTTTTTTTAAGACTTTTAATTAAATATTTGTTCATTTAGGTTTTCGCTTCTATCAAAGGGAGCATTATGTATTGAAGTACCAGAATTCTATAGTAATAACTTTTTATAAACTAGTATGGTCCAGCTACATTAATCACTTTCCTCTATACAATAATACCCTGCTGTCGTGAAACCTGAGATTAGCGGTGTAATGAGGAACAAGCCTATATTTGCATAAGAAACCAAAATAAAATTTCATTTTTATGTGGTGTAGGCTTTTATCTGATTTGATTGATCTCATTTTCTGCTGGGAACTTGATCTAGCTTGCAGTATTGTATCCTTTCATTTCTATCCAAACACAAGCAAAGACTACCCTGCAATAATTGTTCGGTAACTTTCTTCCATGATGCCATCTGCCTACCGATATCAATAAATATGATTGTGCAAAAAAGAATATAAATAAATATACCCGTTCACATTGATCTATCTATTTGTATTTTATAACTCAAGAAATAATTTTATTTATTTAATATACATAAATTAATATTTTTAAATTATATTGATTTTTAAAATTTATAACACAGAAAATTTTTATATATTTAATTAATTGTTCATAAAAAAATAAAATTAAAAAAAAGTTAAGAAAAAAACATGTCTTTACTTTGCACAGTTTTTTAAAAAGATAACATGTCTTACTTTACAAATTTTTATCTACAATAATAATTATAATATATTTATATTTACCAAAATTTAGAACACAAACAGAGAAAATTTACTGTGATAAGGTAAAAATTTAATTATACACAAAAAAATGTAATACAATAAAAAGAATAGTATAAAATCGTATAGAATCACCTAATTTATAACTTAACTCTATATGCAAAACGCGGAATGAATAATATCAAAATTCTAAGAATAAAATAACAACTCTAACTCTAACCTAGAGGAAAAATTGAAATTAAAAGTTAATATCTTAGTTTTTTAGCATGTGTTTTAATTCTATTATTATGAAAATCTTTTTTTTTTAGTAAATTTAATCTATGCTCTAACAAATAGCAAGTGACCTACCCACCTTGATACTAAAACAAATTTATTGAGTTTATTTTATTATGTGTTTGTTTGTATATCATAATAATAATAATAATAATAATAATAAAAGACATTGTCATGGATGGGTTATAATTAAGCAGATTTACAAAATTTGAAAAAAAAAAAAAGTAAAAGTTAAGCTGAATTGAGCTGATTAAATAACAAATAAAAAAAAAAAATGCCTATATACAATACCTATAAAATTTAAGAATAAATGTTACTATAACTATAAACTTTGTACTATATATTTAAGGAAAAAAAAAAGAACCAAATTTAAAGACAAATGACCTATAGTAAATACCTACAAGAGAAAAAAAAAATCTAT
The DNA here is from genome assembly GCF_002303985.1 of Durio zibethinus. The sequence goes on along the minus strand of NW_019167871.1, from coordinate 17,316,411 downwards.
ATAATTTACACTTTGTAATACATGAAGAAAAGTAGGTGCAAATAAAAGTGGAGAACTCAACACCAAATAAATATTATGTTAAATAATGACTTATTTTAAAAGATATATATTATATAAATTATCCAGAGATTAAATTTTTTTTAATAATAAAAGATTATTATAAAATCTATTAAGATAAAATTAATTGATATTTTAAATATAAAAGGATAGATATCTAAATTTATTAAAAATTAATTTAAAAGATAAAAGATATATATATATATATTCAGATATATATATCTAAATTATTTGAAAATTAATTTTGGATAACTAATAATTTTTGAATTTTTTTATTTATTTGATGAATAGCATAAAATTATTAAAAAATTAATTTTATGTGATAAAAAGATATATATTAGATTATATATATTTAAATTATTAAAAAATTAATTTTGAATAATTAATATTTTTTAAATATTTTTATTTAGAGGATAAATACTATAAAATTAGAAATTGTGCAAGTGTAGTGCCAAAACATAAAATTGAATCTTATTGAAAAATTTAGGCATGTATATAGTCTAAACTGTGTGTTTATGGAATTTTGTTTGGTGGATTTTTCATAATAATTAATTTCTATTTTTTATCAAAAAAGAAAATACATTACCATAGTTGGTTATAAGTACATTTAAAATGATGGTAAAAAAGTAAAAATTAAGATTGAATTGAAAGAAAAAAAAATTATATGATTGAGCGAAAAATTAAAGGTAAAAATAAAAGATCTACTTGCAGCATCTACAAAATATAAAAATAAATGTTATTATAATTTTACACATTGTAATATATATAAAAAAAATCAAAGTTAAAAACAAATGACCTTTCATAAGCACCTATAAAAGGAAAAAAAAAAAACAAAATTAAAAATAAATGACATATTGTAAACACTTTGCAAAAAAAAAATACTTATGTAACTTTCTATTTGTAATACAGAAAGAAAAAGAGGTGCAAAACAAAGGTAAAGAACTAAATATCAAATAAAAATTATGTTAAAGAATAAGTTATTTTTAAAATATATAAATTGTCAAGATATTAAATTCTGAATAATAAAATATTATTCTAAAATTTATTAAGATAAAACTAAATTTGATATTTTTAAATTTAAAAAGATATATATCTAAATTATAAAAAATTAATTTTAAAAGATAAAAGATATATATTTAAATTATATATCTAATTATTAGAAAATTAATTTTAAAAGATAAAAATATATATTTAAATTATATATATGTAGTTTGTTAGAAAATTAATTTTGGATAAGTAATAATTTTTAAATATTTTTATTTATTTGATTAATTTTAAAAGATAGAAAGATATAAATTTAAACTATATATATATTATAGATACCAAATTTTGTCTGGAATATTTTAGCATAATTAACTTAGGCCCATTTACAACTTTTTAAAAGCTCAGAAAATGTATCGATATTTAGACCTAATAAAAAAGATACCCATATAATTACTATCAAACTATTTCATATGGGATTTATATAGATGATACTTTTGCACGTGGATGTATGAAAAATATAGAATAAATGAAATGAGTAAAACCCAAAGTCAACTCTGGTTAAAATTATATAAAAACTTGGTTGAAATAAATAAAACTAGGGTTAATCTTTAAAGTTCAATGTCTAATTGTCAATGTAGTTTAAAATTAAATTTGGTGATTTTTAAAACACTAAAAATTTTTATTGCATTAGAGGAAATACAAAATTATCAAAATACCCCTATAAAAGATATTTTTGTAATTTAACATTTTCGAGCTCAAATTTTCATGAAACTTTCAAATTTTAATTTTATAATATTTCATGATTTTTTGGGCATTTGAAATCACAGCTATAACTTGAAAAGTATGAAATTACCAAAATCCCCTATAAGAGATATTTTCGTAATTTAACCTTTCAGAGCTAGATTTTCATAAAACTTTTCAAATCTTAATTTCATAATATTTCATGATTTTTGGTGTATTTGAAATCATAATAGTACCCTACAAAATGTGAAATTACTAAAATACTCCTATAGGGGTATTTTCGTTATTTAACTTTTTTGTGCTCAAATTTTCATCAAACTTTTCAAATCTCAATTTTATAAAATTTCATGATTTTTAGTGTTTTAAAATCCCAAAAATAAACATGGAAACATTGATTTTTAAGAAAATGGCTTAAATACCAAAAACTTTGTATTAGAGGTAAAATGGTCTTTTCATGTGTTTGAAGGATATAAAAATCCAACATTTGCAGTGAATAATATGGACCATTAGACCTTTTATTGATCTTGATCCAATAACAAAAGGTGGTTTCTTAAAAAGAAGAAAAAAGAGAAACTTTGACCCTTGGATAAGATTTCATCGAAGGGTCCATATTGACCAAGAATGAGATCTTTTTTGGGACCGAATAAGAAAAGACTGGAGAGAGGCTTGGAAAGTTGGAAAAAAAAGGAGCCAACGTAAAACAAAATGAAGGAAAGCAAAGGCAAAAAAAAAAAAAGTAGAAGCTAGCTGAATAAAGAAAGGGGTTAGAAAAAGAAAAAGAAATGAGTATACCAAAAAGAAGTAGAAAGGTTGTCGAAAGGGAAGAAGAAGTTGCTAGCAAAAGAAAAAAAAGAGAAAGATAAGGGAGAAAGAAGCAATTCTTTGAAAAAAAGAAAAAGAGCAAAAGTAGCCTTCCTTGTTTTTTTTATGGATGTTGTCATTTCTATAAACAAAACTCCCTATTCTTTATGTTTGCTGCTTTCATCCTCACTATATACTAGTTTGTTTGATACAAGTTTGTTAGTTTAGTTGGATTGGTGTTCATTTTTAATGCTATGGCCATTTTTCTAGTTGATGCTTTATATGTGGATATAGTTGCTAATCTAGTTCCAAGCTTATTTTCATGTATTGATGCTATAGGTATTATGGTTGGTTTGTGTTTTGAATGGTTTCTTAAAAAAAAATTGGTTAGAGGAAAGGCAGTAGCGTTACGACCTTAGAAAACTCTACCAATTACTAAAAAAAAAAAGAAGAAGAAGAAAAGTCTTCAAAATATAAATGCTAGAACTTGTAGTTTAAGCTTGTCAAAGTCCTCTTTTATCATTTTATGACTTTGAACAAACAATATTGCATGAAAAGTGACATTGGTAGAGGCCATAAGTTTTTATTTTACTCTAATAAGAAACAAAAACTTCAATACATGCCGAAATTGCTTGTTCTCCAATATGCTTCTCTTTATGCATGACTTTCAAAACTATGCACACATCTATTACAATTTAAATTTTTTGTTTTTTTTAAGACTTTTTGTGAGTATATCTTTATGTTTTTCCTGATTTCTTATGCAATTTAAAATTTTATATTCCAATTTACTTTTTTATGTATGTTAAATTTATGCAAAATTTATTAATAAGAAATTGAATGAAATTCTTGAGGAAGATATTTTAGAAAAATTCGAGTAGCGATTCTCTAAAATGTTTAGGTAAGGATATTTTTCTAAAAATATTACCAAAGTAATAAAGTATTTAGGAAAATATTCAATAAAAAAAATTTCATTTGTCTATTTTTCTAAAATTTTGATAGATGTTAATAATAATGTGTAATGGCTCTTTTAATAATGAAATTGATAAAGTTTAAAATTTAGAACAAAAAAATATAATTAATTAACCAAGAAAAGACAAAGTGAATAAAAATTTCTGATGATAGGATTATAACGAAGTCTAAAGATTCCTAAAAAATCCCTAGGTTAGAAAATTTTTCTAAAATACCACCATTTTATTGGGATATCTAGAATATTTTTTAATAAAATATTTTATTTACTTTGTTCCTTTTTAAAGTTTTTATTGATAATTAGGAAATAAGTAAAGAGAATTAAAACATAATCAATATATATTTTTCGTATACATGTTCTACTTGATTATTTGCAATATATAGTTTTAAATGTGAATGAAATTTTCGATGATGGGACCTTAGGAAATCCAAGTAGCGATTCTCGAGAATTCTGTAGGTGAGAAAAGTTTTCAAAAATTACCAAAGTATTAGAATTTTTAAAAGTTTCTTTTCAATACAAAAAATTTTCGTTTTATCATTATTTTTAATTTAAGTAGTTTTTTGTGAAAATATACTTTTGGAAATAAATTTGTTTATAGATAATGATATTATTACATGATTTTAAAGTAAAAAAATGTCTGATGATGAGACTCCAAGAAATCTGAGTAATGATTCTCGAGAATTCCCTAAGTGAAAAAAGTCTTCTAAAAATTGTCAAAGTATTGGAATATTTAGAAGTTCTTTTCAAGATGAAAGATTTTCATTTTATAATTTGAATAAGTTTGTCTTAATAAACAAGAGAGTGTTTTTTGGAAATAAATATATATGTGGATAATTATACTATTACATGATTTTAAATTAAAAAAATAAAAAATCTATGAGGATGAGATCCTAAAAAGGTCCAAGTAGTTATTTTTTAGGAATCTTTAGGTAAAAAAATTTATTAAAATGCTGCCAATGTATTGGAGTATTTAAATTAATTTTTGATAAAGATTTCTAGCTCTTTTAATAGGCATAGAAAAGAGTTTAGGAAAATAGTATTTGCTTTTCAAATCATAGATATCATATTTTATGTTTTTTTTTTCAAAAATAAATGTTGGAAATAAATATGGACCACAAAAGATGAGATTTTTTAGAATTTTGAGTAGCGATTTTTAAAACTTTTTTAGGTGAGATGGTTTCTTTTAATATCGCTAGAGTATTGGAATATTTTAAAGAATTTTTCAATATAAAAGTTTTATTTATTCTTCAAGCCAGCTAAAAAATAAAAATAAGTTTTCAAAGAAAATTAAGGAAGTAAATTTTAAATACCAAACTTAAGACCATTTTAGTTAATATTAAAAGATAACACATAATTAATTGGTACCATTTTAAACGGACACTGTGGGGGGTGCTAATCCTTCCCTATATATAACCGACTCTCAAACCCAAACAGTTTTTCACATACCCAAAAATTACCTTTTTAATAAATTTTAATTAATTTTAAAATTTTATTAAAAAAATAAATTTTAATATGTGGCCAATTACACCTAGCCAAAAAATATTGATGGAGACTTCATTCATTTGTTTTCAAACTCATCTAGTGGTCACCAAAATCGTTACGATAGCTTGGTGACTCCACTGGAGATGTCATTTTTTTAAAAAGTTAGGCTAAAAATTAATTAGGTGTTATCCTTAATTTTGATTTAATGGTCTTAATTGGTATTTAACATTAATCTTCTTGATTTTGATTTTTTTTTAAACAACAATAGTAATAAAAATTTACATGCATTTCATTTAATTATGTTATTTATTCGTTTTATGTATATGTTATTCTCAATAAATTGTTGGGCATGTAGGATAGAGATTGTGATGTTGTGTTTTCTCACACACACGATGACACATTTCATATCAAGCATGAGCTCTACACATAGGCTCTAACCTTGTTAGGAGGGAGTAAAGTACCTATACTCTCGTAAGGTGATAACCTCTGCAATGGCAAGTGAAATACTCTCACTCAGATTGAAACCTTTCCATTCATACCATTTAATGGGTAAAGATCGAGGTGCCTTACTAGTCCTATATGAATGCCAGTAAGGAACAATTTAAGAACCTTCTAGATGTAAAAATCCTCACTTAGCATATCATGAACTTTAGTGGACCAGCCTTAGATAGAGTCATGCCAATCCTTTTTGTAGAAAATTACCCGAATTAGGGCACAAAAAAACATTCCAATACAATTTGTATTTAGGTGTATGAATGGTGTAAATAAAACTAAAATAGTGTAAAACAATAATGGCACTAGTAAACTTAAAATTTTGAAAAATAAAAAAAAGCATTTTTTTGAAAGAAAACAAGACAATTTTCTATTAATATATAGTTTATTCCTTTTGTGGTTATCCAAAATTTGCATTTTCAAAAATGTTTTAAAATAAAATGAAGAAATTTTTTAGCATTATCCAACAATAAAAAAAAACAATAAAAAATTTTCAAAAAACTAAAGGTTTTTCTTAAATTTTTTCTTGGCCAAATAAAAATTAATAAAAAAAGAGAAAAATCTTTGTATCCAATGATTCTGTGTGATAAACAATGTATGTTCTTAAATTTCTTTTCGTTTCTAAAAAAAAAAATGAGAGAAAAAATTTAAAATTTGAATGTTGTTTTGTTTTTCACATTTTCATTTGATATTTTACATACATTTTTCATTATAAAAAAAATAGTATATATGCCTCATCCCATGCATGCTAATAGATAGTATATGCATCCCATCCGATGCATATCATAATAAGATAATACATGCATTGCATCTTATACACATAAATAGATAGTACATGTATCCCATTTTATACATATATTGATAAATGATATATGCCTTCCCATGCACATCTTAATATGTAGTGCACACACTCCATTTCATTACATGTTTTAAGGTAGTGTCAATTTCATTAGGTTGACATAACACAAGCATTCCAGGTAGACATATCTCCTACACTTGATAAGCTCATACATTCCATACATGTATGTTGCAGTAATTATGGGAATATATCCCATGACTCATGTAACATGTTATAGCATTTTATGCATCTAAATTCATGAATGGTAGAGTTTTATAGAACATACATTGCATTTCATATCTCACCATCACTACAACATAACATTACATTCCTTTCATACACATTCATGGATGAGGAAACTTTTACCAGTTAGGGCCTGTATATAAAAATCCATTGTCCTAGGCATACTTTCATTTCATGACATTTTTTAAAACATGCTTTGTGTCACATAAGTTAGAAATTATTTCTGTAACAATCATTCAATAAGGGAAATAATATAAAATATTTGGTCTAATTCTTGAAATAAAATGACTGTTTTGGTGGGAATCAGAATGGCAAAAATGGGAGATCAATTGGAAGCAAGGATTAGTACATTAGAGTTGAATCAAGAAGAATTTTGGCTTGAGCTTTAGGAGATGAAATAGCAGATGGCTCAACTAATGGAAATGGTTAAAGGTAGTGGTGGGATTGAGTTTATTGCTCTTCGAGGATCCTTATCGCTTCTGATTCCATTAAATTAAGACCTAGTGGCTCCTATTAGTTTCGGCATTTTTCCTAAGCATACTAAGGCATTGGGTGATTTGAACAATGATCAAAGTTTGGGCAAGCTCAAGAGAGGAATAAATGAACTGCCTTCACAAATGATTGAACTCAAAAGTCTTATTTTCAAGTTGGAGTCACCTAGCTTCAAACAACCCTTACCAATCTCTTGATTCCAAACCCGCACCTAAATTCTTTTAATGATTGTTTTCAATCTCCTTTCAAAACGCCTAGGATTAGGCACACTTGAATTCATGTCCACCACCTCACATTTCATAACCACTTGTTCAACATGCTATCCAATCACCACCTTCTAAACCCAATTTTTGACCCAGAGTTTTCTAGTTCACTCAAAGACCAACTAGACCACCATTTTTCTAGCAAAGAGACCAACCATAGAATAGAAAAACTCTCTCAAAACTAAAGAAAAAACTCCTATTGACCCAATACCCATGTCCTACCTAGATTTATACCTACTACTCTGAGAAACTACCTTATTGCCTTCGTCCTTATCGAACCCCTCAAACCACTTTATCCCAAATGGTATGACCCCAATGCCTGATGTGCATACCATCTTGGTGTCACGAGCCATTCTTTGGAAGACTACACATTGTTGAAATATAGGATACAAAGACTAATGAAAGCTAGATATCTGGGTTTTGATGTCGAAATAAAAATCAGTTATTTACAGGAATTATTCATCTATCCATGTTGAGATAGCAAATAGTGTTGTAGGCTGTAGTCAAAATAGCCAAGATGATGAATAAAAAGCAAAAGCCTTAAGGCAAAAGGTCATCCTTACCGAAAATTCTAGTCAACTTCTTTTGGATTTCTTAGGTGAGGCAAGGAGGAGTAAGAGCTAGTCTAACACTTTTTGACCCTAGTCTTAGGATGGTTCATGATTTGTAAAGTTGAAACTTTTAGGAATGAAGAAAAACTTTTAAATTTTCTATGAATGGATGTCTTTGTTTACATTTTATTTTGGTATGCCCAAAAGAGTTTGTGGAAAAGAATGATTGTTGCAACTACGCTTTCACCAAACTTTTGAGGTAAAAAAATGTCTTTAAATAACCTAATTTGAATATATGAGGGAATTTGGGCTTATTCAATAATAATAAAATTTAACTTGCATATCATGCATCATTTGTTTGAATTCATTGTTTTTCATGCTAGCTAAGGACAAGGAATGATAATTGTGAATATACTTTCATCAAACCTTCAAAACAAAAATATATTTTTGAAAATATAATTCATGCCATGCATTTTTTACTTTTAGATGGTGCATCCTAGGAAATAAGATAAGTCTGTGCATTTACAATACTCGAGCTTTACCAAAATCATGGAAAATGAAAATGCAAGTCAATGGACAAAATGGAAAAGGCCCAAGGAGAGATCAGGGAAATAGTTACAAGAATACAACAAAATATAGATAGACAGTTGATAGAATTAAGATAGATGTTAGTAGGAGAGAAAGGAATTGTTGAAACACATGAGGTAAGAGAAGAAATAGTTGTTGAAGCACCATTATGTTCACCTGGGTTCATGCATCCATATGTTTGAAACCCTTATATGTTATAAGCACCTTTAGTAATTCATCAACTTTATATGGATACTTTTGCCAAGTTGCCTCTAGTTTAAATAAATGTCAATCCAGGCCTACTTCTTACAACTTTATTAATATGCCTAAATCTAAAAGAATGGGAGCAAATAAAAAGGTGCAAGATCCATTAGAAGAAATGGTGATGAAAGATAACTTGGATCCAGTTGGAAGAGAGACTGAAGGCACTTGAAAGACATGATATTTATGGGAGTATTGATGCCAATGAGCTTAATTTAGTACCTGATCTTGTCATTCTGTCAAAATTTAAAAAATATGATGGAACAAAATGGTCTTCAACACACATTAGCATGTATTGTCGAAGATGACAGGCCACACTTATGATGATAAGTTGTTGATCCATTACTTTCAAGATAGTCTCACTGGGTTTGCAACAAGGTGGTATGCCCAGCTAGACCAAAGTAAGGTTTGCTCCTATAATGATTCAGTTAGGGCTTTCTTAGTGCAACACAAGCATGTATTAGACATGGCTCTTGACAGATTGTCATTGCAAAATATGAAAAGGAGAGCTAATGAAACTTTTAAGGAATATACATATAGATGAAGAGATGTGACAAACCAAGTACAAACACATTTGTTAGAGAAAGAACTCACATTCTATTTGTCAATTCTTTGAATACTCTTTATTAGAAAGAATGATCGGGAATATATTCAAAGACTTTGCTAACATAGTGATTTCTGATGAAATGATAGAACATGCAATCAAGAATGGTAAGATTAAGTTGAATGATGCAATTGATGTTGAAAAAGAGAGTACATCAAAAAATAAAAAAGGAAGGTAAAAGCATTCACACTTAAGGCGCATTTACCCAAGAACTTCATCCTATGCAATTCTTATTCTTTTCATCAACCATATTTCTTAATCATAAGTAGTATTTATCAAAGCCCATATCTCTGCCAACCAAGCCTGTATCTAAGTTTTCATGCAAATCCCCATCCCTAAATGACCACTCATAATCATATCCTTACATTTGAGCCTACCACTTGACCAACAAAAATTTCAAAAAGGAAAAAAAATGAACAAGAGAAACTTTCAATCCCTATTCACACCTTTTACCTTTGCTAGTAGAAGGTCGATACCTCACTTCTGTGCCTATGAAAATAACATCTAATCCATCGACAATGAGTTATAATCCTAATGGCTAGTGTGATTATCATATAGAAGCAATTGGCCATTCAACTGAAAAATGCAGATAGCTAAAGAAAAAGATTGAGGATCTTATTAAGAGTGGTATTTTGGTTTTAGAACTGATGGAACAATGAAAGTCGACTCTGTCTAATTGCAAAATGTGAAAAATTAAAATGTGGAAGAAGGTTTTAAATGCTAAAAAAATCAAGATAAAATAGTTTTCTTTTGAACCTTTAACCTTTTTGTGTATGACATGTGCATGGTGTCCTTAGGAATTATTTAAATCAATCTTGTTAAACATTATTTTGGAAGAAATGAACGCTTTCGATTTTTCTATGAAATTTTATCTCTATGCATTTGTTTGAATAATTGTCCCACATAATTAATTTTTAAAATCATAAAATGGAAAGCATTTCATAAAAAAAAAAGGAAAAAAGTAATAAATGCAATGATTTGCAATAAAATCCCATATAAACAACTTTTAAGATCAAATAAAAAATATAGGCTTTTCAAAGGAAAATTTATGATTTTTCTTTTGGGAATCTTGAAGTAATTAGTGATTACTATATATATATATAAATATAAAAAACTCATCCAATACCATTACACTTTTTCCTTGACCACTCTTATGTTTCAATCCTTTTGAATAATTTTACTCACCAATCATAATCCTTTAAGGGATATGAATTTCCATTTACAAACCATGCTATCATTTGATACATTGAAACTATGATATTTTATTGGGCAATGTACAAAAGAGACCAATTTTGAAAATTTATACTCTTTTAATTTTTTAATTGATAATTCAATGTGTATCAAATCTTGCTAATATGATTGAACCATCCAAATTCTTTCGATGACATAGACACGAAAAATGCCTAGAGTTTCTTTATTAAGTAACCATTGTTTCATGTCTTAAGCCACAGTGACTAAAAGAAGCAAAATTTCTTTTTGCCTAAGACAATTTGTTTCATACCTTAATATCTTTTTCCCTCAAAATGTCAGACAATTTGAAACCAAAATGAGCCTTTTTGTGAACTGTGCACTAAAATTTTGGACATCCGATATGACTTGTTTTTGCCATCATAAAAATCTTCAGTAGGAAAATAAGATGGGGCATCAGTCACGAATGATTGATGGTTGTTAAAAAAAAACAAAAACTAAAACAAAAAAAATGAAAATGAAAACAAAAATAAAAAGGAGCTTTTTATCTATTTCTTCAAATACATTGCTCTTTTAACCAAGTGATCGTGTTTGAAATAATGAATGGCCATATTTTTATATCCTTTGCTTATCAAAAAATTATTCGCTTGCTACCCCTTTGAGCCTATTAAATTTATCGTTCCTAAAATGAACCCCAACCAAAGATTTTTTTTTTTACATTGGGGGATAAAATAAGTATATCTTCAAAAGCCCAACTTCAAGGAAAGTGTCTGATATTGAGAACGTCTAACATGCACTTCGAAAATGAGAGTCCGAGGTAAAAAGTAAATGATGCTTCAAGAAAATAGAATTTAAGAAAGTTGATTGCTAAAGATAAAGTCAAATGTCCTTAAAAAAAAACTATTGAAATGAAAACCTTTCTTCGAGATCATTTCCTAAAGGGAACAAATCTTTAATTTAAGTTTTTATACTTGAAATGACAAATGGCTATCTTTCATTGTCCTTTCACAAATGTAAAAATTTATCCCTTGTTACCCCTTTTCAACTTGATTGAATTCTTTCAAAATAAACCCTAACTAAGGATCCCCTTCTACACTAAAGAGCAAAAAGGAACACATTTAAGGGTTAAGAATGTGGAGGTCCGAATACAATCCTATATGTTGGGGCAAAGGCTCAATATGAAGTTCACAATAAGTTTTAAATCCACTCATCTAAAAAAAAAGCTAAAAAAAATGATAAATGAAATGAAAGGAAAAAAAGAATAAATGAAGGGAAAAGAAAAATGAATAGGTGGAAAGCAAAAAGGAATAGACCTTAGAGTGTATCCTTCAAATGGAAGAATGATACTTGATTTTAAATATCCTTAAATACTTGTTTTGAGCCCTTTTATCTTTTTCTTTGACAACCCTAAACCTTAACCTAAGTTAAAACCTTAGAAAAGGTCATATTGGATCAAGCATGAAGGGTTAAAATTGCAGAGTTTCTCTTGAAAAAATGACCATGAAACTTTTAAGTCCCCATTTATTACATAATTTTTTGTTTGGACTGTTAACTCCTTTTGAAAAAATTCTTCTCCTCTTTGGCTTAGTTTTAAATATTTTAAGTGCATGGGATGTTAATAAAAAAATAGAAAAACAAAAAAAAGAGCAAAGAATGATAGACACATGGCTTTTCATCTAGAGAATGCTCTTTAAGATCCTTGGCCTAATTACCCTGAATAATATATTTTGAGCCTATTTATCTATCTTTCAAAACCTCGAACCTTGGCCTACATTATGTACCCTAAAAAGTCCATTCTGATCAAACGAACACTTGAATTAAAGAGTTATGTCTTTGAAGATTTTACCAAGTTCTTCATTGTTAAAAAAATATAGCTCTAAGGTGAAAACTTAAAAAAGTAATTTAGAGCTACAGGCATTCTTGAGACCCCAAAAGAATTTTAGAGTTCTAAGGTTCTATCTAGAATAAAAAGTCATAATGCAGCCCTTTTCTCCTCATAAATTTTCCTCGAAAAATATTGATTAGTTTTGATACACATTCAAGTATCATGTGTTCAATAAAAGAAAAGTGTTTTAGAAAAATTATCTATTTTGTGAGTCCAAGAAAAATCCTTGCAATCCTTGCAACCCTTGTCAAGCCTTTTTTGAAATATGCCCATTAGTGAAAATTTTGAATTATCAATCATTCCATCCACAAATATTCCAAATAATAATTATCAAGCCTTTTTTGAAATATGCCCACCATGAAAAAATTGAATTGCCAATCATGCCATCTATAAGCATTCCAAATAGTAATCATCAATTTACAAGAGATTTGAAAGTTATGTGTCTTTAGTTTTTCTTATTGATTATGAAAACACTTTACATGGGACAATTTTGTGATTACTATAGAAAAGTTTAAAAATTAGTTAAGCATTTTTGTATAAGATATTGAGATCATTTTTGGTGAACAGTGAACCTTAAAATTTTGAACAAATATTTTTAAAAAATGAAACAAAAAAAATGAAATAAATAATAAATAAAAAAATGTCTTTGAATTTGCATCAACTGCAAAAGACATTTAATCTGCATGTTGCAAAAACAAAAAGATTCTTCACACTTGCACTACTTGCATTCACATTTGTATCATGAGAAGGTTATTTGATAAGCATACTATAAAAACAAAAACAAAAAAAAAGACATTCATATTTGTATCACTTGCATGTGCATCATGAGAAAGACATTTCTATTCACTTCAACATCACAAAAAAGGACATTAACATTTGTGTCACTCACATTCGTACTTACATTTACATTCACATATGCATCACAAAAGAAAAAAGACATTCTTATTTGTATTACTTGCATTTGCATCATAAAAAAAGACATTTGTGTTTGCATCACTCGCATTTGTACTTATATGTGCATCATGAGAAAAATATTTGCATTCATATTTACATCACTTGTATCTATATCATAAAAAAAGGACATTTTTATTTGCATCATTCATATTCATACTTGTATATACATCATGAAAAAGACATTTACATTCATATTTGCATCACTTGTATCTACCTCATCATAAAAAGACATTCGCATTTGCATCACTTACATTCGCACTTGCATGTGCATCATGAGAAAGACATTTGCATTCACATCTACATCATAAAAAAGACATTTGCATTTACATCACTTGCATCTGCATCATAAGAAAAACATTTGCATTTACATCACTTGTATGTGCCCTTGTATAAGGCATTTGCATTCACACCATAAGAAAAAAATTTGCATTTGCATCATGGCATCTGCATCATAAGAAAATGTATTTATAGGGGCATTTACATGAAATGAACATTGTCATTTGCATTGTGAAAAAGTTCAATGTATTTGTGTCAAGCATTCACATTCTTACATTTGCATTGACATTTCCATTCACATTGACATTTCCATTAGCATCGTTTGATGAAAATAGACATTTGTATCATGATTAACTATTAAAAAAAGCAAAAAAAAAAAAAAAAAAAGAGAGAGAGAGAGAGAGAGAAAGAAAGTTTATCATGAAAATATGAGAAAAAGAAAAAATAGTTTGATAGGAGATTAGAATATCAAAAAAGTTTGAAAAGTTGAAAGAAAAATGATATGCAAAAAGCAGAGTGATTGTTGAAAAAATGAAAAAAAGAGATATGATACAAGATAAGACTTAGGTCCAGATATATCTCTAAGACCTCCAAGTAAAACATTTAAAATTTTTAAAGTTTAAACGCCTCTATTATAAGGAGCATTCAAAGATTTCAAAGACCTTCAGGCATAATTTCTAAGACCTTTGGGCAAAATATTTTAAATTTTTAAAGTTTTAACGCCTTTATTACGAGGAGTATTCAAAGATTTCAAAGACCTCCAGACAAAATATTTTAAATTTTAAAGTTTCAATTCCTTTATTACGAGGAACATTTAAAGATTTTTTAGATTTTTAAGACCTATGTGCGTAATCTTTAAGACCTTCGAGTATAATTTATAAGACTTTCAAGCAAAACATTTTAAAATTTTGAAGTTTCAATGCCTCTGTTATGAGGAGCATTCAAAGATTTTTGAGATTTGTAAGTCCTCCAAGTAAGATTCGTAAGCTTTTCGAGCTAAATCTATTTTAATTTTGAAGTTTGTAAGACCTCTGGGCATGATCTCTTTCCAAACGTTGTTGAGTTTTCATTTAAATTTATTTGCAAATGGTCGAGTTTATTAATTCAAAAAAAATAAAAAACAAAAAACAAAAAAATACTCTTAAAAGCATCATCTAGAAAAAATTGTTGTCAATGTCTTTGCATTATTTTTTATTCTAAAAAATATGTTAAGAGGAGTACTATAGACACCAAATTTTATCTAGAACATTTTACCATGGTTAACCAAGCCCATTTACAACCCCTTAAGAGCCCATAAAATGCATCGATATTTAGGCCTAATAAAAAAGAGACCTATATCATTATTGTCGAACTCTTTCGCATTGGATTTATATGGATGGTACCTTTTCACATGGATGTATAAAAAATATAGAATAAATGAAACAAGTAAATCTCAAAGTCAACTCTGGTCAAAATTGTATAAAAACTTAATCAAAATGAATAGAACTGGGTTAATCTTCAAAGTTCAAAGTTTAATTGAAATCAATGTGCTTTAAAATTAAATTTGGTGATTTTTAAAACACTAAAAATTTTATTGCACAAAGGAAGTACAAAATTACAAAAATACCCTAGAAGGGATATTTTCATAATTTGACCTTTCCAAGCTTGAATTTTCATGAAACTTTTTAGATCTTAATTTCATAATATTTCATGATTTTTGGTGCATTTAAAATCATAGTTGTACCCTAATAAGTGTGAAATTACCAAAATATCCTTATAAGGGTATTTTTGTAATTTGATATTTCTAAGCTCTGATTTTCATGAAACTTTTCATATCTTAATTTCATAATATTTCATGATTTTTTTTGTATTTGAAATTACTAAAATACCCCTATAAAGGTATTTTCATAATTTGACATTTTCGAGCTCAAATTTCCATGAAACATTTTAGATCTCAATTTTATAATATTTTATGATTTTTGTTATTTTAAAATCTCAAAATTGAGCATGGGAACATTGATTTCTAAGAAAATGACCCAAATACCAAAAACTTTGTATTAGGGGTAAAGTGGTTTTTTATGAGTTTGGAGGATATAAAAGTCCAAAATTTGTTATGAATAATATGGACCATTGGATCTTTTATTGATCTTCATCCGATGGCCAAAAGTGGTTCCTCGAAAAGAAGAAAAAAGAGAAACTTTGACCCTTGGAAGGGTCCATATTGAAAAAGAATGAGATCTTTTTTGTGAGGGCTTTACCAAATGAGATGAGGTTGAAGAGAGGGCTGGAAAGTTAGGAAAAAAAAGAGCCAACGTAAAACAAAAGGAAAGAAAGGAATGGCAAAAAAAAAAAAAGCTAGCCGAATAGACAAAGAGGGAAGAAAAAGAAATAGAAAAAGAAAAGAAGAAGAGTGTACCAAAAAGAAGTAAAGAGGTTGCCAAAAGGGAAGAAAAAGCTGCCAGTAAAAGAAAAAGAGGAGGAAGAAAAGGGAAAAAGAAGCATTTCTTTGAAGAAAGTAAAAAGAGAGCAATGGTAGCTTTCCTTGTCTTTTTTACGGATGTTGTCATTTCCATGAACAAAACTCCCTTTTTTTTTATGTATGCTGCTTTCATCCTCACTATATACTAGTTTGTTTGATGCAAGTTTGTTAGTTTAGTTAGATTGGTATCCATAGTTAATGCTGTAACCATTTTTCTAGTTGATGCTTTATATATAGATATAGTTGCTAATCTAGTTCCAAGCTTGTTTTAATGTATTGATGCTATAAGTATTATGGTTGGTTTGTGTTTTGAATGGTTTTTTAGAAGAGAGTTGGTTCGAGAAAGGGTAATAGCATTATGGCCTTAGAAAACTCTACCAATTACTAAAAAATAGCAGAAGAAGAAAAGTCTTCAAAATATAAATGCTAGGACTTGTAGATTAAGACTTGTCAAAGTCCTCTTTTATCATTTTATGACTTTGAACAAACAATATTGCACGGAAGGTGATGTTGGTAAAGGGCCATAAGTTTTTATTTTACATTAATAAGAAACAAAAGCTTCAATACATGCCAAAATTGCTTGTTCTCCAATATGCTTCTCTTTATGCACGACTCTCAAAGCTATGCACACATCTTTTACAATTTAAATTTATTGTTTTTTTAGACTTTTTGTGAGTAGATCGCTATGTTTGTCTTGATTTCTTATACAATTTAAAATTTTATATTCCAATTTATTTTTTGAATAATTTATTTTTTTATGTATGTTAGATTTATGCAAAATTTATTAATAAGAAATTGAATGAAATTTATGAGGATGATATTTTAGAAAAATCCGAGCAACGATTCTCTAAAATATCTAGGTGAGGATATTTTTATAAAAATACTACCAAAGTAATGCAGTATTTAGGAACATACTTAATACAAAAAAAATTTCATTTTCTATTTTTCTAAAATTTTGATAGATGTTAATAACAATGTGTAATGACTCTTTTAATAATGAAATTGATATAATTAAAGTTTAAAAATTAGAACAAAAAAATATAATAAATTAAGCAAGAAATGACAAAGTGAACAAAAATTTTTTAGAATGAGATTCTAAGAAAGTCCGAGTAGAGATTCCTAAAAAATCTCTATGTAAGAAATTATTGTTTAAATATCGCCAAGGGATTAGGATATCTAGAAAATTTTTCAATAAAAGATTTTATTTATTTTGCTCCCTTCTAAAGTTTTTTTTAATAATTGAGAACTAAATAAAGAGAATTAAAATAAAATCGTATACATGTTCTACTTGATTATTTGCAGTATATAGTTTTAAATGTGAATGAAATTTTTAATGATAGGACCTCAGGGAATTCGAGTAGTGATTCTCGAGAATTCTCTAGGTGAGAAAAGTCTTTTAAAAATTACCAAAGTATTAGAATATTTAGAAGTTTCTTTTCAATACAAAAATTTTTCATTTTATTATTATTTTTAATTTGAGTAGTTTTTTATGAAAATATTCTTTTGGAAATAAATTTGTTTATAGATAATGATATTATTACATGATTTTAAAGTAACAAGATCTTAGATGATGGGACTCTGGAAAGTTCAAGTAGTGATTTTCAAGATATTCCTGAGTAAGAAAAGTCTTTTAAAAATTATCAAAGTATTAGAATATTTAAAAGTTCTTTTCAAGATGAAAATTTTCCATTTTATAATTCGAACAAGTTTGTCTTAATAAACAAGAGAGTGCTTTCTGGAAATAAATGTATTTGTGGATAATTATACTATGAAATGATTTTAAATAAAAAATAAATGAAAAATCTTTGAGAATGAGAACCTAAAAAAGTCCAAGTAGTGATTTTTTAGAAATCTTTAAGTAAACAAAATCTATCTAAAATGCTGCTAATGTATTGGAGTATTTAGATTAATTTTCGATAAAAATTTCTCACTCTTTTAAATGGCATGGAAAAGAGTATGGGAAAATAGTATTTGTTTTTCAAATCATCAATATCATATTTTATGTTTTCTTTTTTCAAAAATAAATGTTGGAAATAAATATGGACCGTCGAGGATAGGATTTTTTAGAATTTCGGGTAGCGATTGTTAAAAATTCCTTAGGTGAGATGGTTCATTTTAAAATCTCCAGAGTATTAGAATATTTTTAGAAAATTTTCAATATAAGGTTCTTATTTATTTTTCAAGCTTGGTAAAAAATAAAAATAGGTTTTCAAAGAAAATTAAGGAAGTAAATTTTAAATACTAAAATTCAGATCATTTTAGTCAATATTAAAAGACAATATATAGTTAATTGGTACCATTTTAAATGGGCGTTGTGGGAGTGCTAATTCTTCCTTATGGGTAACTGACTCATGAACTCAAATTATTCTTTGTAGATCCAAAAATTACCTTTTTAATAAATTTTAATTAATTTTAAAATTTTATTAAAAAGGTAAGTTTTAATAGGTAGCCAATTATACCTAACTAAAAAAGATTGGTGGCAACTCTATTCATTTGTTTTTAAATTCATCTAGCGGTCCACAAAATCGTTACGACAACTTGGCATTTTAAAATTTTAAAATGGTCCCCAATGGAGTCACCAAGCTATCATAACGGTTTTGGAGACTGCTAAATGAATTTGAAAACAAATGAATGGAGTCACCACTAATCTTTTTTGGTTAGGTGTGATTGGCTATCTATTAAAATTTACCCTTTTTAATAAAATTTTAAAATTAATTAAAATTTATTTTTCAAGCCTACTTAAAAACAAAAATAAGTTTTCAAAGAAAATTAAGGAAGTAAATTTTAAATACTAAAATTCATACCATTTTAGTCAATATTAAAAGACAACATATAATTAATTGGTACCATATTAAATGGGCATTGTGGAGATGCTAATTCCTTCCTACGGGTAACTGACTTATGAACCCAAACTGTTTTTTACAAACCTAAAAATTACCTTTTTAATAAATTTTCATTAATTTTAAAATTTTATTGAAAAGGTAAGTTTTAATAAGTGGCCAATCATACCTAACTAAAAAAGATTGGTGGTGACTCTGTTCATTTGTTTTTAAATTCATCTAGCAGTCCCCAAAATCGTTATGATAGCTTGTTACTTTAAAAATTTAAAATGGTCCCTAATTGAGTCACCAAGCTATCGTAACAATTTTGGAGATTGCTAGATGAATTTAAAAACAAATAAATGGAGTCACCACCAATCTTTTGTGGCTAGGTGTGATTGGTCATCTATTAAAACTTGCTATTTTTAATAAAATTTTAAAATTAATTAAAATTTATTAAAAAAGTAATTTTTTGGTCTACAAAAAATAGTTTAGGTTCGAGAGTTGATTATGCGTAGGGAAAGATTAGCATCCCTACAATGCCCATTTAAAAATTAATTATGTGTTATCTTTTAATATTAACTAAAATGGTTTTAATTTTGTTATTTAAAAATTACCTCTTTTAATTTTCTTTGAAAACCTATTTTTATTTTGTAGCAGGCTTGAAAAATAAATAAGAACCTTATATTGAAAATTTCCTAAAAATATTCTAATGCTCCAGTGATATTAAAAGGAACCACTCACTTAAGGAAGTTTTACGAATCATTACTCGAAATTCTCAAAAATCCTATCCTCGGTGTTCCATATTTATTTTTAAAAAAACATAAAATATGATATCTATAATTTGAAAAACAAATAGTATTTTCCTAAACTATTTTTATGCCATTTAAAAAAGTGAGAAATCTTTATCGAAAATTAATCTGAATACTCTAATATATTGGTGGTATTTTAGATAAATTTTTTTACCTAAATATTCTTAAAAAATCACTACTTGGATTCCTTTAGGATCTCATCCTCGGAGATTTTTCATTTATTTTTTATTTAAAATCATGTAATAGTGTAATTATCCATAAATATATTTATTTCCAAAAAATGCTCTCTTGTTTATAAAGACAAACTTGTTCAAATTATAAAATGGAAATCTTTCACCTTAAAAAGAACTTCTATATATTCCAATACTTTAAACAATTTTTAGAAGACTTTTCGCATCTAGAGAATTCTCGAGAGTCACTACTTGAACATCTGGGAATCTCATCATCAGAGTTTTTTTACTTTTAAATCATGTAATAATATCATTATCTATAAACAAATTTATTTCCAAAAGTATATTTTCATAAAAAAAAAAAAACCACTCAAATGAAGAATAATGATAAAATGAAAATTTTTCGTATTGAAAAGAAACTTCTAAATATTCCAATACTTTGGTAATTTTTAAAAGACTTTTCTCACCTATGAAATTCTCGAGAATCGTTACTTGGATTTCCTAAGGTTCCATCATTAGAAATTTCATTCACATTTAAAACTATATACTGCAAAGAATCAAGTAGAACATGTATACAAAAAACATACACTGATTATGTCTTAAATCTCTTTACTTATTTCCCAATTATCAATAAAAACTTTAGCAAGGAATAAAGTAAATAAAATCTTTTGTTGAAAAATTTTCTAGATATCGACCTTAGAGATAATTTAGAAAAATTTTCTCACCTAAGGATATTTTAGAAATCTTTACTCGGACTTCCTCAGAATTTCATCCTCATAAATTTTTATTCACTTTATCCTTTCATGTTAATTAATTATATTTTTTTGTCCTAATTTTTAAACTTTAATTATATCAAATTCATTATTAAAAGAGTAATTACACATTATTATTAACATGTATCAAAATTTTAGAAAAATAGACAAATGAAAATTTTTTTTATTGAATATTTTCCTAAATACTCTATTACTTTGGTAGTATTTTTAGAGATATATCCTCACCTAGACATTTTAGAGAATTACTACTCGAATTTCTCAAAAACATCATCCTCGAAAATTTCATTCAATTTCTTATTAATAAATTTTGCATAAATCTAACATACATAAAAAAACAAATTATTCAAAAAATAAATTGGAATATAAAATTTTAAATTGCATAAGAAATCAAGACAAACATAGAGATCCACTCACAAAAAGTCTAAAACAAAAATTTTAATTGTAAAAGATGTGTGTATAGCTTTAAAAGTCATGCATAAAGAGAAACGTATTGGAGAACAAGCAATTTCGACATGTATTGAAGCTTTTGTTTCTTATTAAAGTAAAATAAAAAACTTATGGCCCTTTACCAACTTCACGTTCTATGCAATATTGTTTGTTCAAAGTCATAAAATGATAAAAAAAAAAAAGGACTTTAACAAGTCTTAAACTATAAGTCCTAGCATTTATATTTTGAAAACTTTTTTTCTTTTTCTTCTTTTTCTTCTTCTTCTTAGTAATTGGTAGAGTTTTCTAAGGCCATAATGCTACTGCCCTTTCTCTAACCAACTTTCTTCTAAGAAACCATTAAAAACACAAACAACCATAATACTTATAGCATCAATACATGAAAACAACTTGAAACTAGATTAACAACTATATCCATATATAAAGCATCAACTAGAAAAATGGTCAGAGCATTAAAAATGGACACCAATCGAACTAAACTAACAAACTTGCATCAAACAAA
This sequence comes from Durio zibethinus, assembly GCF_002303985.1. The sequence continues at coordinate 17,294,784 of NW_019167871.1, read as the reverse complement.
CTAGTATATAGTGAGGATAAAGGTAGCAAACACAAAAAAAGAGGGAGTTTTGTTCATGGAAATGACAACATCCATAAAAAAGATAAGACTACCTTTGCTCTCTTTTTTTTTTCTTCAAAGAAATGCTTATTTCTCTCTTTTCTTCCTCCTTTTTTCTTTTGCTGATAGCTTTTTCTTCCCTTTCAGCAAACTCTTTACTTCTTTTTGGTAAACTTCTCTCTTTTTCTTTTTCTTCTCCTTCCCTCTTTCTCTATTCGGATTGCTTCTATTTTTTTATTTTTGCCATTCATTTCCTTTCTTTTGTTTTACATTGGCTCCCTTTTTTTTCAATTTTTTAGCCCTCTCTCCAGCCTCTTCTCATTCAGTAAACCCCTTCCAAAAAAGATCTCATTCTTGGTCAGTATGGACTCTTGGATGAGATTTTAGTCAAGGGTTAAAGTTTCTCTTTTTTCTTCCTTTCAAGGAATCAGCTTTAGCCATTGGATCAAGATCAATAAAAAATCCAATGGTCCATATTATTCACTACAAAGGTTGAATTTTTATATCCTCCAAACATATAAAAAGATCGTTTTATCTTTAGTACAAAGTTTTTGATATTTAAGCTATTTTCTTATAAATCAATGTTCCCATGCTCATTTTTTGAGATTTTAAAATACCAAATTCATGAAATATTATAAAATTGAGATGTGAAAAGTTTCATGAAATTTCAAGCTTGAAGAGGTCAAATTACGAAAATACTTTAATATGGGTATTTTAGTAGTTTTACATTTCTCAGGGTACTATTATGATTTCAAATGCACCAAAAATCATGAAATATTATGAATTAAGATCTGAAACATGAAAATCCGAGCTTAAAAAGATCAACTTACAAAAATACCCTTATATAGTGTATTTTGGTAATTTCACACTTTTCGAGATATGACTATGATTTCGAATGCACAAAAAATCATGAAATATTATGAAATTAAGATCTGAAAGTTTCATGAAAATCCAAGCTTGGGAAGGTCAAATTACGAAAATATCTTTTATAAGGGATTTTGGTAATTTTGTACTTTCCTGAGTGCAATAAAAATTTTTAGTGTTTTAAAAGTCACCAAATTTAATTTTAAACCACAATGATTTCAATTAGACTTTGAAATTTGAAGATTAACCCTAATTCTATTTATTTTACCAAGTTTTTATACAATTTTGACCAAAGTTGACTTTGGAGTTTACTTGTTTCATTTATTATATATTTTCCATACATCAATATGAGAAAGTATTATCCATATAAATCCCATGCAAAAGAGTTTGATAGTAATCATATAGTTCTTCTTTGTGTTAGGCCTAAATATCGATGCATTTTATAGGCTCTTAAAAGGTTGTAAATGAGCTTGGGTTAGCAATGCTAAAATGTTCCGAATAAATTTAGTGTCCACATATATATGAATTATTAGAAAACTAATTTTAGTCATATATTTTAAAATTTTTAATTTAAAAAAACATATCTCTAGATTAATTCGATTTACTATTATAATTTGAATAATTTTGATATTTGAATAAATTCAAGTTCATCCAATTTATAATTAAAAAAAGATATACTCTTTAAAAATCTAGCCTACGTATCATAAAAAGCGTTGTCTACATAAGTATCTATGTAGCAAATTTTATCAAGTATTTATTTATGTTGTAATATAATATATATATGATTATATAAATCTGAATTATTAGAAAATTAATTTTTGTTATATATTCTTTAGATTTTTAATTTTAAAAAACATATCTCTGGATTGATTTAATTTACAATTATAATTTGAATAATTTGAATATTTGAATAAATTTAATATTATCCAATTTGTAATTACAAAAAAACTATACTTTTTAAAAATCTATTCTATGTATCATCTAAGAAAGTTGTCTACATGGTCGTGCATGTAGCAAACTTTATTAAATATCTATATATGTTATAATATATATAATATATATATGACATAAATGCTACATGATGGGAGCAACTGTGGTGCCCATGCTTCAACTGTTTTTTAAATTATTTTTTTGTATATTTTATTATTAAATTGATGCTTACTGCTTTTAGTGGTGGGGCTATTTTTTTACATTTTATTTTTTTATATATTTTATAATTTTATTTTTTACTTTTTAATATATTTTATTAGTTATAATCCAACATATAAATTTTATAGATGTACTACCTCCACGCATCATTTTTTTTTTTACTTTTTCTATTTTTTCATATTTAATAAATTTTTTCATATTTATTTTTGTATGTGAGACTTACTTATATCAAACTTTCTCTTTTTTTCCTTTTTTTCTTTTTTTTTTAAAATATATTTAATAAATATTTTTTAGATTTTTTTGTGAAACCCTTTTGATATCAAGTGTATGTTGTGTTTTTTTTATCTTTTCATTTCTCTTTCTTCTATTTTTTATATATTTAATAAATTTTAATTTTTTTAGACTCACTTGATACCAAATGTATGTCACATGTCATGTTATTTGATTTTTTTCACTTTACTTTTTAAAATATTTAATAAATGTTTTTTGAAAATTTTAAAATTTTTTGAATATGGGTCAATTTAAAGTTATTATGGAAAATATATATGTTTTTGTTATTTTTTTAATTTGATAATTTTTGAAGAAAAAGGTCTTAACAGAGGTATTGATGTCAAATTTGAATTTGATTTTTTTTGTTTTTGCTCTTTTCTTTTTTAGTTTTTTCTTAGTTATTTTAAAATCTATGATATAAATTTTTGAAAAAAAGCTCATCATTACTAATGTCGTGTGGCAACTCTTTTTTTTTTTTTTTTGCTTTTCATTTTTTTCCTTTTAAGTTTTTTTTTCTTGTTTTTTGTTTTTAAAATATATTATTTTTGGAAAAACAAGCAACTGTACACACATAGCACCGATTGTATCTTTTTTTTTACATTTTTTTTAATTAGATCATTCTTACACCAAAAGAAACTAATAAATAAAAGTTTAAAGAAAAATGTCAATAAAGGTATGTATGACAAAGCAACTTGTATCCAATGGGTTTCTTTCATTTGAATCCAATAAGTGCATTCTTTTTAATTTGGGAATAGATAAAGTTTTTTTTTTTTTGAAAATTTGAATATGAGTTTACGATGTTAATTCATTTCCTAATTGTTAGCCTAGCCTTGAAGTGATTAATGTATTTTGAAATGGCAAAACAAAAATTTGTTTAACTTAAACCAAATTATTTTAATCTAAAATTGAACATTTTTTCAACCTTCTATCTCGTAAAAAATGCCTTTGAACCAAAACAAAACTTAACATATGAATCAAAAATGAATTTAGGCAAAATGGGATAGAAGGGATCGATCCCCCTTTTGACCCAATTGATCCCTTAGTTGAAATGATGGATCCAATTTTTGGCCAGAAAGCTCATCTGTGCAAACTTTCTAAAAATCAATTGATCTCCTCTCTATAAGGATCAATTGGTTAGTTTTTCGAGATGACTCAATTGATCCACCTACCAAAGGGATCGATTTTGTTTTTAACCAAAAGTAAAACGTGTTTTAAATTTCATGAAAGGGATCAATCACTTCTTTTAAGGGATCGATCACATGGGTTTAGGGGATTGATCAGGTCCTTTACTTGATTGATTAGGTGGCTTGATTCACACGAAAATGGCTTTGCTTTTTACTAACCCATTTGATCCTCGCTATTAAGATATCGATCCTTTCGAACCCAAAAGGCGCCTAACAACTATTTATGTCTGAAATTTTGTAAAGGCTCTAAATATTTAATGCAACCAATGGCTATCTTCCACTTTCTACACATCAAAACAAGGTTTCCTACCATATTAGATATGATCAAGGGTTAAAAAAAATTTATTGCTTCCATCTACTATCTTCTTCAAGTATTAAAGAGCATTTGTTGTGTAAGAAGTGCAAAAAGTTCATATTCTATTTATTCATCTCTTGATATCTTTCATAATTTTGATTTGTGCTTCAAATTATGAAACACCCAATCTTAGAAAGGTCTTTTGAGTTTGAAAACACTTCAAAACTTGTATTGTGAGGTTGTGGGCTTAAAGGGGATGATAGCCTTTAAGAGATTATATTGTTGATTGTATAGAGCTTTGAAGAACTAGGGTAACATTCAACACATACCTTCATCTTCGAATAGGCACAAGACTTCATTCATAAGTTCTTCTGAGAGGATTGACTCATTGGCTAATAAGGCTAAAGGAGAGGATGTATGTGCTTAAAGGAATGGTCAAACCTTTATAAATTTCAGTGTTTGATTCTCTATCTCTATCTTTTTACTTTCAAGATTATTATTGTGCTCATATTTATTGTGGTTATTTGCTTAAAAATATTGATTTATGCATTTTGTGTTCATCGGATATTAAATTACAAAAATTCATAATCAACCAATTCACCCCCTATTGGTTTAATTCAAGTTTTTAAGCTAATAATTAGTATCAAAGCTAGTGCTATTTTTTATAGGTCTAACAATCTAAGAGTGATCCTAAATGGGTCAAAGAACTATGGTGATGAAAGTAGAGCAATCATTTACAAGTTATAATAATTATGGAAAGCAACAAAATGTGGGTCTAATGGCAATTGAAATGGTTGCCACATCTTTTGTTAGCGAAGGTCATTCCATTATGAGACCTTTTTTTTTCGTTGATAATAACTATTAATACTGGAAGATGAAGATAAGAATGCTCATTCAAGCCAATGGCTATAAGGTATAGAGAATTATTGTCAATAGTTCTCAAATTCCAATAAAGAAGGTGGATGATAAAGATGTGATCAAGTAAGAAAATGAATGGGATGCTAATGATATAAAGATGGTTTAATTTAATGCCAAGGTAATTTATACACTATTTCTTGTATTAGGGCCTAGCGAGTATAATAGAGTTTTTTTATGTGAAAATATAAAAAAAATTTAGGATAAATTGGCTATCACTCATGACTATAGTATCAAGTCAAAGAGACCAATAGTGGCATGTTTACTCCTGACTATAAGCTTTTTAAAATGAAATTCGAAGAAGATATTAGCGAGATGTTCAACTGCTTCACTAACTTCATAAATGGTTTGAAGGCTCTTGGGAAAACATATTCCAGTGTGAAGATGGTGAAACCTTGAAAAGTCTACCAAAGAATTGGCAGGCAAAAGTGATGGCAATTGAAAAATCCAAAGATCCTTATACATTTTTTTTGGATGTACTCATAAGTTCTTTTCTTAGTTATAAGATAAAGCTTAAATGGGAATAAGAACCAATTAAGAAAGGTTGAAAAATTCATGAAGATGAACAAGTTCGCAAATAAAAGAAAACTATAAAGGAAAATGATCAAGGGAAAATCAAGTAGAAAAGAAAAGGACCAAGTTGTTTGCTATGAATGCAATAAACCAGGTCATATCAATTTTGATTGTCTTTTATGAGAGAAACAAAATGTAATAAAGCCAAAGTAAAAAGTAATGGTTGTAACATAGAGTGATAGTGACTTCTCTGATGATGAATCAAAGGAAAAAAAAGTAGCCAACCTATTTCTTATGGTTCTTGATAAGCCTAATGTAATTTTTAATTCAAGTAATTTAAATTCCTGCACATTTAATGAGTTGTCAGATGCTTTTGATGAATTAGCTATAAAATTTGAAAACATGAACATAAAATATAGGAAGATGATTTCTAAGTTGAAAATAGAGAATGAGTTATTAACTAAGGCAAAGAATGATTTAGAAAAGGAAATCGAGTTTTTGAAATTGAATGTTGATGATTTGACTAAGAAAAATATGAATTTACAAAATTCTTTTACTAGATTTTATATGGGACATCAAAAGCTAAATATATGCATGAAATTCAAATAGTATTCTTTGATAAAAATGGATTAGGCTATAATGGTGGTGAAAAAGAAACTCATTTGAAGAATTTTTTTGTTACACCCATATGATTCATCTAGTACATATGCATATTGTCATAAATTAGGTCATTCTATGCAATATTGTTTCTTGAAAAAAAGTCACTCATAGAGGTAAACTCATTAGAGTGTGTGGATTCCAAAAAGAGTTAGCATATCTTAATACGAGATTACTACGATGAAATGGATTCCAAAAAAAAAGAATTATGAGTACTAACACTCAAAAACCCAAAAAAGTTTGGGTACCCAAAACAAAGGTCTGATTGTGTACTTGTAGGTGGACAAGCACTGCTACAAGATAAATTTAAGCAAGAACAATCCACGGTACCTTCATAGTGGATGCTTAAAGCACATGACCAGAGACAAAGCTCAATTCAAAGATTTAAAGGCTAAAAGTGGAGGAGATGTTACATTTAGAGACAACTTTAAAAGACAAATTGAAGGAATTACCTTTATTAGTAGCAATTCTTTTACTACTATCGAAAATGTTTTACTTATGAAAGGACTCAAACAAACATAGTATTAGCTAATTGTGTGATAAAAGACTTAAAGTTGAGTTTTAATCCATGTGTTGTCAAGTGATTGATATCAAAACTAACAAACTAGTTTTTATTGGACATCATCAATGAATGTTTATATGGTGCATTTGGATGGTCTATCTTTTAAAATTGTTTGTTTGATGGCTCAAAAAGAAAATGAAAGTTGGATTTGGCATAGAAGACTTGGACATACAAGTATGCATGTAATTTCAAAACTTTTTCAAAATGATTTGGTTATTGGTTTACCAAAATTGAAATTTCAAAATGACAAGGTTTGTGATGCATGTGCTTAAAGAAAATATAGAAAAATCTTTTTCAAACCCAAAAATTGTATTTCAATGACTAGACCACTTCATCTAGTTCATATTGATCTTTTTGTTCTTACTAGGATAGTGAGCCTTAGTGGTAAATAATATAGGTTTGTTATTGTTGATGATTTTATTAGATATACATAGGTTTTTTTCTTGCATTCCAAGAATGAAGCTTTGGGAAAATTCATCATTTTTAGTAAACAAATACAAAATGAAAAAGGTTATTCAATTTTTAGGATTAGAAGTGATCATGGAAAAGAATTTGAAAACCTAACTTTAATGAGTTTTGTAGTGAAAATGGTATTAGCCATAATTTTTCTGCTCCTAAAACTCCTCTACAAAATGGGACAGTAGAAAGGAGACATAGAACTTTAGAAAAAATGACTAGAACTATGCTTTGTGAAAATAATTTACCTAGATTTTTTTAGTGGAAGCCATAAATATCTCTTGCTATTTTTTAAATAGAGCTATGATTATGCCAATCTTAAAGAAAACTCCATATGATCTTTTTAAAGGAAAAAGGTCTAACACATGCTATTTTCATCCCCTTGATTGAAAATATTTTATTTTGAACAATGGAAAAGATAATCTTGGAAAATTTGATGCTAAAAATGATGAAGGTGTTTTCCTCAGATATTCTTTGAATTTAAAGGCTTATAGAGTCTTTAATAAAAAAAACTTTGATTGTTAAAGAGTCTATATATGTTATCTTTGATGAATCTAATCTACCTCTAAGAAATGTTTCTTTTGATGATGATGATGTACGTAGACTTTAAGAAAATAGTAATGATGCATCATATGACATTGAGGAGAACATTAAAAAAAAAGATGACGAGTTTCTAGAGGAACCACAACAAATGGAGTAAAAACCAAATCATCATAGAGAAAAGAAGCATGTCAAGGATAGTGAGATTATTGGTGATCCAACTAAAAAGGTAAGAACTAGTTCTTCTTACAATGTGTGTAATTATGTTACTTTTCTTTCTCATATTGAACCTAAGAACATAGATGAAGCCTTAGGAGATGATCATTAGATATTGGCTATACTAGAATAATTGAACCAATTTGAAAGAAGCCAAGTGTGAAACCTTGTACCTAGACCTAGTGATCATCCTACTATAGACACCAAATAGGTTTTAGGAATAAAATGGATGAACAAGGCAATATTGTTAAAAATAAAGCTAGGTTGTAGCTTAAGGGTATAGTCAAGAAGAAGGGATTGATTATAATGAAACCTATGCCCTAGTTGCAAGGTTAAAATCCATTAGAATGTTACTTGCATTTGCATGTTTTAAAGATTTCAAGCTTTTTCAAATGAATTTCAAGAATGCATTTCTAAATGGTTTTATAAATGAAGAGGTATATGTAGAGCAACCTCACGATTTTGAAAATCTTTAATTTTCAAATCATGTTTATAAATTGAAAAAAAGCTTTATATGGTTTAAAACAAGCTCCTAGAGATAGGTATCAAAAATTGTCAAAGTTTTTAAATGAAAATGGTTTCAATAAAAAGAAAGTTAGTACTACACTTTTTATTAAAATAAAAAGAAATGACATTCTCATTGTGCAAGTTTATGTTAATGATATTATATTTGGTGCTATTAATGAATCTTTTGTTAAGAGTTTGCTAAAACTATGCAAGTTGAATTTGAAATGAACATGATAGGAGAACTTACATTTTTCTTGGGATTACAAATAAAGCAAACAAAAGATGGTACTTTCATCAATCGAGCTAAATACATTAAGGATTTGCTCAAAAGGTTTGATTGGAAGAATGAAAGTCTTAGTCAACACCTATGAGCGCTTGAACAAAACTTGACTAGGATAAAGAAGGTAAATGTATTGATTCTAAATTATATAGGTCTATGATTGGTTCATTGTTATATCTTACTATAGGTATACCCGATACAATGTTTAGTGTGTGCTTATGTGTTAGAATTCAATCATCACCCAGAGAATCGCATAATTATTTTTAGAAGGATTTTTAGATACCTTAATGACACTCTTAATTTAGAATTATGGTATCCAAAAGGTTCATCTTTTACTTTGCATGCTTATTTCAATGCAGATTTTGGTAGTTGTAAAATTGATAAAAAAAAACACTTTAGTAGTTGTCAATTATTTGGGAATATGCTCATATCATAGTTTTTTAAGAAACAAAATAATGTTGCTTAATGTACAAAATTAAAGCCAAATATTTAGCAGTCGATAATTATTGTGCTCAAGTTTTATGGATTAAACAACAATTGAAGGATTTAAGAATTACCATAAATCACATTCCTATTAAATGTGATAATACAAGTGCTATTAATCTTACCAAAAATCCAATTCAATGCTCAAGAATTAAGCATATTGAATTTAGATATCATTTCATTAGAGATCATGTTCAAAAAAGTGATATTGTCCTTGAATATGTTAATACCTTGCATCAATTGGCTGACATTTTTGCAAAACCTCTTGATAGAGATAAATTTTATATTATTAGACGTGAATTTGGAATGATGAATGCTCTATGAAATGAAATTCTTGATATGCTTGTGTTTTTGCTTAATAAAATGTATGTTTTTTCTTGTGATGTGTTTATAGTCATATTTGTGATTAATTGATGCATTTTTTAGTGATCATCTTGCATACATTTATTTGAAAATTTGTTTTCAAAATTCATTACAAAAATGTTGCATGTTGAATCAATTGATCCTGTATAAGGACTAGATTGATTGGTTTTTGTTTCAATAGCTAAAAGAAGTCTAGGAATTACTTGAACCGATTGATCCCTTAGGGGACCTAATTAATCGAGTAGGATGGTAATGATAAAAAGCCTTGTTTTGAGCCAAATTTTTTGGTTTTCTTCTTCCCTTAAAGCCAACCCTATTCATTCTTCATCTTCCCCAAAATTCTCTTCTTAAACCCTAATTCTCCTTCTTACAAAATCCATTAAAACTCACCTTTCTCTATCAAAATTCCTTTCAAAATTCATCTTTGCTCCTTGTTTTCTTGCAAAATCTTCAATTACTTTCATAAACAAATACCAAAATCAGAGAAAAGTTATCTAAGATTTTTTTCTTTCTAAGTTTTTTTCCCTTTTTGAAAATCACTCTTTCACTCAGTAATTTTACTCCTCACAAACATTTACCTATTCTTATCACCTACATTGTTAATTTCCTTCATCACATCAAAACTTGCCTATTTTCTCCCATCCAATATTCCAAAAATCCCATGGCACCTAAAACTAAGGGAAATGTCGAAACAAGAAGGAATCCCCCAAGGAAAACATCTAGCTTTTCCATTAAGCCTTTATTCAATTAGAATTTTGAGAATCTTACTGATAAAAAGAGGTATGAAGCAAACTTTGCTCATAGGAAGGTTAAACATAACAAAATAATCCTTTTTTAATTCCTTCAGTCTATTGAATTTTCTTATTTGCATGTGTTTGAGGAATTTGGATGGATGAATTATTTATGCATGGATGGAATAGTTTTTGAGAATTTAGTTAAGGTGTTTTATAGCAATGCTATATGTGTTGAGATGGAAAGAAATGGAAATAGATACTATCTTGATAGGTTCAAAACATTTGTGATGGGTAGAGAAATTATGATGACTAAACAATTGTTGGTTAAGGCATTTTTGCTAAATGATGAAAGAGATACCAATACTAGATGTGATATGCTTGAGTTAGCTCAACACAATTTTGGGAATGAAAATTAGAGTGTTGCTCATACTTAAGCCACTAAATTGCCTATGCATGATAAATTTTGCATCTTATAGTTACACATATTTTGGCACCATTTGGCACTCAATATTATACAATTAGAAAACAAGATTATTGGTTGATGGACAAGATTAAGCATGAGGAAAAACCAAATCTTGTACATTTTATCTTTAATGACATGACAAGAGTGGTACAAAACAAAGATTATTCTTTGGTTTATGGGTTTGTTATAAGCAATTTTTTGAAAAAATTAAGTATCAGCACAAGAAGTTAGAGAGAAATTGTGTTTAATGACCCATTTAGCATTCTTGATGTTCACATTTTACATAGCATAGGTTATATACAAAATACTAGTAGATTGTGGGTTAGAAAGAATGAGATTGGGGAAGAGCAAAAAGAAAAATAGCACGATGTTCAAGATGTTCCTTAATAAGGCCTCTCTAATCCAAAATTTGATACTTAAGGTGCATTATAAATTCTAATGGTTCAAGCAAATAACTTGCAATTCCATGGTTGGGAACATGAACTTAAAGTTTGAAAATTCGGAGCTAAATTAAAATGATATGACTGAAGAAATTTGCTAAATGAGGTCTAAGATGAAGGGAAAGATTGGTAGCCTTGAATTAATCAATATATTTTGAAATGACAAAACAAAAGTTTGCCTAACTTGAACCAAATTGTTTTAATATGAAATTGAACACTTTTTTAGCCTTCTATCTTGCCAAAAATGCCTTTAAACCAAAACAAAATTCAACATATAAATAAAAAATGGATTTAGGCAAAATGGGATAGAAAGGATCTATCACCTAAGGGAAGGGATCGATTCGTTCATTGAACTAATCAATCCTCTAAGTAAAGGGATAGATCCATTTTTTTGCCAAAAAGCTCACTTGTGCAAATTTTTCAAGAATCAATCAATCTCCTTTATGTAGGGATCGAATGGTTAGGTTTTTGAGATACTCGATCGATTTTCATAGCAAAACGATAGATCCTGTTTTTACCCAAAAGCAAAACGTGTTTTAAATTTCACAAAAATGATCAATCAACTTTTTCAAGGGATTGATTACATAGGTTTAGAGGATTGATCATGTCCATTACCTAATCAATTGAGTGGCTTGATTTACATGAAAATAGCTTTGTTTTTTACTAAACCAATCAATCCCCTTTACTAAGGGATCAATTCCCTTTAGCTCAAAAGGCCCCCAATGACTATTTTTGTTTGAAATTTTGTAGAGGCTCTAAATATTTAATGCAACCACAGCTATCTTCCACTCTCTATACATAGAAAGTAAAGAAAAAAATCCAGAAAGAGAAAAAGACAGAATTAGGGGAAAAAGGGGGAAGTGAGAAAGGATAGAATCAAAAAAATAAAATAAAAAAAGATTCAATAAAAAAATCAAGAAAAATATTTTTTAATGATTACAATAACTTCAAAAAAAATGAACCAAGAATTCATTCAAAAATAAAAAAAATCCAAAAAAGAAACTCAAATAAAAAATTAGTCAAAATCAATCAAATAACCAAAAAAAATCATAAAAATACCATCAAACACAACTATTCCAACCAACAAACTGAAAAAACCTTAATACCAACTAAATTTCATCACATAAAACAATCCAAAAAGGTTTCTGATCTTGAAAACCTAGAATGTTTTTAGAAGAAACACTACATAAACACTAATTTGGCAACCATCAACACTTCAACAATTTTCAACTCAATAATCATAAAAAAAAAAAATCCTTGATGGAAAGATAAATCATCAGAGATTGCGTTTACTGAAGAATGATGTTGACACATTCACCACTTAAGGAACCTTAACATTGAAAAATGATTAAGGAAAGTAGGGAAAAAGCATTAAGAAAAAAAAAGTGAAACTGACTTGGATCATCGAAAGGCTTGTTAGGAATACTAGCCAATTCACTCAAAAAGAATAAGCTTTTGCCCAATAGTCTTTCACTTTTAGATAGCTATAGCTATGAGGCTTTTTTTTTTTTTTTTTTTGCTTCAATGGTAATAAATTCATTAGATGAAAATAATTTTTTTCTTTTTAAAATAGATTGACTTAATTCAATAAAAGGTATTTACCAATGCAAACAAAAGAATTTTTCCACCACTTCATTTTGGAATGAGGAAAAAAACACAAAATTCTTCCATCTAGCAAGGAAGACTAGCCAATTACAAAAAAGAAAAAGAAAGTTTTGTTTTATTTTTTTTATTTATGGGTTTTTAAACATTTTAGAGTCCACTTAATTAAAGGAAAAGGAAAAAAAATGATCTTAGGATAATTTGAGGGATATAGCATAAAAAGGCAAAAGTGACAACATAAAGCTTCAAGTTTTGAGTTTAGATTTACGTTATTCAAAATAGATTTTTTTTTTAAATCAATTGGATAAAAAAAGGGATCAAGAGGAAAAAATAATTTTTAAAGGTAATTGACATTGACAAGTGATGACTGATGATGGAGCATGATGATTGATAAACAAAAAAATAGAAAAAAGAGCTACAAAACTAGAAAAGGATTTAAAAAAAAAAAAGAAATTTTAAAAAGATGGAAAAAAATGAAAAGAATTTTTAAAATTTTTATACTTAATTTAAGATTGTTGTTTAAAAATAAAAATGTATACTTCTGATGTAACAAGGTCAATTTTTTGTATATATATATATATATATAAATGAGTAAAAATATATAAGTACAACAATAAAAAAAAAAGTATGAGGTTAAACACTCAATTTAAGATCTAACGTTTGAGTTTTTCTCAATTAAGAATATCAGTTTTAATTTGATTTAATTAAGGATTAAACATTTTAAATTAGTTCAAATTAAATGTTTTAACGGAAGAAAGTTGCACATAATTTATAAAAAAGAGTTAGGCAAATTAAAGTAGGATAAAATCATATTTTTATGCAATAAAACTAAAATTAAAAAATGATTAAATCAAATTAATTTGAAACAAAAGTGATTTTAGGGTTTTTTACTCAAAACATTAAAGAAAATCATTGATAGAAAAAAATTTGAGAAAAGAAATCTCGCTTTGAGACTTGTTATTGAACTTCAATACCAAATTCACAAGCTACATCAATAGCAACAATGAGAATATGAGCTTTAAAATCTATCAAACCAGCCCATTGTTTACAGAAGTGGCTTTTTGTAGTTTCGATATATCTTCAGTATTAAACCCAACTAACCTACCCTTTCTTCTTTTTTTGTTTGAACCCTTTCTTTTCTTTCAAACCCAACATTTTCTTCCTCTCCATTCTCTTAACCCAAATCCAAATCGAGGCTAGTCTTACGTTTCTTCCTTTTTTTTCTTCTATTCCTCTAACAAGCTAGCATTTTTTGGTCTACCAATTCCAATTAAGGATTTTTTCCTTATTCAATGATCTTCCATATGATAATTATTTTTCTTATCTTCTTGTTTGAAGCAATTCAATTTAATTAATTTAAAATATGAAACTAACTAATTTTGTAAAATTGATTGTTGAAATTTCCAATGTCAATAAAACCTTTGTTTTCACTATCACCAAAGCCCTCATTTTTAATATCAATAAATAGATTTGTGCCCTTTTGTGTGGATCTGATAGGTAATTTGGTTTTGAAATTTCCAATATTAACAAAACCCTTATGTAGACACCTAATTTCGTCCAGGGCTTTCAATCGAACGATCAAAATGTTTAGTTTTGTTCGGGTTGGAGCCATTTGGATCATTGGGCCTTTGAAATATTTATTGGGTTTTCTAATTAGTATTTGGGCTTTAAGCCCAATGGATAGTGTTTATTGTGCTTGGACTATGAGCCCAATAGGTAATTTGGCCTAGTTTTTATAAGCACCCAGGCCTTAGCCCAGCAATGATGTAACCAATTTTTTTTTTATTTTAAACTAAATAAATACAAAAAAAGGGGGAATGAAATACAAAAACTTTTGGAATCCAATCTAGAAATCATGGTTATGTGGAATTGAAAACAAAATCAAAATATTGACTACAATCACATTAAAACCTAAAATCAAGCCATGATTTAGATAGAATCTGTTTTATGATAGATTGATCTTAAATGAGAAATTCCTATAAAGATTTAAAGGCAGACAAAGAAAAACAGACACAAAAACTATACAAAAAAAAAGATATAGAAAAGTTGTTTAGAAAATCGGAGGTTGTAGTGTTTTGGTTTTGCAATTTTTTAGGTTTGATTCTTTTTTTTTTTTTTTGGGTTTATGGAACCAGGATTCAATTTTTTTTTGTTTGATTGGTTGTTTTGCTAGGTTATCTTGGGAATACTGGAATTTTCTTGGGATTGGATTCAAGATTTGGGATTTTTTTTTTTTTTTGGAATTTTTAGATTTTGATGAAAGATTCTAGTAGCTTTTGAATTTCCCAGTGGATTCTAGCAAATTATCCAGTTTTTAACATATTTCTCCAGAATCCAGTGAAAGTTCATTCGGCATGCTATATATTCATCCTAAAGAAAGAAGCTAAGAAAAAAGTTTAGAGAGAGTGTGTGTGTAGGGAAATTTTGAGGAAAAAAAGGATTTGGGGTCTTTTATATTAAGGAAAAACGATGTTGCATTGAGTTTTAAAGCCCAGGATCCATGCGTTTTGTTCTGACCAAACCTGAATTATACTGTACAACCCAACAACCCGTGCTTCATCTGAGCTGAGTGAATTTTCAAGTTGAGCCTTGAGTCGCGCCACAGCAAGTCACCTTTTGTGCCTGAAGCCGAACCAATCTCCTCAGCCGTCCAACCAAGCCGATTGCAAGTCTTTTATGTTTATTTTATTTATTTATTTATTATTATTTTTAATATACCTTTATAAAACATATTCTAAAAAAAAAGAATAAAAAGCTTTACCAATATATTGGAAGGCAATCATTTTCAAAATAAAGTTTTACCCACATATTAGAAAACCTTATAATTTTTTTAAATTTTAAAAAATAAATAAATAAAAATAAATAAAAAATCCTTACCAATAGTTGGAAGGCTAATATTTTATTTCCAAAATAAGGTTGAAAAGCCTTATAATTTTTATAAAAATCAAGTTTCAAAAAAATAAAATAATAAAATTATTATATTTCCTATCTTTTTGCATAAAATTCTACCAATAGATTGGAGGATATTTCTGACTATAAACTTGGTTTATAAATATTTATTTCTGAAAGTAAAATTAAATGAATTTGACAATAGAGCCTCTTCAAAGCCTGACAATTAGTCTCCTTGAATATTCTTGATATGAGAAAATATTGTTAAATTATTATCAACATATTTGAGTAATTTAAAGAAAATTTTCACTATTAAATTATTTAGTAAATTTTAAATATGTTTTAAGGTTTAGATAACTTGAAATAAAATGATACCATCTTTTGGATTGGCACTATGAGGTTGCTATAACCTTTCTCATGCATAACTTTTCCCTGAACCTAAATATGGTTTTATGAACTAGAATCTACTATTTAAAGATACCTAAGTCAATCTTGGGATTCTTCTTTAAATGGGAAGATTCAGTTGGGTGGCCAATAGCACCTTAACAAAAAAGATTAGTGGCCACTCTTTTAATCCATGTCTAGCAATAGGTCCATAGAGCTATACATTATGATAGTTTAGCGACTCCACAAGGGATATCAACAGTCAGGTCAGTAAATGATTTCTTGTTATACAAGCCTAACATAGTAAATTTAAGAATTTGTTTCCTTGCTTGTATTTTATTTGTTTATCTATTTATTCATTTTATATATATCTATCATTCATTTACACATGCATAGCATGAGCTCTACACTAAACCTAAGTTAGAGTCATGCTTTTTCTTATGTTAAAAAATCCTAAATAGGACATATGATGGGATGTTTATTCTGCTTGTAAATTTTTTTTTATATATATTATTTGCATAATAACCCTTTTATGTTATTTTTTGTATTCTTATATATTATGTTGTTCTTTATATATATTATGTCTACTAACCTTTTTTTTTTTTTTTTACCATGCACACATTCATATCATTAGATTTATCATATGGAATAATTACCATGAAACAATTTTAACAAGAAAAATCTTAGCTACATCTATGGAGAGACTAGTGAAGTCCTTTACTTGCCTAAAAAGGGAGTTTGAAGAGTTTAAACTTGCAAAAAAAAAATTAACAAGGGAAATTCAAGCACTCAAACAAGAAAAGAATGAATGGAAAATTCTATTTGTTGACCTAAATACAATACAATTATCTAGCAATCGAGAGCTAGCCCAACTTTTAAAGGAAAATGGGTAGTTGCAAGCAAAGTTACAAAAAACAAAAGAGATACTCTTTGAAGCACAAAGGAACATCTAAATGCTAAATAGAGTGGTGCTTGAAATTGGAACAAAAATGAAGGTTGTGAATGGAGAATGTGAGCAAATAAAGGAAGCATAAGTGAGAAGTATAACCAGTTCGAGTTCCTACTTGATCAATTCATTGTGGCTACTAACAAAGCCAAGGACATGGTAGAAAAGGTTGAAAAATGGAAGACAAGGGTACCATTAGTGGGAGCACAAAATTAAGAATTGTTAGATTTCATTAATCAAGTACAAAGCCAGTATCGACAAATTAAGGATTTGTTTCCTTAATAAATTATAGATTTTTCATCGATATAATGTTGGATTCGGTTAGAAATAACTTTTTAATTTCAATAAAGATTTTCTTTGTTAAACAGTTGTTATGCGGTAATTACATTCATGCATTCATTCTCATGCATAATTGGATGGTTTTAGGAATATCATTCTAAACATGCACCCTAATTGTGGTATAGTAAGGTTTAAAGATAACCTGACCAAATCACTACTAGTATAACACTCGAGCCCAAGCCAAAAGTATAAGCCGTATTGAAAAGTTAAAA
This sequence comes from Durio zibethinus, assembly GCF_002303985.1. Next base: position 17,277,482 of record NW_019167871.1, on the reverse strand, counting down.
AAGGCCTAAGAAGAGCTCAAAAGGGAGTTAAGCAAAATTTTGGAAGTACCAAGCAAGCTAAACAAAGGGAAAATTATGGAAGAAAAGGCTAGACCTAAAGGCCATCCATTGTAAGATGTTGTTGACCCTCTGTATCCTCCTAACTATAGCTAATATCAAGCCCAATCCACTTAAGGCACATCACCATAGCAGTTCACATTCCCTACAGGGTATACTTACTTAGAAATGTCATTTACATCAACTCAAGGGCAATTCCAAAATTTTGCTTATCTTGTCTTTGTTGAAAAAGCAATAAAGCCAATCTTAGTTCCTAACTTAGATGACCTCAAGGAGAATGAGAAGTTAAAGGTAGTTGAAAGTTTAGATGACTCAAAGTCTAAATATAATATGAACCTACTGGAGGAGAGACTATGAGCCTTTGAGGGTATAGACTTTTATGGCTCCATGGATACAATCGACCTTTGCATGTAACAAATATTGTAATCCAACCAAAGTTCAAGGTCTTTGAGTTCGAAAAGTATAATGATACTAAATGCCTAATCACATATGTCACTATATATTATTGAAAAATGGCTATCTACACCAGTGATAAAAAGCTATTATTGCATATGTTTCAAGATAGCCTTATGGTTCAATTATAATATGTTATGTTCAACTAGATCAAACCCACATCCACTTTTGGAATGAGCTTGCTCAGGCATTTATTAATCAGTATCACTACATCATTGACTTGGCCCTTAATTGCCTTTTTTTTATAAAGTATGGAAAAAAAAAGGTAATAAAGTCTTTCAAAGAAAACACCCAACAATAGAAGGATATGGCTACTTAAGTTCAACCTCCTCTAATTAAAAAAAGAACTATCTTATTTGTAAGCACTCTGAAAGCACCCTATTATGAGAAGATAATAGGGAACATAACAAAAAAACTTAACTAACATGGTAATCTCAAGGGAGATTATTGAAAATGCCATAAAGAGTGGCAAGCTTGAAGAATGAGAGGCCAATAATACAAAAAAAGGTGGGATGCCTAAGAAGAAAAAAGTTGAAACCCAAGCTGTGAGTTTTGAAAGGCAACAATTCAGAGGTTATACTTCATATCCATCACCTATTCATCCTGCTTACTATTATACAATTAATAGTATTGAACAATCCCCTTACCAGTCTCATTACTCAACCATGAATAACATTTACCAAAACCCTTATCAGCTAGCCTTTCAAGCACCTGCATATAGGCCTAGTCCTATCACTATACCAATTTCAAGACTTAACAATCAAGCAAATGGTTTGAGAAGATCTAGGGGCAACTAAAGAAGAGCTCACATTGATCTTATCCTCATAACCTATACTAAGCTATTCCTAGAATTGGTCAAGAATAACTTGGTGTCCTGAATTCTTTTGGAACCATTAAAACCACCCTATCCCAAATGGTACAATGTTAATGTCACATGTGATTACCATATTAGGAATATAGGTCACTCTATAGAAACCTACCATGCTTTCAAACATAAAGTGCAAAGTTTGATCCAAGTAAGCTTGATGAGCTTCAACAAATCAAAAAAGTTAAAAGTCCATAAAGCCCTTTGCCCACTCACCTAGGGGCATAATTTTGGGAAATATACAAAAAGGCTGATTGAAATGCTTATCATTTTAGGATTTCTTTGAAATAATGAACTTTTTTTATTATACTAGGATTTTATTTTATTTTTCATTATTCTAATAAAAGTCGTAAATATGATGCATTTTTAGGACATTTCCTTTTTCGTGTGAATCACCATTTTACGCTTTTCTCCTGTTACATCTTTTACTATATCCATTCTCATATTCTAAAAATAATGTTTCAGACAATAATGACAAAATTTAGATTAATTTTGAAAGTATTCATTTATTTTGATATGATTGATATAGTCAGATTGTTAATGGTATTGTTTTGAATGAAAAAAAAAAACAAATATCTAAAGAGAATTGCTCATTGAAGAAAGTTGACGTATAGTATGTGACCAAGTGTTGCTCAATTTGACGATAAATGTTCTTCATTGAAAGTATTCATGTTTGAAATGAGAAATGACAATCTTTTGTTTACTCTTCACAAAAAGAGTAAAATTATCCTCTGCTACCCTAGTTGAGCTTATTGAAATGTTTTTTTTTTAAACCCTAACCAAGGATCACTCCCACACTAGGGCAAAGCCACACTAGGGGCAAAGTTTAAGAAGCGTTGTTTACGAAAAGAAAAGTGAAGATCCTTAGTGATTTCAAGGACAAAGCTATTTTGTACTAAAATTAAAAAAAATGATAAAAAGTGAAAAAAAAAAGAATGGGACAGATGTCAAAAAGGCCTATAAAGAAAAAATGATCATTGATTTGATTACCTTTCAAATACATTTTGAGCCTATTTTATCCATTTCTTTCATAACCCATTGCTTTAACCTACATTACATCCTTTAAAAGTTCATTTTAATCGAATATGAATACTCAAATTGAAAAATTATGAATTGAACTTAGGTAGATTTACCATTGGATTGTTTGGGATTTGGATCAAAGTATCACTAATGGATTAAAAGAGAAACAGAAATGAGAATAAAAGATAAGGAAAATATATGAAAAAAAAAGCAAAAAAAAAAAGACTTAAACTAAAAGTCCAAAAGGACAATTTAAGTAAAAATAGACTCAGAAAAATAGCTTTATTTGAGGATCCCAAAAGTATGGATAAAATTTGGCTCTAAGATCGAGAAGATCAATGGAATATGTTTTTAAGAAAGAATTTTGAGTTATAGTTCAAAATTGTTTGAACAGTCATTATTCTAGATGTTAATATCCCATTTCCATAATGTTTTCTTCACTTTTGATTTGTTATTGACTAGACTTCCTTTTGATTATAAATACCCATTTTTCTTATTTACATCCTCTGAATGAAATTAGGAAATGTATCATGTTTGTCATAAATTATAATGATGATAAATAAATGACAATGTTCATAAAAGACTTTCCATTGTTTTGAAAAAAATCCAAGATGAAAGAAGTAAAACAAGCTTGAGATAATCATTTGGAAAAGGCAAATGAGGTGACGAACAGAGTGATGGTTTGGTCAATACAACTTGTGAGTTGGGACCAATTAAGGAAACTAATATGAATCAATTAACAAAATTTATTTTGAGACTGTTAGTACTAAGAAGCTAAGAAAGAATGGTGGAATCGATAGAACCTTGTTACCACAATTAGAATTTTATGGCATTGATTAGTGACATCTATATTACATACATTATGTTTACATTGTACATATATAATTTGATAGTTGCATTTGCATCATGTAAAAAGCATTGGATTATAGTATAACATTTGTATTTGCATCATTTAGAAGGCATTTGCATTGTTATCATAACATTTGTGGCATACAAGAATTTGACTTTTAACTTTTGAATTTTGGAATGAGAAAGATTTTTCATGATGAGATTTTTCTTTTTACAAGAAAAACTTTTCAAACTTTTAAAGTTATAAAGCTTTTGTTTGAGGGAGCTTTTCAAATAAGAATCTTTGAAATCCTAAAATTTTTTCAAATGAAAATTTTTAAAATTTTGGATGTAAAGCCATAAAGTTTTTGAAAAGGAACCTTTGAAACTTTGGATGTGAATCTCTAAAATTTTTTGAATATGAATTTTTAAAATTTTGGATATGAAAGCCTAAAATTTTTTGGATAAGAATATTTGAAATTTTGGTTGTGAAATGTTAAATCTTTTAATGTGAATTTTTGAAAATTTCAATGTGAATCTTTAAGTTTTTCAAAGGAAAATCTTTAACTTTTAGATATGAAACCCTAAAATTTTTGAATGAGAATTTTTTAATTTTAAATATGAGTCTTGAAATCTTTGATGTGAATTCATGAATTTTTAATATGAAACTTTAAATCTTGTCTATGAATTACAATTCACAAATCTTTATAGTGATAGAAAATTTTTTTTCAAATTTGAAACTTTTGCAAATCTGAAGTTTCTGTGAATCTTCTATTCTTGCCAATTTTGAAACTCTTATGAGTTTTGAGTTCTTGCAAATCTGGAACCTTTACTAATTTGGAACTTCTGCAAATCTTGGAATCTCTATGAATATGAAACCTTTGAGAATCTTGAATCATTTACAAATTTTTGGAATCTTTTCGAAACTTGGAATTCTTACAAACCTTTGCAAATCTTGACTTTTTGAGAATTTTGAAATCTTTGCAAAATTTTTGCAAAAACTTAGAGTATTAGAATCTTTCAACTTTTGTTACGGAACTTTGCAAATCTTTGACACAAACCCATGAATTTTTGAATTGTGAATCTTTGGGTTTCAAGCTAAAAATTTTGAATTTTCAATTTTTCTGAACCTGAGTAAAATGTATGTCATTGGACATTTCTCAATTAAAGTTTTTAAAGTTGTTTATCCTCTATATAAAGGAGAGCATTTCTTAATTTAAAGTTGTTTAGCCTATGTATAGAGTAGTTCATTTCTTAATTTATAGTTGTTTTAGCCTTTATATAGAAGAGCCTATTTCTTAATTTAAAGTTGTTTTTGCCTTTACATAAAAGAGCCCATTTCTTAATTTAAATTTGTTTGCCTCAGTATAAAGGAGTTACCTGGAGTTTTTAAGCTTTATGCCTCTGTTTAGAGGAGTTTTTTAAAATTTTTTTGAAAAATTACATGCCTCTATTTAAGGTGTTCTTTTAAAATTACTTAAGGTTGAGTCGAACTCAATAGTTATATATGTCTTTACATCATTCCAATTTTATAAAAATGTGCAAAGAAGGGTAACTGTAGACATCCCATTTCATTCGGGACTTTAAATCAAATGTTCAAAATGTTAGTTTTGTTCAACTTGGAGCCGTATGGATCTAAGGGCCTTTGAAATATTTATTGGGTTTTATAATTAGTAGTTGGGCTTTAAGCCCAAAGGATACATTTTATTATGCTTAGGCTATAAGCCTAGTAGGCAGTTTGGCCTGGGTTTTATGAGCACCCGAGCCTTGGCGAAGTAATGGTGTAACCAATGTTTTTGTTTTTTTATTTTAAACTGAATAAACTCAAAAAAAAAAAAAAAAGAGAAGGGGAACGAAATCAGAAAACTTTGGAATCCAATCCAAAAATCACAGTTACGTGGAATTGGAAACAAAATCAAAATATTAACTACAATCATATTAAAACCTAAAATCAAGCCATGATTTAGATCGATTCTGTTTATGGTAGATTTAATCTTAAATGAGAAATCCCTCTAAAGATTGAAAGCTAGACAAAGAAAAAAAGACACAAAAACTATACCAAAAAAATATATATAGAAAAGTTGTCTAGAAAATCGAAGGTTTTAGAGTTTCAGTTTGGTGTTGCGATTTTTTATGTTTGATTCATTTCTTTTGCAGTTTTTGGAACTAGGATTTAATTTTTTTTTTGTTTAATTAGGTGTTCTACTGGGTTACTAAGGGAATGTTGGGATTTTCTTGGGATTGGATTCAAGATTTGGGAATTTGTTTTTGGAATTCTCAGATTCAATGGAAGATTTTGGCAACTTTTGAATTTTCTAGTGGATTTTTGACAAAGTCCGATGAAAGTTCATCTAATCGGCTGCAAATTCATCCTATAGAGAAAAGCTAAGAAAAAAGTTTAAAGAGAGAGAATGGTGGGAAATTGAGGAAAAAAAGGATTTAGGTTTTTATATTAAGGTAAAAACAATGTTGTATTGAGTTTTAAAGCCTAGCTCCACGCATTTTGCCTCGATTCAACCCCAAACATATTGCATATCCTAACGACTTGCGCTTCACCTGAGCCGAGTGAATTTTCAAGTTGAGCCCCTAAGCCGTGCCACAACCAACCACTTTTTATGCCTAAAGCCAAGTCGAGTTCCCTAGCCATCCAGCCAAGCCGATTGCAGGTTTTTTATGTTTATTTTATTTATTTATTGTACTTATTTATTCATTTATTTATTATTTTTAATATACTTTTATAAAACATATTCAAAAAATAAAAAATAAAAAGCCTTACCAATATATTAGAAGGTAATTATTTTCAAAATAAAGTTTTACAAACATATTGAAAAATCTTATAATTTTTTAAATTTTAAAAAATAAATAAATAAAAAATAAAAAGTTTTACCAACAGATTGGAAAGTTAATATTTTATTTCTAAAATAATGTTGGAAAGCCTTATAATTTCTAAAAAAAAAAATCAAGTTTCAAAAAAGTAAAATAATAAAAATAATAATTTTCATCCTTTTATATAAAATCCTATCAACATATTGAAGGATAATTTTCAACAAAAAGTCTTACCAATGATTGGAGGATATTTTTTATTATAAATCCAATTCATAGATATTTATTTCTAGAAGCAAAACTAAATAAATCTGACAATGGAAATCTTAAAAGTGTGACAATTAGTTTCCTTGAATACTATTGAGATAAGAAAATATTTTAAAATTATTAACAACATATTAAAGTAATTTAAGAAAAATTTTCAATATTAAATTATTTGGTAAATTTTAAATATGTTTTAAAGCTTGGATAACTTGAAACCAAACTGATACCATTTTTTGGATAGGTGCTATAAGAGTGCTATAACATTCTTCACGCATAACCATACCTCCAAACCTAAATCTAGTTTCGTTGACTAAAATCTACTGTTTAAAGATATCTAAATCAATCTTGTAACTTTTCTTTAAATAGGACAAGTTCAATTAGGTGAACAATCACCCTTTAACAAAAAAGATTGGTGACAACTCCTTTAATTCATGTCTAGCAATGAATCGACAGATCTATATGTTATGATACCTTATTTTCAGGAATCTACCTTGCTACTTCTCTGGTTATTGTTAATATTAAACTAAAAAAATTTCCTTAACCAAGTGGCTACAATCCCTTTTATCCAATCACAAGACAACAACAGCAAAAACCTAAAATACAATGATACTTTTTAGATATTAATCGCCACACATTTCAATCTAACCAAGTCTCATATCATAGAATCATCTCTAGAAGGGGTTCATCATATAAACTATCTATTGAGGTTTAAGTTGATCCTGATGGCAATACTTGTGGATTGGCATCTAGGTGGAAGTTGTTAGAAAAGGTTTCAATGCCTTTGGATCTACATGGAGTACATGCCTTTGCATCTACATGGAGCATATTCAAGGCTAATTGTTGTTGTTCAAAATGATGGATTTTATAGACCAAATGCATATTCAAGGCAGTCTATTCTTCAAATGGATGGATTTGTTCAAATGGATGGATTTCTATAGACTAAATTAAAAGTAATCATTATTAAACAATCTATTTAATTTGCATATGTAAAAAATCTTATTTTGAGCATACTTATAACCGTTTAATAACATATCATTTAATAACAAAATTAAAAAATGATATCTTCATTTGAAAAAAAATACCCAAATGTTAACATTTAACCTTTTATTATATGCCTAATTTTATTTATAAAGAATTATTGTTCAATCACAAAAGAAGGTATAAACTTATAGTAAAGTCATCAAAATGGAGGAGTTTTACCTTCCTAATGTTATCTTGTTTGACATGTTGATTAGATATTACATCATTTTACAATGCATTTGCAACCAAACATAACACAATTAGGAGCAAACGCAAACCCATAAACATTAAGCACAGGTTTTAAAATAAAATGAAACCAAAAAAAAAAAAAAGAACTACAAGGAAAAGGACCCCTTTCCTCCCCTTCTATTAACATATCAATGCTTTCTGGTAGTTATTTCATTTCTCAAGTATAGCATTACAACAAATAGGCAGTGAAAGGGACTATTTACACTCCCATTTCCTCATTTCACACCCTATTATTATTAACACCATCCCTTCTTCTTTCACACCCAAAACTAAATTACTAATTTCCTAAAAAACCAAACAACCTACACCCATTCTATTATTCTTCATCGAAACCCTAAACCCTTTAGGGATTTAGTCTCAAATCAAGTCTCAATATTAATTTTGATGTTAGATAACTTAGAATCGTAAGTAAATCATTTATTTTTTTTTTCAATTTTGTGTTTAGTTTCCAAAGTTTTAAGATTTTAAGTTTAAGGATGCAATTTGGAGCAACAATTCGAGCCTTCTGGAAATGAACTGAAAGTGAATTTAATAGATGTTCGAAAACTTCTTCAACATACCAAAAATTCATTTCCAGAATCATTTTTCGAAAATCTAATTCTGAAAACCTTTGAGAATTTTTGAAAATGTATTTCTAGAAATTTTCAATGGTTTCCGAACATTTATTTTTGGAATCTTTTAAAATCTTCCCAAAATAGATTTTTGATACACAATAACCTTTGACCACCAATAAAGATTAAATAACTTTTCGATACATAAAAATTGACATTATATCATTAACAAATTGACAAATTCGCCAATAGAGATTTCTAATCTTTTAGCCACCGAACAATGTATGTTCAATAACATTTGCAACATTTTGCAATTTTGACAAACGTACATCTAAGAAGTATCGCTAAGTGTGAAAAGGCATTTGTGCAAATTGGCTACTGCACCATGTGTGATGGAGCATGACTGCCTCATTGCACATGGTGCAGTAGCCATTTACACTAAGCGCTCTTCACAATTGGCGATTCCTTTTAAATGCACGTTTGTTAGAATTAATAAATGTTTTAAACGTTATTAAACGGATAATGTCTAACTGAAAGATTAGAAATTTCTACTACTAAAATTAAATATCGCATACATCAGAGAAATCATTATAGACTTGTTTGGAGATCACAACAAAGAAATTGAAGTTTAAAATAACTTTCAAAAATATATTTCTAAATAATTGCAATGCTTTTTGAAAATACATTTATGAATAATTGCAATGCTATACAAAAATGAATTTTTGATATAGTTAAGAAGTTTTCGAAAATACATTTTCAATATATTGAAGAAGTTTTTAAAAATTTATTTTTGATAACTTACTAAATAGTGTAAATAATAAAAGAATAATTAATTAATAAGTATTTAAGTAATTTTTTATTCAGTTAATTTATTTGGTTAATTTTGTGAGATGTATTGAGAGTTTTTGAGGTGCAAATAGTCCTACCCATAAGGCTATAGATAATCAAAATCTAATGCCACAGTTAAAGCATATATACATGCAAACGAGTCACCACTGGATGAGGCAAGAAAAGTATATGAGCACTACTACACTTTATTGTAGGAGAGGAAAAGGGAAATAAAAATCTTTCCACTATTATATACAAAGGTGCAATATTCTCTTTTGGTATTTGTGATTTTTTATAAGATAGCCGAGTAATAAACTCATGAAGAACAAGATAGCATGGATACACCAGCCCGATAAGCCCACGCTGGAGGCAAACGTGCGTATTTTTCCATTCCCGGTTGCTCATCATATGGCCGCTCCATTACTTTAAGCAGCCTTCGGACCTCTCCCAAATCACCAAGTTCAGCTGCATCAATAATAATCTGGCATAGGTAGTTCCTGAGAACATATTTAGGATTCACTGAGTCTATTGAGGGTTTTCTCTCCTCGTCTGAGATGCCACTCGCAACAAGCTGCAGAATAAAAGAGATCTTGTGAGATTTCAGTAGTTGATACAACAAATTGAAAGATGAGGAATGAAACATTGTTGGCTTATCAAATACCATAATTACAAACTTTACAGTAAGTGGAACCATAATCCACAGCTAGCTTCTTTATAAAAACCCAAAAGGAACATGAAGATCAGAGAAAAAGCTGCCCTTAATTATAAGATATATTGTTGTCCGATTATACCAAGCTAAGTTTTGCTACTACTTCAAATTGACACCAAATAAATAAAATAAAAACACATAACAGTGCAACGAAAAATTTTCTTGCAAACTGGTGGAGGTTTTTAAACACCACAAGCAGATTTATAAGTTTACCACATATATATTAGGCTATGATGAATGAAATTTTATTTTTGGCCAAAGATTAAGGAAATTAATAAATTAACATAATTACTAAATAAACAAATGGCAACCCTATAAACCAAGTTGTGGAGTTGAAAATTTGAATGCCAGTTTTTTGTATAATGATCAACATGGCATGCACATAGGTATATGCATATTCACATGACCAAAAACCTATCATACCTCTTGTATATAGGATTGTACCCAACTGGCCCATGCCTCCTTGCGTTCCTTGCCAATATCTAGCAGGATAGCCTTCAGTGGCACCAACAACTCATCTTCTGGAATGACAGGATCTGCTTTGATATTGGAAAGTGTCCAAAAGAAGTTCGTGTAATCCACTTTATCAACGGACAAATTATTAAGAAGTTCATTGACAAGCTGTTTATTGTATTTTTGGAGGCCAAGCTTTCGGCTCATTATAGCTTGATAATCATCCATAAATTTTGTCCCATACCTGCGGCAGGACAATGTATTAATGGTCTACCACGGAATACTTTAGCATGATTACAACGAAAAGATAACTAAAATCAGATGTACCTCTCCATCACATAATTAGCTTCTTTATCACTTATCAAGTGTGCAGCCATCAAAGATGAGGCAAATCATGCAATATTCCATAAGCTAATATCAGGCTGGTTTGCAGAACAGTATCTTCTCCCATGAAGATCTGTGTATTAGGTGTGTAACTTGGATCAAAAGCATCCAAAAATCCAAAAGGACCATAATCAATGGTGAGACCCAAAATGCTCATGTTGTCAGTGTTCAGCACACCATGAGTAAAGCCAACTCCCTGCCATCTCGCAACCAAAGAGGCAGTATGCTCAGCAATGTTCACTATTCATGCTGGACATAAACAAAAGAGAAGTAAAAATTAGAATTATTATCACTTAAATCATCTAAATTTACTAGCATATGGACAAATGCACTCAATCGCATACACAAGACAAAACTAATTGTCTTGATTCACAAAAAAAAAAAAAATGCATAAGGGGATGCAGAGAAGCACACATATGCTGCACACCAAAGTCAAATTCAATTCTCTATGTATCACTAAATGAATTACTATACCGAAAGAAAGCCACTTCTTATCTGGTTCCTGCTTTCAAACCAAATCTATGCTCCCTGACTCAGAAAGGAGGCAAGATTTTATGAACAAAAATAAAGCCTACAAATAACAAGTGTTTCCTCATTGACCCAAAAGTAAATTTGGAACCAAGCAGAGTGAAGCTAGCCTTGCTCGATCACTTGCCAAGCAACAACCAATAGGTCATAACACTAGCTAAAGGACCACACGTCATGTGCCTAGATACACAAATGAGCATTATGCAACAAGCCAGGCCTTCTCCCAGTATATTGGATCAGCCATTGTGATCTACATAAACTGATGGAAGATTTGACAGAGCTTATAGTTAGGGGTATAAATAATACATCAATGCTCGCAAGTTGGTCATTGTTGAATAAAACATCAAGCTGAATAAAACTCAAATTCAGCTTGGTCATTGTTGAGCCAAGTTCGAGCTCGAGCAACTCGATATATCGAACAAGTTGAGTTCGAGCATCCTAATATCTGACTTGAGCTTGCAAGCCTAATCGATCTTTTAAGTTTTATTATTATTATTATTATTATATCAATTCGAGCTCAAGCTCGAGTTCGAACACATAATCAGCTTGAAATTGAGCATGTGAATTGAGCTCATTTTTATTAAACAAGCTTAATCGAGCGAGCTCAAGTAACTCAATTTTTATCTCGAACCCAACTCGAGTTTAAAAATTAAAACTCGATTAAGCTCAAGCCAAGTTTCGAGCAACATATTTCAAGTTGAGCTTGAGCTCAAGCTTCTCATTGTATCACCTCGACCTGATTCGATTACACATCTACTTACAGCCAACAGCCACATGAAATCATGTTCTCAGGGCCACTAGAGAAGTAAAAAAGAAATCCAGAACAGAAGTTGACAGAATGCAGAAAGCCCAAGAAGAGAAGGGAGACCTACTCGACCCCAAACTGATTTTTCATCTATCCATCCTAATTTTGCCAATAAACTTTCATATTGCTCATGACATTTACAGTTCATACCACATGTGATAATGAATCCTTATATTTACCAGCATACTTGTTTGAACTCAAATCCACAACCGATTGATCATTATCACCAGTTCTAAAAGACAAGCTCTCGCATTTACTTATGTTCTCAATATGAGGGAAGTGATGTCTGATGGCATAGTCTGCCAAACCAGATACAATACCAAGGTCCTCTTCTCCCCTAGAAGCATGTATTTGAAATGAACCAAACTGCAGAAAGGACTGGTCAACTCTGCAAACAATTGCACCCAGCTCTTCCTTTGGATTGCCACTGCAGTAGAAGATTTAAAGAGTTATAATTGAAAATATACCCTAAATAATTATACATTGTATGCACGAAACGTCTAGTTAGCCCGTGGCTATCTTAATAAAAAAACTCAATGAACATACTCATAAAACACGTCTCATGTCACAAATTTTCCTGTAGTCACAAGATAAAGAGTGTGAGTAGTTGGGATTCCTAGAAAATGCATTGCTTCACCGCAAAGAAATACGCGGATACTAGTCCTTAAAACTGCAAGCCCGTCTGCAAATTGATTGTATGGAGTCTCCCCAGCTCCTTTAAGCTGCAATTCCTACCTTTTTAACTTAGAATTCAGAATCACCCCAAGAGTAATAGCACGGCCATCACCCAGTTGACCAGCCTATGTGCCAAACTGATGTCCTCCATAGCATTAAGCATATGGCACCCTGTTACAGGGAATATCAATGAGGACCAAAGGAGCATAAATAAGAAAGAAGCTGATAGTAATTTGTAAAAAGAACTCAAGGCAAATACTTAAGCTCCTGCCAAAGGAGAACCCCCAGAAAATTTAAGGGGAAAATCTGATCTTTCAAATCTGCAACTCCAATTAAGAGCTGCATGGTTAATCCCTTGGACAATATGATGCGGGGATACAGAAAAAGACAGTAAATAACAAACAAAGCAAAGGCATGAAGGATAAAAATTCTCAAGATTGTGAGCAATGAATTAATCCTGCAGCGAAATATTTTATTAATGTGATTATATATTTGGTATAGTAAGGCAAAGTTGATGAGATAATGGTCATATTTTATCTTATTTTGATGAATACGTAACAAAATGCCCTCATCTTATTCTACAAAATCCTATCCATATAGGAGTTTCCAATCCAACCCTTCTCCATAGGATTATGTATCCCATTGTCTATGACAATTAATCCAAGTGACTTTCAAATTCTTCAATTAGAATAGTAGAGACAATGACAAATATAGCCTGAAACAAGACATTATCCAATACACAAAATAAGCCTTAAAAACAAAACATGAATTTCAGCATTTTTACAGAAAAATACCAACCACATTTAGGAATGCCATGACATCTCAGTAAATCATAATGTTGGCATATGATCACCAGTAGCTTTTCAAATATGTCCCCCCGTCCCCGCTCCCTCCCCCCACCCCCCTCCCCATTCTTCAATTTTTCAGTCACATGCAAAAAGTTAAAATTCCAAGGATATTCAAACATCAATAATCAAGAAAAGTTTAAGGCATATCTGAAATTTGAAAAAGAAATTATATCTAACAGTTTCAATCGTAATCAGGTACCATATGTCAAATACAATCCAAGGTCATAATGACAACAACAAATCAAAAACGTAGGAAGTACACATGGATGCAACTGCTAGAATACTTTTCCTGCTAACAAGGGTAATTTCAACTGACATTTCACTCACTACTTCTAATCCTCCACTCATACTATGTATAGTTAAGTCTAAATACGGATTACCTAGATGCCCATCATCATTCATTGGCTAATATCTTTTGAAAGCCCAGAGGAAGGCAACACTTACTCTTTAGGATCCAAATCGAGCAAGTGAGCCACTGAGTTTGACCAGGCAACAAGCTTCGGATTCTCTACTTCAGCTGATGGCAAAACTTTCGTATAACATGCATGTAAAACCTGCAAAATCATCAGAAAACTTTTCTAAAAAATTGTCTGTTTCAAATTGTAAACATCAAAGATATAACCTTACCGTTCCTCGCTCTTTAATCACAACATAAAGATCATTTTTTAACCTTTTACCATTTATAAGCTTTTTTTCTTTTTTTTTTTAAATTGCAATTGGAAATAATACTATAAGACAGGATAATAAAACACATAAAAAAATTCATATTTAGAAAAAAAAAAAGAAAAAACCGAAACTACATTATTTCAACAATTTTCCATTCGACCACTAAAAAGAGCATAAAACTAAAACACTAAAAAGAATTTTAAAAAGGTAGAATTAAACCTGACGTGGAATTGAACCACTTCTATGGTCACCAGGGAGTTCTCTAACGAAGGAATGGTCCCAATTGAGATCTTGAAGGCTCAATTTAACATTTTCATTCTTATTTTCATTGTTTATATTACCATTATCTTGTTCTCTTAAGCTTTGATTTTTCAAACAGTTGGCGACGGAGTCAACGGAGAGGGAGGACGCAGAGTCGGGCGAAGGCGAGTCAATGGGAAGGCTGCAGCCCGTAGACACGTGGCATGCAAGGAAGGTGCGCGTTTGAGGAGAAGGGAAGGGTAAAAAGGGAATTGGAGGAAGAAGGATGGTAGGGTCGGAAGCAAAGAGCATTGGGAGAGGAAGATGAGAATGTGAGGAGTGGTGATTTTGGAGAGAAATGAAATATCATGGGTTAGAAAAGGCATATATATAATATAGTAACTCTTAATTTTTTACTTTTAAATCAAAATTAAATTTAATGACTTTTTTAAATCAAAATGATATTTTTAAATTTAATAATTTTGACACTCATTATTTAAAAATATAATAATTATATTAATATAAGTGAATCCTTTTATATATATATATATATATATATTTATGATTTCCTAATAACAAGTAATTTTGTTAGGTTCATATAAAAAGTTAACAAATTTATATTTAATGTATTAATAGTATATAAATTTTATTTATTATTAATATAATAAATATAAACTTTAAATTAATTTAGATTGAATTAAAATAATGATTTTTTAGACTTGAATTCAATTAAAAATTAAAATTAATATAAAATACTAATATGTATAATCGATTCTATTATTTATATAATATATATATATATATTTATCATTCAATTAAGTTTTCCAGTTAGGCTTTGGCTTAATGATAAAGAAAATATCTTAAAATCCTAAAGTAGTATTTGGTATCTTTTGTAAGATCATCACATAAATATAACTACCAAGGTAATCTTATTATCAAAGTAATCTTAACACTTATAATTTGAAATCATTTTATTTGGTTAACAATAATTAATTTTTATAATTTAAAGATCATCGTATTTAATATTACTAAAAATCAAATATTATTTTATTTAAAAGTATGTAAATAACCATTTATATTATAATAATTACATGAATTAATAATTTTATGGTTATTTAAAGATAATAATTTGTAAAATATTAGTAATATTTATTTATTTTATAATAAAATATAATTAAAATTATTAAATTAATAAATATATTTATTGATAGGTAAATTTATTTTTATAATATAAACTATGAAAAAAATATTTAAATTAGAAAATGAAACAAATCTATTAAACTCATAATAAAAGAAACATAAAAAATTAATCATATATAAAATATTTTTAAAAAAATAAAAAAATATACAAATTATTTTGAACTTGTTATAATGAATATTAGTTTAAAAATATAAAAAATTATAATATAAAATAATTACAATTTTAATATGTAGCAAGATTTTAATTCACATATTAAATTGATAAAATTAACTATTATTAATTTTACATATAACTTTATTTCGGTGATAAAAGTTTTTTATCCTTTTGTATGAGAATTAGATCACTCTCCAAGGTAGTGATCTGATCACTCTTGGTGATCCAAAATTACTGTCACATAGGATCACTAAGTGCTTACCAAACACAATAATCTAAATACCATGTGTAAATCATGATTGATTTTAGAGTGATCACCCTATATAAAACGTTACCTAAAGATCTTAGAACCCTAATGTTAGGAGTATTTTTTGCTTCAAAAGGCAAATTGGTCATCTCATTCATCAGAGATTGTCAGTAGAAAACCAATAGTATTTTTAACTTTTGGATTTACCTGACATATATAGTGCCATGTCATTATTCTATCCCACAAACCCCTCACTTTCTACCTATAAATAGAGCCATCTAAGTACTTTCAATCCAATCCTTTTTTTTTTTTTACATCTTTTTTTTCTCTTTCCAACCTCCCTAATCCCAACCTCTAACTTGAGGGTTGGAGTACAAGCACCAAGAATACTCACTTCCTGTATCCTAATCGTTTTCTTTTCTTTCTTGTGATTTTAGGGATTTGACCCTTAATTCGGAGCTTGGCACTAACATTTGATGCATCAGGTATAGGGATTCCTTTTTCAACCAAGCCAAACACTATGCCACCCAATAAGAAAGCTAACAAGGAAGGAAAGATAACTGTCCCAGTTAAGATCGAAACCCATAATAGCCAACATATGGATTGGCTTGTGCCAGTACAAGCAGGCCAACTATGGAACAATTCCAAGTCTTCATTAAATAGATCCAAGCCTTAAAGTAGATGTTACAAAACCATAACGTCACTACAAGCCTCGAAGGTACTCGACCTAGTTACCCATGATAGACAACCAATAGAAAGACAACTGAGTTGTGAAAAAGTTGAGGCCTCCTTAGCCTTCAGGGAAGAAGAACATGCTACCCTGACCACTTATTATCATTATCCTAGCCATAACTCCACTAATGCAACCACACAAAAATGCAAACAAACTGACCAAGAATCCCAACCTAATAGAGACTTGAAGGCCAAAATGCAGGCTTTGAAAAAAGAACTGAAAGGAAAAGCTATCGCTTTTGAAGATAAGTTAAAGTTCTTAGAGATTTCACCCTTTACCGAAGAGATCGATAGGACCATGCCCCCAAAGGGTTCAAAATATCAACCTTAGAGACTTATGATGCTACTTATGATCTTTTTGATCATTTGAACCTATACAGAACTAACATGATGATATAAGGTACAAATGAAGCCTTAATGTGCAAAAGATTAGTCACAACCATTAAAGGTGGCAACTCGATCTTGGTATTGTAATCTCAAATCGAGATTGATCACCACATTTAAAGAGTTCAGCCATTCTTTGCTTTCATATTTTGTCAGCAGCATGAAAACTAAGAAAACAACTTTAAGCCTGATGTTAATCCATCAAGATAGAAATGAGTCTTTAAAAGATTACATCATGTGTTTTAACGTAAAAGCTCTATAAGTGAAAGATTTAAAGCAAATGACCGTTGTGACCACCCTAACTAGTGGACTTAATGACAAAGAGTATCACTTGAAGCTTATCTTTTCATTAGAGCTACCAAAGATACTAGTCGATATCCTACTTATGGCTGAAAATATATAAATATTAAAGTTACTATTAAAAAAACTAATGTGAGAGAGATTCATTCCCTTTTCTCAATTAGAAAAAATGTAAAAAATTTTACGATCATCCCTTAAAAAAGAAACAACACAGAGCTAAAAGCCTGGTAGAGAAAGAAACTACATTATGTTGAATACCTTCCAATAGAGATTCTGATGCAAATAGAAAGAGACATAAAACTCAGATGGCCAAAGCCACTAAAGTAGATATAAGAAAAGATTTGATTAAGAGATGTGCTTCTATAGAGACATCAATCATAATATAAAAGACTATGTCGACCTAAAAAATGAAATAAAAAGTTTGATCATGAAAGGTCAGTTAGGCAGATTTGTACATCGAGTAAGACAAGGTCAGGGCAGAATGAAGTATAGAAGAGAGAATAAAAAAAATGGACAATAAAGAACCCAAAGCACTAAAAAGGAGGCAATAAGGGTGGTAAGAATCAGAGGATGAGTAAAAAGATAATGAGGGCTGAGTTGTAGATAATCAACTTATTATAGGTATAATTAAAATAATTATTATGGGGACTTTTACCTCAACCAAAAAGAAATTTGATCAGGGCCTGGTTATAGTAGTTGGCTCTTCGACTAAAAAAGAAAAGGACTGGAAGGATAAACTGATCTACTTCAATATAGAAAACTTAAAAGGAATCCAATATCCTCATGATGATGCCACAATAATTATAGCAGTGGCATATATACTATATGGTTAGAAAGATTTTGTTTGATAGTGAGAGCTTGATCGACATCTTATATTATGCTACCGTGAAGAAAACAGGAATTAATAAGGATAAACTACAGTCGATCACCATTACATTGATTGGATTTGAAAATGAGCAAGTGTCGATCAAAGGGATCATTAAACTATTGATCTCACTAGGTGCAAAACTAAGGATGATCATCTTGATCATAGAATTCATGGTTATAAATGTTTCACAGCTTACAATATGATATTGGGCCAACCAAGTCAATCTATTATACGACTTATAGGTTTAGTTCCCCATTTAAAAGTAAAGTTTCTAACACCCCATAGGGTTAGAAAAGTTAAGAGAGACCAATCCACAACACGGTAATATTATGTCACGATGATGAAGGAAAATACTAGGAAGTAGATGACAACTCAACTAGGATCGAAGAATAGAAAAAAGAAAAGAAAGTCGCAAGGGTTAAAGTTGGAAAAGAAGAAGAGAAGTAAGAAGAAAATAAGGGTAAGTAGCAAAAGTAATAGAAATCGACCTGAAAGAAATGTGCTTATAAACTACTTTGAGTTTTCAAGCTTCATACTTGTACAAGCCATAGATTTTTGCAATTTTTGAATTCAACCTATAGAAGCCAAGCTCTTAAGCTAACAAATATACATGATAATGGGACCAAGCTATTGAGCCAACCAAAGAAAAATGAAATAAGAATATACATTTTGTTTAACTCTAAATTCTTATTATGTACCATCTTATTAATAACAAACTAACTCTCACATTGGGATTTACCTTTGTAAGAAACAGTCCTGACTTAATTAAATAGAAAGAAATAATTGACTAAAGACCTTAAATTAATAAAAATTAACCCGAATCAATAAAAAGTCTTATCTCTATACTGATCTAAGATAATAACATAAAAAATGTATGCAAATTAAGGTCAAACTCGACCATAAAGAACAATTAATCCAGTTACTAAGGAATAATATCGATCTGTTTGCATGGACACCATTTGACATGCTAAGGATTAACTCCGAGGTAATGGTCCATAGGTTACAAACTACCTAAATATGAATCCAATTTGACAAAAGAAAAAGATCTTCACCCTAAAGAGATAAAAGGTAATTGAGGAAGAAATCAGCAATCTGCTACAAATAAGGTTTATCAAGAAAGTATATTACTTTGAGTGGATAGCTCATATGATCATTATTAAAAAACACAAGGAAAATTAAAAAATGTACGTCAATTTCACTAACCTCAATAAAGTTTACCCAAAGGATAGTTTTTCTCTCCTCAACATAGATCGACTGGTTGACGATAATGTTGAGTGCGGCCTATTCAGTTTCATAGATGCCTACTCAGGCTATAATCAAATCAAAATACTAAAAGAAGATAAGAAAAAATAACTTTTATTATTGAAAAAGGTCTATATTGCCACAAAGTCATGCCTTTTAGCTTGAAGAACGTAAAAGTGACCTACCAGAGGTTGGTTAATAAGGTCTTCAATAATCAAATTGGCCAAAACATGAAAGTGTATATAGACAACATGATAGTAAAGAGTAAGAGCTTGGTCGAGCACCTAAAAGACTTAAAGAAAACCTTCAACACCTTGAAAAAATATAACATAAGGCCTAACCTGAGCAAATAAACCTTCAGAGTCACATTGGGCAAGTTTTTTGGTTATATAATTAACAGGAAAGGCATAGAGGCAAACCTAGAAAAAGTTTAGGTTATCCTAAACATGAAAGTATTGACCTCAATAAAAGAGGTGCAAAGATTAACATGGAGAATAGATGCTTTAAGCAGATTCATATCGAAGTCAATAAAGCATTGCTTATCATTTTTCAAAATCTTTAAGAACATCTTTGACTTCAGATGGATACCTCAGTGCCACAAAGCATTTAAAAACCTTAAAGAGTTCTTTTTCTCCCTTTATATTCTTTTTAAATCGAGACCTGACAAGATTTTACATTTATATCTAGTTATAATTGACTAAGCTATCAACTTGGTATGGTTAAGGAAAAAGAAAGAAAGCATAGGCTAGTGTATTTTATAAGCAAAGTATTGATAGGGTCAAAGTTAAACTACGTCAAGATAGAAAAATTAGCTTATGCAATAGTTATGTTGGCCAGAAAGCTCAAACCGTATTTTTAAGCTCACACCATTTATGTACTAATCGACCAACCACTGAGACAGATCTTATAAAAGTCAAAATTATCAGAAAAGGCTAATCAAATGAACAGTAGAGCTCAATGAATGTGACTTACGCATACTAATCAGGTTAGCTTTAAAATCATAGATGCTAATAGATTTTCTTGTAGAGTGCATCTCAATTAAAACTAATGAATAGCCTAAAAAGGCTAAAGAAGTAAAAGAACAAAAATATGGAAACTCTTTGTTGATGGATTAGCCACCAGTCATAAAAGTGAGGCTAGCCTAATTATGATTATTCCAGAAGATTTACAACTCCATACGTCTTAAGATTTGGGTTCAAAGTTTTAACAATAAGGCTAAATATAAAACCTTGATCGTTGGCCTAAGATTGGTGATCGAGCTGAATGTGAAGAACATCATCATATAAAATGACTTTCAATTGGTGGTCAATCAAATAAATGAAGAATTCAGAGCTAAAGTGGAAAGAATAAAGAAGTACTTAGATAAAGCATTACCTCTTATAGCCACTTTCTCTAAGGTTAAGGTTAAAAAAAATCAAGATCAAAAAATATACAAGTAGATTATTTATCTAAATTAGCTTTAGAGATGACTACGGAGAGCTTAACCCATGTCTTGGTGAAAGAGCTAGAGTAAAAAAGTATTAAGAAAAATTGGTTAAACAGATTGATGAAAAAGAATCATGGATAACCTCGATTAGGGCATACCTGACAATAGAAGACCTACCTAAAGATAAGATCAAAGGTAAAGCTCTGATGAGGAAAGCTCATAAATACACCACGATTAATGAAAAATTGTATAAAAAATCTTTTAGTCTTTTTTACTTGAGATATGTAGACAATGAAAAGGTAATTATGTACTTAGAGAAATACATGAGGAAATTTATGGTAACCATCTTAGACCTCGGCCACTTGCCTATAAGGTGTTTAAATAGGGTTATTATTGGTCAACAATCAGAAATGATGCAACCAACCTAGTGAAAAAATGTGATGAATGCCCTATCATCAATCTTTGGCCCTTTATGTAATGAGGGACGGACATCCTCAGACTTTTCACCTCGATAATAAGGCAGAGAAGATTTTTTGTAGTAATAGTTGATTATTTCATGAAATGGCTTAAGGTCAAGATTCTGGCTATAACAATAGAAGCCCAAGTGAAAAATTTTGTTTGAAAGAATATAGTTTATAGATTTGGCATACCTCAGTCTATAATAATAAAGAATGGCAAGTAATTTGAAAATTCAAAATTCAAAGAGTGGTGCTCTAATCTTCATATCTACTTAAGGTTTACGTTGGTTGCTCACCCTTAGTCCAATGATCAGGCCGAGGTAGCCAACAAGACAATATTGGAAGCCTTGAAAAATAGAATAGATGAAGTCAAAGATAAATGGACCAACGAGCTCCCTAGAGTGTTATAAGCTTTGAAGATGATCATAAAAGTCCTTATAAGAGAAACTCTTTTTAATTTGACATTTGGAACATAAGCTGTGGTACCTACTGAGATTGATATTCCAAGTTTAAGAGTCTTAAAAAAAGAATGAGGACACTTTTAGAGTCAATCTAGACTTAGTAGAAGAACAGAGAGACATAGTTCTTACTAGAATAGTAGCCTACCATCAAAAAGTATCTAACTACTGCAACAAAAAGGTTTGACATAAAAGCATAAAGAAGGGTGACATAGTATTAAAGAAGGTAGAAGCATCAAGAGTCGATGATTAAAGTGAAAATTTGGTCCTGAACTAGAAAGGCCCTTATGCTATTAAGGAGGTCATCCTTGACTCGACCTACAAGTTATAAGATATGAATCGTAATCTATTCCTAAAGACATGAAATGCAGATAATCTCAAAGTCTACTACCAATAACTTAGATAAAGCCAAGCTCACATTTGTAGTTTTGAAAATTATTAAATAATGTTTTTATTTTGACTACATTTATCAAAGTCCTTAACTCAGGCGATGGTCAATCTAGTCTTAAAGATTCATTGAGCCCTCATAATCAAGTTGGGACTGATTGATTAAATTCTAGTCTTGAAGATTCTCAAGTTAATCTAATAATCCTTAAGTGATTGATTAAATTCTATTAAGCTCACCTAATTTGAGCTAAAACTTGGTGGCTGGTTGATTTACCAAAAAATTGATTTGTCAAATCACTTTAGTTTATTAGAGCTTATCACTCGAGCTAAAACTTCATTCATTTCATTGATTTATGTAGATATCTAATTTTATCCAAAATACTTTACCTTGTAATCTAGGCTTGTTTTTGTAATTAGATTCGATTTTTATTTTTTGAGCCTAATACATGGCCC
The DNA here is from genome assembly GCF_002303985.1 of Durio zibethinus. Next base: position 17,254,907 of record NW_019167871.1, on the reverse strand, counting down.
ACTTTCAAATATTCCATATAAGGCCCAAAATGACCTAATAAAGACCTATTCTTAAAATGCCGGTTGTTGGCTATTACACACATTTAATAAATAATAATAATAATAATAATAATAATAATAATAATAATAACAACAACAACAATAATAATAATAATAGTAAAATAATTATTTTATTTAACTATTATATTTTTAACTATTATTATTATTATAAGAAATGTAATAAATAATCAATTAATTAATTAACTTGGCCCAAAATAAATGGGCGCCCATATGATATCAAGATAAAAAATGATGAAAAGCCAAGTGAGCCACAAAATGAAATTCAAAGCCTAAGATATGGCCATTGGAAGATTTGGTTTGGCCTTGCATGGGCATATCATGCAAGCCTAAGGTGAGGAAAATAGATAACTGAAGGGAGGTTATGGCGTAAGTGGAGGGACGCTGAAACAAGGAAGTCCGCATGGACGTTGTGGCGTGAGGCATGGGCGGGTAGGCAAAGAGGAAAAGTGGAGCGGAAAAAGGGCAAGAAGAAAAAGAAAACAAGAAGCAGAAACGTAAAGGGGAAAAAAAACTGAGGGCAGAACCAAAAAATTTTTTTTCCGGCAAACAAAAAATTGGGAACGAGGAAGCACAGAGAAACTACAGTAACGTAAGGCAGAAAAATAAAAAGACAGGCAGTAGACGTGAAAAGAAAAGGGAGCAGTAGCAACGTGGAAAAAAAATGCAGCAGAAAGCATAAGCAGAACCGAAAAATGCACAAAACTTGAAAAATACAGTAGAAATCATAAGCAAAAAATGGAAAAGAGAAGCATAAACACGAAACAGAAGCAGCAAGAAACATCCTGCAGTAGAAACACGAAACAGAAACAACAACAAACCCTACAGCAGAAACACATAATAGAAACCTAAAAGAATACTCTGTAGCAGCAACACGAAGTAGAAAGGCAAACGCAGAAACAGGCAGAAGTGAAAATAAGAAGGAAAAGATACCAGGAAAAAAACCAAAAAAAAAAAAAAAAAGAAGAGGGAGAGCTTTAAGAAAATCAAAGGAAAGAAGGCTTTTTGACATCAAAACAGAAAAGAGGAACAATGAATGGAAGGGATTTTGTTGGCAGAAAAGAAGCGAAAATAGAACTCGAAGGAAAGGTAGCATTTTGTCACTGTTCTTCTTTCATGAAAGCTTGAAGTTTGCTTTCTTCCATTCCATTGTTTTCCTAGTGCATGGTTCTTTTTTTTTTTTACGATAGTTGAGGATCATAAGAACTTCATTGCCCTTTCCCCTGGGTACTTGAATGGCTTGAAAGTTTCGTTCATTTTCATGTTTATTGGTTCATTTCTGCGTATGGTCTGTGGATAGAAGTTCAAAGCTTCATTTTTTTTATATTTGCTGCGTCTTTTCTTCTTACTGTGTCAATCTGTTGCCAAGGGTTTGAAGCTTGCCTTTCCTTCCGTGATTGCTTGTTTATGCATGTTCTAGGGTTGTTGCTTAAACATAACAGTTTGAAAGTTTTTCTTGATGTTTTAGGGCTGTCCAGGAGTTTTAAAGTTTCCTTCTCGCAAGGTTTTTTTTTTTTATTATTTGAAAGTTTTTGCTGGTTCTTTTCAAAATTAGAAAGGCTTTTTTAATGCAAAACAATGAAGAAAATGTCTTAATTTAAAAATCTGCTTTTGGTTGATAGGGTTTATTTTGGTTCATGATATATGATGCTAATGTTCTTTATAATCCCATATCATGAACATTATTTGTAATTTTCAATTGTTAACAATTTACTTTCATCTATTCAAGTTTATGCAAATTTAAGGTACTTGTTCTTTATTTTCATGCATTTTAATTGTGTAGATAATTTAACTGAACAATAATAATAAAAATATTATTATTAAAAAGATTTTAAAACCCATGTCTAGATGTTAGAGGGAGTTAAAAATTATTTTTTCAAAATATAATTTCACCTAAATATTAGGGAATTATTAAATAATAAACAATAATAAAAATAAATAAACAATAATAATAAATTTCAATGGATAGGAAAATATATAAAACATAAAAATTAATTTTTAGAAATTATTAAAAATGAGTTTATTCCAAATAGATATAAAAATTATTTTTTAGAAAATTATGAAAAACAAACTTGTTTTGAATAAATATAAAAATCCAAGTTTTAGGAAATCATAAAAAGCAAGCTTACTTCAAAAATCTGCCTAAATGTTGAAGATTTTTAGAATGGTTTATAATTTCTAAACTCAAAACCCTAAAATTCAAACCTTATATCGAAACCTTTAGTGAAACCTTTAAATTGAAACCTTAAAATGTAAACCAAAACCCTAAGATTAAAAGCCTAAATTGAAGCTTTAACTCGAAACCTAAATTAAAACCCTAAATCAAAACCCTAAATTAAAATCCCAAAATTAAAACCCTAAATGCAACTTAAAACCAAAATCTTAAGTGAAACTTGAAACCTTAAATCCTAACTCTAGGCCTTAGTTAAATCAAACTTTACAACCCCAAACCTATCCAAAACCCCAAATTCATTTTAAATTTTTAAGAATTTGTATGAAAATTTTTTATGAAATTATTTATTCCCGAATGACACCTAGATGTGGGTATTTAGGAAATTTTATTTCATTAAGAATTTTCATACATTTTCACAAACTAAAATAAGTTTGTTTGTTTAAAATAACAAATATAAAAATAAAAACTAATAAAAAATAATAGAATAGGATTTTAAACATAAATAATCGCACCCAAACGCTACCTAAAGGTTAGAGAGTCCAAATGGTCTCTTTATATTTGAAAACCCAATTAAAATTCACGTTTTATCATCAGTTGTATATGTCTCATTTTTTAGATTAATGTGTACATTTATAATGCACATATATGTTTGTTCTAATTATTGATGATTAATATGAATTATATCATGTTCCATTTTTTTATTGCATAAAAAGTTAAAAAAAATTAGTTTTAAGTAAATAAAATTAAAATAACATCCCGTAAAATATAATTGTTTGTACTTTACCTAGATGTTGGAGAGTCATCAATGATTATCATTTATAAATAATGTTATTTTATTATATTTAAAGAAATGTTACGATAAATCTTAGATAAAAGACTATTTTTTAATTCTACTTTTATGTTAGAGAATTTGAAAATATTTTTTTAATTTCAATATTTTTGCAATATTCCTAAATAAAGATTTTCTTTAATTGATTTTTTGTCTTAAAAATGAAGGGAATTATAATTAAATTTCGTATAAAAACTATTTTTATCCAAAATTATAAATAGCGCATAATTAATTGGTACCAATTTTGTAGGCATTGCGGAAATGCCAATCCTTTTCTATGCATAACCATTTCTTGAACCCAATCTTGTTTTTGTAGATTAAAATTATTTTTTTAAGTAAACTCTTAACCCATTTTATTACAAAGATAAAATTTTTTTAGTAGTCAATCATACACTAAAAAAGATTAGTGGCAACTCCCCATGTTTTTCACAATTTTAAATTTTTACGTCTAGTAATTAAGTTTTCAGATTGATACATTATGATAGCTTAGCGCTAGCACTAGAGAAATTTTGAGAGTCCAACCAAAATTTTAATTATGAGCTATCAAAAACTTTAGATTTAATTGGTTTTATTTGATATTTAATGTAATTCCCTTTATATTAATATTTTTTTCCAAAAGAAATAAATTAATAAAAATTAATAAATTGCATGTTAATTATTATTTTATTTTATTTTATTTTGATTTTCGCTATTTGTAATTTATTTATTTTACTTCAAATGATATAATGTTTTACACACTTTCGCATATTCACCTGCATGCATGAGCTTTAAACCCTAACTTTTCCTTATTAGAAGTAGTGAAAAAGCCATGCTTTTGTAAGGTGATAACCTTCACATTTGCTAGAAAACCAATTCCACTCAAATTGAACCATTTCCGTTAGTAGCCTATAATAGGTGAGGATTTGTGTTCCTTATTAGCCTATAATAGACGATGATGTAAGATTGATTTAGGAACCCTTAGATAAATAAATCCTGACCTAGCATATTATAAGCCATAGGAAGATTGCCTAGGGTAAAGCCATGTCACTTTTTAGAAAATCATAAAAAGTTAGGACACTGCATATATTCTTTTATTTTGTTGTTTTATATGGTTGTTTTGTTATTTTTATTATTTATTTGTTTTGGATTATTGATTCATTTTTATTTGTATAATCTTTAATTTTTTTGCATACATTATATAGCCATTAATTTTTAAGAGAGGTGTTTGCTTTAGGCCAATCATTAACAAAAAAAGTTCCCATGAAACTATAGCAATTTAGAAGTTAAAAGCCATTGTCAGTCTCTTTCGTAGAAACTACTCAAAAGTAAGGATATGTTGGGCATTCTAATGCAATTTGTGTGTAGGGAAATAGTGAAAATAAAGTTAGAGAAAAAAGAAGAGTCCAAATAAAAAGAAGGAAAATGCAAGTAGAAAAAGCAAAAAAGGCATAGGACAAGTAAGGAGTTTGTCATTTTTTTAAAAAAATTCAATCAATGCATTTTACATTTATCGTTAAGGTGATTTGTATATTTTGGGCTATTCTATTTTTGTAGATATATTTGCATCATTTTCAAACTCAAGCATTCATAGATATAGTTTGTGTAGCATGCAAATTAGGAACTATGTCATTCGTTTAGCAAAAATAATAGCATAAGTACTTTCGGTTTAAACCATTAAAATAAAATATTTGTTTTAGTGGGTATAAGAAGCTAAAAAAATGGGAGATCAATTAGAGGCCCAAATTAGTGCATTAGAACATAGTCAAGAAAAGTTTGGTCATGACATTCGAGAGATAAAAAAATTGCTTGCTATGTTGACAAATATGGTTGATAGACTCAAGGAATTTATTTTGGTGCCTTTTTAAGGGTCCTTACCAGTTTTAGCTTAAGTTAATCCTATGAATTCATGGAATCGTGATCAACTGATTCCTATTAGGCCTAGTACATTTCCTGAGCATATTAAAGCATTCAATGGTTTGAGCAATAATGAAGGCTTGGATAACATCATGAAAGGGATATGTGATTTGACGATCCAAGTTTTAAAGCTCAAGAATTTAATTTTTAGGACAAAGTTACCATGTTCTATACAACCTTCACTAATCATTTCGAACACAAATTTGCATTTAGATCCTTCCCATGTCTATTTTTAACCTCATTTCCAAATATTTAGGATCAAGCTCTAAAACTTCATGCAATTTTTGAGAAGTTCGCATCTCTAACCTTTCATTCCCCTTTCAACCAAATTCTCAACTTTGCACTTTCACACTACAACCAAATTCTTGGACTTCCAATCAATCTATTGCTAAAAATTACCCAAGAAAAAGAAATAATTAGATCATTTCCCCATTTCATATAGAAAACTCTTCCCTTATTTGTTTGAGAGACATTTTGTTATCCCTGTGCCTTCAGAGCCTTTAAAGCCTCTATACCCAAAATATTTTTACCCAAATGTGAGATGTGAATACCAAGGTGGGATTATGAGGCACTCTATTAAGAATTGTAAGGGTTTCAAACACAAGGTACAATCACTCATAGATGTAAAATGGTTTGATCCAAAGACAATAAAGGGTTAAAGATTTAGAAACAATGAAAAAGAAATGGTATGATAATAAACATGGATGAGATTTTTGATTAAAAAGGGTTTTCAAGTGATAAGTGGTTGGCAAAATGAAATGGTTTATGAATTTCTTGTTTGGAAATTTTTTTTATTTTATGTTCATATGATGTTGTCTTTCTGAACTTGAATATGTGAATTATGGCTTGCTTCTAATTCTTGCTCCTATTCCAATTCCCACACTTTTCACCAAAGAGCTTTGGCCTTTATGCATTCATTCATTCATTTATGTATCCATTAGATAGAATGCAATTCATGTGTGCTTTAAAAGAATGAATTTCTTGGAGACTAATCCATACGATTTCTTCTAACGATTAAAAGACTATTGATTTGATAGGAGATATTGAAGAGATTATCGAGGGACTTTTTGCTTAAGAAAATGATAAACTTAAAGGACCTAGCTTAGGACCCTTAAAGGTGCAATCCTGAAATTTAGATGAACATAGTATATATAGTCACTTGGAATAAAGGATTCAAGCTTTAAAGGTAAGGATAAATCTTATGATGTAAAGGAATCCTAACTACTTCCAAATGTGGTTATTCAGTCCAAATTCAAGGTTCCAACATTTGAGAAGTATAATAAAACTAGATGTCCTAAAACACATTTAGCTCAATACTATTACAAAATGGTTTGGTATGCCAGTGACGAAAAGTTACTTATTCATGTCTTTCAAGAAAGTTTGACTAGAACAACAACTAATTGGTATTTTGGTTTGAAAAATAGACAAATTTGTACTTGGAAAGATTTATCTCAAGCATTTTTAATGATACTGTACTTGTTAGAGATGGCTCTTGATCGATCAATCCTTCAAAACATGAAGAAGAGCTCCAATAAGAGCTATAAATGATATACTGCTAGATGGAAGAGGTTGCATTGTAAGTCCAACCACCTTTAACTAATAGGGAGTTGAATTCTTTATTTGTGGATACCTTTTTTTACCTTTATTATGATAAGTTTGACTGGTAATACATCCTCAGAGTTTGCAAATTTGCTAATTGTTGTAAGCAGAATTGAGGATGGGATAAAAAGGAAAAGAATTATATATGCCAATATGGAAATTTATATAGAAAGGTAGGGGAATATTTCTGATGAATACGCTCGAAAGGTAATTGTTGAAGGGCTAAATGAGATAAACCTCACGATGATATAAGAAGATTTGATGAATGATTGTTCCCAATGGTCACCATATTGTTCCTAACTGACATCACAAGCTAGCGATTTTTCTCAAATATCTCATTTGTATGCTCAAATTCCTTTGCCACAAACATCCACAGAACAAATGATCAATTCAAACCATTCACAAAGTTATAAAAGAAAGAAAGTCAAGATATATCATTCACTCCCAATGTCTTATGTCGAACTATTCACCTTACTTGGCAAAAATCAAATGATTTTCATTGTCCCTGCAAAACCTAGAATGCCTCCTTACCCGAAATGGTATGATCCAAATGCAAAGTGTGAATTCCATGATAAGGTCAAAAGGCATTCCATAGAAGATTGTATTGTCTTCAAGGATACAATTTAGGCTTTGATCGATGTAGATCCCGTAAAGTTTAAAAAATTGGTTAGTGATTTTGATGATTGATAGCAATGGAGTTGAGGGTCAATGATACTAAAGCTGAAGTGTCAAGTGTGAAACTTTTGTTTCTATACATTTGAGTGTCATCTTAAGAATACTATTAAGAATGTGAATTTTTGGGTCAAGTTTAAGTGTTTGCATTGCATGAATAAATCTTGTGCATCATAAATGTTTCATGAATTTATAGTCATTTGATGTTTTCAATTTCTTTTAAAATTTGGACTAGTAGGTTTTCTTTGAAAAAAAATGGTAAAAAAGGGAAAATGTTAGATTTGAATAAAACTACATGTAGTTAAGTACCGAAGCTATAGAAAGAGAAATGCCTTAAAGAAAAAAAATGAAAGAAAAAAATGAAAAAAATGGAAAAAAGAGAAAAAAAAAGAAAAAAGAAAGTTTTAATTCTTAAAAGAGTTGACGATCACTATTGGAGATTTCTCAAATGCCTAAACACCAATTCTTAAATCATCTAGATGACTCTTTTTTATTAATTATGACCCCTCAAAAGTCATGAATTTGAATTCGTGAACCTTGTCTTTGCCTAATCATGTTATGATATCAAAGAGTGATATTCTTTTCTAAGGCAATGACCAATGAAATAGCTAATTGAAAAAGCAAAAAGAAATTAAGAGTCTTAAAAAATCAAACAAACATGACTTTTCTTAAAAAAATTCAAATGTGATAATTTGATGTGGTCATGTTACAATGTAGTTCCAAAAAAGTTCCAAAAATCAAAATTTCCTCAAGTTCTATAAAATGACCTTAACCATACCAACCTTTCAACTTTCTACCCTAAAATTGACCTAGTCCAGTGTCATGGGGGCACATTAAAAAAAATCTCACTGTCCTTAAGACAACTTGAGTTATAATCAACCAATATGTACCTTTTTTGTGGAGTGACATGAAACCTTTGACAATTTAAATGGGTTTATTCCATATGACCCTTTTCTTGTTTATTTCACATGACCTTTTTCTTACAATAACTTTCATTAAGGGTGATTTATTAAAATGGGCCATCTTTCATGAAATGCATCACTGACAAAGTGAATTTAGGTAAAAGTTATGGAGGGCACGTAAAAAACAAAAACAAACAAAATAAAAAGAAAAAAAAGAAAAAAAAAGAAAAGAAAAATGGTTATAACATCATGCACTTAAGAAATTCAAATAAATCCAACTAAAGTCCTAATAAATCCAAACTTTTGGAAAAAAAACCAAAACCAAAAAAAAAAAAAAAACAAAACAAAACAAAAGCCTAAAATCAAAAAAACCAAAAGAAAAGTCAAGTGAACCAAAAATTCAAAAACAATAAAAAAAAAAGAGGATACTTTTGAAATGAAAACCTTTTTTCAAATTCATTATCCTAAAGGGAACTACTCTTCAATTTAAGTGATCATACTTGAAATGACAAATAGTTGTCTTTTATCATCCTTTTACAAATGTAAATTTATCCCTTGTTATTCCTTTAAGCCCAATAATTTTTCTTTCAAAAATAAACATTAACTAAGAATCACCTTCCACATTAAGGGGCAAAAAGGATGCATTTAGGGGTTAAAAATGGTAATGTCCAATTGGAATCCCATATGTTAAGGTAAAGGCCTAATATAAAAGTTTCAAAAGCTTTAAATCCACTTAGAGAAAAAAAATGAAGAATGAACAAGGGTGAAGAGAAAAAGAAAAAGTGAAAAAGTGGAAGAAAGAAAGAAAAAGAAAGAAAAAAAGTAAATGAAATGAATGGGTGAAAAGCATAAGAAAATAAAAGGGATTATACCTCAAGGTGTATCCTTCAAATGAAAGAATGATCATTGGTTTTAATTACCCTTAAACATTTATTTTGGGCCTTTTTATCCTTTTCTTTGACAATTTTGAACCTTAACTTATGTTTCGTCCTATGAAAAGTTCATATTAGATCAAGTATGGATGCTTAAAAATTAAAGAGTTTCTTTTGGAAAAATAGACATGAGACCCTTGAACCTTGTTATCGTTTTTTATTAACTAATTTCTTATTTAGACCATTAAACCCTGGTGGATAAGTTTGAATTCTTAAATACATGCTATAATAATAGTAAAAAAAAAGAAAATAAATGTGACTTTAAGGTGAAAACTCTACATAAGGTAGTTTAGACTAAACTTTAAAAGCCATTCCTGATACTAGATAAGGTGGATACTAAACAAAGATAAGTCAAACCTTGTTGAAATATTTAGAATATTAAAGTCCTAAGTGTTTAAGAATGGTTGATTTTGAAAACTTTAGCCTTTTTTCATTCCCAAATAGCTTTTCGAAATCTAAAGCCCTGCCCTTATAGCTAACTTTGACATATATCAAAGTATCACATTTGAAGGCTAAAGAAAATGCTTAACATGTTTGATTTTCAAGAGATACATGTTTTTGAAAAAACTTTTATTTCATCTATAAGCCTATATGAAAAAAGTAAATACTTCATTTACCCCCTTCAGGTGAAGAAACCCTTTTGAATGAATAAAAACCTCAATATGTTGAATTATTCAATTCATTTGAAAATGAAGTTTTTACCTCTTTCATTTTTGATAGGGATCGGCAATTCTTAAGAGTTTAAGCCCAGTTTAGTTAATATCTGAGTTTAAGCCTATATTATCTAGCACCAATAGTGTTTTAAGCCCAGTTTAGCTAGCATCAATCAAAATTTAAGTCTAGTTTAGCTGGCATCTAAGTTTTACATCCAGTCTAGTTGGCACACAAGCCCAGATTAGCTGACACATAAGCCTAGATTAGTTGACACCTAATATTTAAACCCAGATTAACTAACACATAACCCTGTTTAGCTGGCATGTAAGCCCAAATTAGTTGAAAAAATATACACCCTTTTTCATGCCCTTTAAGTGGTGAAGTCTTTTTGAATCAATAGAAATCTTTAAATGCAAAATCATTCAATCCATTGAAAGAAAGAATTTTCACCTCTTTCATTTCTAATAAAGATCGTTAGTTCTCTAGAAAAATTTAAGTCAACACAAGATTTAAGCTCAGTTTAACTGGTACCAATGAATATTTAAATGCAGTTTAACTGACACCCAATGCAATATTTAAGCGCAGTTTAACTAACACCAATAAAGATTTAAGCCCAGTTTGGTTGGCACTTAATGAAATATTTAAGCCCAATTTAGCTAAAACCTAATAAAATTTTAAGCCCAATTTATTTGGCACACATAAAAAGATTTATGCTTAGTTTAGCTCGTACTCATGAAAAGATTTAAGCCTAGTTTAGTTGGTACTCAATGAAATTTAAGCCCAGCTTAGTTGGCATCCAAAGAAATTTAAACCTAGATTATCTTGTACCCAATGAAAATTTAAGTCCAGATTATCTATACCCAATGAAATTTTAAGCTCAGATTATCTAGCACCTAATGAAAATTTAAGCCCAGATTACCTAGTACTAATGAAAATTTAAGCCTAATTTAACTGGCACACAAGCATAGATAAGCCTAGTTTAGCTTAGATGTATGTCTAAAATTAGTTGACACGAAAGCCCAGATTAGCTGGCATATAGGCCCAACTTAGCGGTCACTTTATTCGACTTGCCGTTTAGTCTTAGTCACTTTATTTGACTTATGGTTTAATCCCATTTTGCCTTAGGAAGTAATATCCAAACAAAAGTATTGTCTATATCTTTGCATTATTACTGATATTTAGAAATATACAAAAAAGAACAGTTGTAGACACCTAATTTTGTCCAGGATACTTTACCTTATATTCCGGGCTTATATTTGCAATTAGGTTCAATTTTTATTTTTTGAGTCTTATACACAGCCCACTTTCAAATACTTCGTATAAGGCTTAAAATGGCCCGATAAAGGTCTATTCTTAAAAAGTTCGTTGTTAGCCATTAAACAAATTCAATAATAATAATAATAATAATAATTAATAAATAAATAACTTGGCTTAAAATAAATGAGAGCCCAAATGATTTCAAGATAAAAAATGATAAAAGCCCAAGTGGGCCAAAATGAAATTTAAAGCCTAAAATATGGGCATTCGAAGAGGCTCATTCGGTTTGGCCTTGCATGGGCATATCATGCAAGCCTAAGGTGAGAAAAATAGATAATTGAACAGAGTTTATGGCATAAGCAAACAAACATTGAAACAACGAAGTTTGCATAGAGGTTGTGGCATGAGGCATTGACAGGTAGTCAAAGAGGAAAACTGAAGTAGGTAGAGGGCAAATAAAGAAAAAAGAAGTAGAAATATAATGGGGAAAAAAATTGAAGGCCAAACAAAAAAAAGCTTTTTAGGTAAATAGAAAATTAAGAACAAGAAAACACAAAAAAACTGCAACAATGTAGACTAGAAAAAGAAAAAAATAGGTAGTAGATGTGAACAGAAAAAGGAACAGTAGCAACGTCGAAAAAATGTAATAAAAAGCATAAGCAAAACTAAAAAAATATCATAGAAAGTATAAGTAGAAAATGAAAAAAAAAAGCAGAACACGAAACAGAAGTTACAAGAAACACCTTATAGTAGAAACATGAAACAAAAACAACAACAAACCCTATAGTAGAAACATGTAACAGAAACCTAAAAAAATATCTTACAGCAAAAACACGAAGTAAAAATGAAAAACTACAAAATGGCAAATGCAAAAATAGGCAAAAGTGAAAATAAGAAGCAAGGAAAAGATGCCAGAGAAAAAAAACCAAAAAAAAAGAGAGAACTTTGAGAAAATCAACGGAAATAGGGTTTTTGGACATCAAAACAGAAAAGAGGAGCAACGAAATGAAAGGATTTTGTTGGCAAAAAAGAAGCGAAAATAGAGCTCGAAAGAAAGGTAGCATTTCATCACTATTCTTTTTTTATGAAAGCTCAAAGTTTGCTTTCTTCCATTCCATTGTTTTTCTAGTGCATGGTACTTTTTTTTTACAATAGTTGAGGATCATAAAAACTTCATTACCCTTTCCCCTGGGTACTTAAAGGGCTTGAAAATTTCATTCATTTTCATGTTTATTGGTTTATTTCTGTGTACGGTCTGTGGATATAAGCTCAAAGCTTCATTTTTTTTTTATATTTGCAGCATCTTGTCTTCTTACTATGTCAATCTGTTGCCAATGGTTTGAAACTTGCCTTTCCTTCCTTGATTGCTTGTTTATGCATGTTCTAGGGTTGTTGCTTGAATATAACAGTTTGAAAGTTTGTCTTGATGTTTTGGGGTTGTACAGGGGTTTTAGAGTTCCCTTCTCTCAAGTTTTTCTTTTTTAAGTTTTTTCTAGTTCTTTTAAAAATTAGAAAGCGTTTTTAATGCAAAACAATGAAGAAAGTGGCTAAATCCAAATAGATATAAAAATTATTTTTTAGAAAATTATGAAAAATAAACTTGTTTTGAATAAATATAAAAATCCAAGTTTTAGGAAATCATAAAAAGCAAGCTTGTTCCAAAAGTCTACTTTGATATTAGAGATTTTTAGAGAGGTTTGTAAATTCTTAAAATTCAAACCCTAAAATTCAAACCTTAAATCAAAATCCTAAATGAAACCCTTAAATTGAAACCTTAAAACTTAAAACAAAACCCTAAATCAAAACACTAAGATTAAAACCCTAAATTGAAGCTTTAACTTGAAACCCTAAATTAAAACCCTAAATCAAAACCTTAAATTGGAACCTTAAAATCAAAACCTTAAATGCAACCTTAAAACTGAAATCTTGAGTGAAACTCGAAACCTTAAATCCTAACCCTAAGCTTTAGTTAAATTAAACTTTGCAACCTCAAACCTACCCAAGACCCTAAACTCGTTTTAAATTTTTAAGGATTGCATAAAAACCTTTTATGAAATATGTTTTCGAATGCTGCCTAGATGATGGGGTATTTAAGGAATTTTATTTCATTAAGAATTTTCATACATTTTCGTAACCTAAAATAAATTTGTTTGTTTAAAATAACAAATATAAAATAACAAAAAATAATAGAATGAGATTTTAAATATAAATAGTTGCACCCAAACTCTACCTTGAGGTTGAAAAGTCCAGGTGGTCTTTTTATATTTGAAAATCTAATTAAAAAACTTACTTTTTATCATCATTTGCATATGTATAATTTTTTAGATTAATGTGTACATTTATAAAGTGCATATATTTTTGTTCTAATTATTGATTATTAATATGAATTATATCATTTTCTATTTTTTACTGCATAAAAAGTTCTTAAAAAATTAGTTTTAAGTAAATAAAATTAAAAAGCATTCCATGAAATATAATTATTGGTATTTTGTCTAAATGTTGGAGAGTCATCAATAATTATCTTTTACAAATAATGTTATTTTATTATTTTTAAAGCAATGTTATGATAAATATTAGATGAAAAGACTATCTCTAAATTCTACCTTTATATTGGAGAAGTTGAAAGTATTTTTTTAATTAGAAGTTTTTTGTAATATTCCTAAATAAAGATTTTCTTTATTTGATTTCTTTCTTAAAAATGAAGAGAATTACAATTAAATTTCATATAAAAACCTTTTTGTCCAAAATTATACATAGTACATAATTTAATTAGTACTAATTTTGTAAGCGCTGTAGGGATGCTAATCCTTTCCCATGCGTAATTGACTTCTAAACTCAATCTTATTTTTGTAGACCAAAATTATCTTTTTAATAAACTCAAAACCCATTTTATTAAAAAGATAAAAATTTTTGGGTGGTCAATCATGCCTTAAAAAATATTGGTGGTGATACCCCATGTTTTTCATGATTTTAAATTTTTATGTCTGACGATTGAGTCTTCAGACTAATATGTTATGACAATTTATCAAAGCATAAAAAAAAGGCAAAAAAGAAAATGTCGAGTTAAAACTTGACAAAAATATACCTTATCCATTTCCTTGATAAAATTTTAATGGAATAATTATTAGTATAAAAAATGATTTGACAGAAGTTTGTAAAGTGATCTAACTGAGGTCATTACAAAAACCTGACCTCATACCTTACAAAAAATTTATAACAAAAAAAAACAAAAAACAAAAAAAAAATTAGCCTACATTCTTACTAATTTCCCCTATCATCAACAACAATAGTAGCAGGTCCCTTTTCAGCTTTAAGTGCAAGAGTAGTCTTAAGTTCAGCATCCATAGTCTAGTCCTCATCCTTATCATCCTCTTTTTCTTCTCCTTTAGGCTAGATAGGAATATGGTCTTTAGATTGTCTAGCCTGATGTTAGAGAGGTAGAGATTCAAGTTGGCGAACTTGAATTACAGCTTATCCTTACAGACCTCAAATATGTCGAGGATGTTATTCCTTGAGAATTCGACTTGAAGGACAAAATACCTCTTAGAAGCCATGAACTCTCGAATAATCTCTTTGTATTCCTCTTTAGCCTTCTCTTTAGCCTCATTCCAACTAGCCTCTTGCTAAGAGCTTAGCCTAATAATTTCAACCTGAGTCTCATTAAGTTTAAGCTTGGCCTATGATTCACTGACTCAACTGAGGCCTTTTGCACTTGTAACTCCTCTAGCTTGGCAACTAGGTCATTAGCCCATTTTTTCTACTTCTCTTTCTTTTTTATGTGAAACAAAGAGGCTAGCTTGAAAGTTGGCAATCACGTTATTATTTTTATACTTTTTCTAGCCATATTTCCTCAGATCTTGCTCAGTCTTCAAAACACAGGCCAAGGTTATGTAAACGTGGTGGAGGGCTTCATTAGGACATTAAGATGGATGAGCTAGAAGCTTGTCAAAAACTATAAGAGAAAACTTAGCTCAAACTTTGAAAAATAATGGAATTAATAGAATAATATGAAAACTGAATTAAAAGATAACTTACTTCCTAGATGGACCATGACTTTTGTAAACTTTCTAGCCATGTCAACACTTTCATGAGGGTTCTCACTAGTGTTATACTCTATGCCAGTAGAGAATCACTCTGAGTTGGGATTCAAGATTTAGACCTCGATGTTTACTAGAGAAGGAAAGGCTTTAGACCTCTATTTTTTAGAAGAAGGGGCCTAGACTTTCTAACCTACTGTTACTTTCTGTTTATCTTTGGTGGCAATAGGAATTTGAGTCGAAGAGCTCAGCTTCTAAATGATAGGGGGATCAACTACTTTAATTCCGCTTGAAAAGAAGCCTCGAGCTGGATGGGCTACTTTTTTTTGCCCTTCTTCAGCTTTGGCTTTTGAAGGTACTTACGAAAGTCAAAAGCCTTGGATAATTGGGTGTTGTCAGCCATTTTTGCAAGATAAAGTAAGTGTTAAAAAATTTTAACAAAACAAAATACCCTATGAGGTTACCTTACACCTACCCCACTATTTGGACTCGTTCATTATTTTAAAAGAGGTCAGCTTATTCATGTCTATGACCAACTCTCCCCTATTAGTGAACTATAAAATTTTGTCCTTATCTTCATGGTCACTCGTGGAAAGAGAAATAGGCTTACCATTAAAAAATTAAGGCTTATTCAGGATCT
The DNA here is from genome assembly GCF_002303985.1 of Durio zibethinus. The sequence continues at coordinate 17,239,262 of NW_019167871.1, read as the reverse complement.
CCTTCACTTTAGGCTTATAATTTTTATTTTTTTTCTTCTTTTGAATGTGGAGAAAGAGTAACTTCTAATTCTTTATTAAGCTCGAGCAATCCATAAATAGCTTTTTGAATGGATAAGCTATCACTTAGAATTGCCTCTTATCTAGTGAATGCCTCTTGACTAAAAAGAACTTTCTGAATAGAGTGAGAGTGGAAAAAATACCTAAGTTTTTATAAAAAATAATGAAAGCTATTATATATTAGAAAGAATTTGGGGTGAGCTAAGTGATAGTCAAATTATAAAAAAGAAAAAGTTCAACAAATAAAACATGTAAAAAGAGCCTTAAATCGGCCACAATTGTATCCCAACACACCCAGAGTTGGTGACTTTCTAGTAGATTAGTGACCCAATCTTTAGTGGTTGACATTAATACATTGTACCCCTCTTTTAGAAAGCCAAAATTGACCTTCAAATAGTAGACATGATGAACATAGCACATGTTAGGGCAGTCTTTAGGATTAGCATTGTCTTTTAAGCTTTTCATCACATCCTTAGAGTTTAAACCTAGAGAACAAAGAGTAAAGAAGGGGATCTAAGCTAGGCTTTCTAAGTTTGATGAGGACTATTCATCATTTTTACCTTTTTTGACTTAGTTGGTCAACCTTTCCTATTCTCTTTTAGAACCTTTCTCATCATCAGAGCCTTTATTGTTAGAAGACTCAGACTCTTAACCCAAAGTAAGATTTCGAGTTGGAACAGTGGTAGAGAGCACTATGATGTCAAAGAAAAAAAAAAGATAAAAAGACTCCTTAGATAGAGAGAAGTTGTGAGGGACATCAACTAGCATCGACTCAAAAAGAATAAATAAAGAATGAATATATGGAACAGTAAGAGGAATAGGAGTCTGAGAAAGCTAAACCTTAGAAAGAGGAACAATAGAAAAAGAAAGGTAAGTAGGAAAAATTGGATTTACCTAAGATATAAAAATGAAAGGTTTTCAAGCTCGAAGTCATTAACATCACAAAGCTCATCAATGCTCTAATAGACTTGTTCTCCCCTAGCACAAGATTGTCTTTTATTCTTTTTTGCTCTTTTTTTGTCACTTTATTGAGCCAAAATGCAGCCTTCAACTAGTCTCTTCTTACAATGACTGAAGGGACCCTATATCATCATCCTTGTTATTAAGCTAACCTTCAATGGGAACTACCTTGTAACTCCTTAAATCCTCAAAGCTCACACTAAAAGACATTATAAAAAATAGAAAAAGGGAAAAAATACCAAAGTAGAAAAGAAATAAGGTTGGTTGAAATAAATTGAGAACTTTAAGGTTGGTAAAAACTGATTAGTTTGAGAGTGAAAGACAACAAGGTAAAAAAATGAAGGTCCTAAGAGGCTCTTCATATAGCCAACATTTAGATCAAATAAGCAACCCAAATTGTGCCATGTGTTGGATGATTATCAAAGATGACCTTTACCTCTCCAGCTCTAGATTTTTACTACCTAAATACATCTCTCCTCATTAAATGCTATTTTTAAATAACCAATGGAAAAATCAATCATTTCACCTATTTAAACCGGCAAACTGGTCATAAAACCTAGGGTGAACTAGTCAAGCGACCAATTTCTAGGTCAACCTTTAGCTAGTCTTGGGGATCAAACTTTAAGATAAGTCACATGAGCCATGTCAATAGTCACTTATAAGCCTGTTTAGCCTAACCTCGAGCTTTTTTGACATAAAGTTACCTACCTCAGTAACCCCAAAATGGTCTAGTTATGCATGTAACTTGAAACGCATGCTCAAGATCAAGTTTGGCACTTATACTCACATGTCAAGTTGGCATATTCCAAAGTAGCTAGGATTACACTTAAACAATTTAGTCACAAGGCTTTTTCTCACCCAACTCTCACATCAAACTCAATGACATTTAATCTCGATAATGTAAGGTCAGATCCCTGGCATAACTTTTCAAAAACCTATGTTCACAAGCTTATGGTCGGACTAGCTAATATGTGCACCAAAAGGGTTTAATCAGGCACCCATCAGTCTAATGCTTAGATTGCTTGATAAGGGAAAAAATTTTAGTGGTATTTTTTGGTCCAAAGGGTAAATTGATCATCTCTCTCATTAAAGACTAATAACAGATAGCCATAGGTATTTTGACTTTTAGGCTGACCTGACATATACAGTACCATGTCAACTCAGCTATGTCACTATTCTAGCCCATGACCTCTGATATTTCGCCTATAAATATAATCATTTAGGTACTATCAATCCAATCCCATTCTTTTCTTACATCTTTATTTTATTTTCCTTTTGACCTTTCTAATCCCAACGTCTGACTTGAGTGTCGCAGTGCAAATGTGGGGAACACTTCTTACTTCTTCCCTAACCGTTCTTTTTCTCTTCTTGTAATTTTAGGGATTTGACCCTTAGCTCAAAGTTCGACACTAACACCTAAGGTCTTAAGTTCAAGTCCCACTATTTATGGATTTAGATCAACTTTATGTTTGAGTTCTATAATTATATTTTAATTTGTTAGTTGATTATTTAGTGATTTCTTATAGATGGATTTAAAACTTGATTATACTTGTAACTTCTCTTATTTGTAATTTCATAAAAAAAAAAATCTTTGATTTAAGTTTAAACTTGACTTTTAAAAAGCAAAGTCCTATAAATTTAATTTGACCCATTCGAGTAAATGGGATGAGTTACTTGTAAATTATTTGAGTTTAATTCAATAAATATTAGAATTTGATTTTTTTAGTATTGAGCTAAGTTAGAACTCAAACTAGTTAGGTAATGAATCGAATTGAATTTTAGTGAATTGAATTTTAGTGCTTTAATATATTTATTTAAGAAATTCATGAATTTAATTGAGTCTTAATTTAATATCTTACTTCCATATATTTTTGTCCATAAGCTTTCTCTTATGTGACATTTGTCCAACAAGGGACAGAAAATGATTTTTTTATTTGTTGAGGTTATTGGTTGAGAAAACATAAGGAAAAAGGATTAGAAAAACAGGGGTAAAGTTAAAAAAATTAAAATAACATACCAAGAGAGAGAAAGGGAGGATCGAGAAATAAAGGGAATAAAGGACTTTCTTTTCTAAACTATCCTAAACGACTCTAACTTCCTCCATATTTCTATTTTTTTTCCTTCCTTGGTGTCTCTCTTTTTGAGATATTGCCACTTTTTTTTTAGTTTAGTATTGATTTTTCTTTTCAATTTGGCCAAAGATATATTCAAAGATAAGGAAAGAGATCGATTTGGTTGTTAAAATAATTAAAGTGAAAGGTAAATAAAGTAAGATTATACTATCTTTTATTTTTGTATTTTCTTGTCTTCGTATGAAAAGTTATTTTTTTTGTTTTAAATCTAAATTCCCTTGAAACCATAAAAAGATGTAAGGCAAGTGAAAAAAAATTATTAATACTGAATAAAGAAGTTTCTAGTCTCGAATAAGTTACTGACAGTTGACAAATCTATTCTTAAATAAGTCACTAACAGTTGAGAAACTCTCTCTCGATCTCATTTAATTGCAGCTAATCAGAAAGGGGAAAAGATGAAGACAGAAAACATAGTGAAACTCATCAGTGCTAAAGGGATCAAATTTGTTATTGACAAGGAACCCATGGTTTCTAAAACTGCCCGTAACATGCTTACTTCTCCAGCTGTCTATATCTCTTCGATCTTTACTTATTTGGCCTTTTCAAAAAATTGAGTTTCATGATTTTTCAGGGTTCTTAGTTGTCTTTTTATTGGAAAGGTAATTTTTTTTTTTTTTTGTCTTTTGGGTGATGATAAATGTGATTTTACAAATAGAGCAGAGAAGTGACTTTTTTAGAGATAAATGCTATGCTTCTTGAAAAGATTTGTTAGTATTTTTATTGGTCTCTTCAATATTCCATGTTTATGGGTTTTTATACTTGATTATTCTTTTAGCTTTATAGCCTACTTCTTTCTATCAATCTATGTTTTGTGTCATTTGGAAAGAATTTATAAATGTTGTGGATATACTTGAAGTTGTAACTTGAATTTAGAAAAAGAAAAAAAAACAATTCTTGAAACCCATTCAAGCATGAAAAAACCCAAAAATTAGCCTAAAACCAAAATTCCATCAACATGTTCTATCCGTGAGTGAGAAAATTTTTCAATTACACCTACATAATTTGGTTGCATTCATGATGATTTTCTAGAAATTTCCAAAAGCCAAAAAAATAAACAAGGGAGAAAGGATGATAGCTATGATCTTATGTGTTCAAAATATATATAAGGCAAAAAGAAAAGTAAAAAATTGACTTTAAGTTCAATAGTGGACAAAAAGGCCATCAAAATGTGCAAAAGGATACGATGAATAAAAATTAAATAACGAAACTGACTAAATTGTTATTTAGACAATTTGAGATTCTAGGTAAGATAATATGACAATCTAAGGTGGTATCTGAAGTGTTCAAGTGATGTAACCACCTTCATATCACATTGATCTAATTAGACACATCTGCCATTGCTAATTTCCAAAAAAAATGTTACTATTATTTTTAAAATTTTATTCTAGAGGATTCTTTTTTTTTTTGGATTAGCTTATAAGTTAGGTAGTTTTAAGTATTTATTAGCAAAATTTAACCTCTTTTGACTCTGTTTCTAACATTTAATTTGGTGCTAGTTTTGTTGCTCACCTTTATTTTATTTTGAAAGTAAGAAACAAAAAGTGATTAGATACAAAAGCAAACAATTGTTCAAGAAATCTAACATATATATAAGTCTATCCTCATGTTCTTCCTAGCGTGTCATGTGGATTTTTTTTTTAAAAAAAGTTTTTTAGTTTAATTATTAATTTAAAGATTGGTATCTCCTAGGCTGCTGTGTCTAATTAACATGCCTTTACTACTGACATATCCTTACCTATCATACCTACTATGTATTGAAATAAAGTGGCCTTAAGTGTGCTATCATTTCAAGAGACAACTAAACTTGCTTACTTTGATGCTCGGGTATTATATTCATATGCTACTATTGTTTTCCTATTTTTCTTTTAATAACTAATAAGTGATCCCCTTCTAATGATACATATACGTGCATCTTCACTTTTAGGTTCTATTCTTGGGGGTTGTGTAATTATCATTTAATTGATCTAGGCATGGCTAACTAACTGAATTTGGATGTTCGTCATTTCTTTCTTTAAGTTTTGCATCCACAATCCAAGATACCAGCTAGAAAGTGTGGTATTCCTATTAGGGTTAAAAATTCTTACAATTTTAATGCTTTTAGAACTTTTATCACCTAGAATAGAGATATGAGTAAGGTCTATAATAGTTAATAATTAGCTATGCGTTTTTTTAATGAAATCGAAACTACTTTAATCATTTTTTTCCTAATTGCAGCCAGTACTCACAACATTATTATGAATATTTTCAAAATATTACCATTTTTTGTTTTTAATGTATAAAACATGCAATTTTCCTTTTGTTATTTGTTCATTTATATTTGTTGGCAATTTTTGATGGATGTGGAAGCTATTAACTACTTAGTGTAGTTAACCTTTTCTTCTTGTATTCTTTATATGTTTATGTAATGGCTACTTTTTTATTATTCGCAATTAAATTTAATTACATTCATCACCTTGGAATTAAAAATCAAGCCATGGAGCTTGTTTTTGCTATGCGAAACTTGGTGAATGCTTCAAACTTCATAATGGTTTATCCTAGGGGGATGGCAAAATTTTCAAGCCTGTCTAGAATCAATGGATATGATTCATATTTGGGAAAGGTTTTAGAGTTTAAATATATTGACATTACTATTTAAAATTTTCAGGTACCAATATTATAAAGGTTGGATCTTTTTTATCCACACAATATCACTCATGAAATTGAACTTTATTCATAAACAAAACTTTTTATAATATCATTTTTTGTTGACATGGATTATGTTTAATTTGCTTATGAATAAAATGGTAATCACATTTGATTAGAAATCACAAGCATCGTTTTTAGGTTTAAATGATTTCAATATAAAAATATAGATAGCTAGTTGGATTCATGCACATTAATTGATACCTGCATTTGCTATCTTTTATACAAATCTCTATTTATAACTAGAATATTAGTCTATAATATACTTGGTAGAGAAATAATGCGACATTCGACAACAAATTGATTCAATATTACAAAAATGAAGGTAACAATGAACAAATAATATAAAATCTTTAGTCATAGATGTCTAATTATTTAAAGTAAAAATTGTAGGATGTGTTTGCTTCTTTTTTCCCGTAGTAAAAAAAAAAAAGAGTTTGCTTCTTTTAAAAAACAACAAATTGGACAAATAAGAGGATTTACCAAGTCTTTTGGTACTATTTTGAAAAGGTCAAACTACAAAAATGATACAATATAAAGGAACAAGAAATTAATGAACTTGATATAAATATCATACTATATGAATTAAAGGTGATAACGGTTCGAATCAAATCATATACAATTTAGTTTTTTAGATAATGCATAGTATTTAAATTTTTAAAATCTAATTCGAATATGAACCCATCCATTTTTAAAATCGATTTGATCTAAACAAAATTCTACTTGTTCAATTCATTGATTACTATTTTAATTTGATTATTAACATATTTAAAAAGATTTATACATAAAATAATTATTTCATTTTATAAAAATTCAAAACATATATAAAAGCAATTAAAAATATATAATTTAGTTCGAGTCAATTTTTTTGGTGTTTCACTTTTTGGTCTAAAATCCAATTTGAACATAATATATATTTAATATCTAAACTTAAACCGAACTGAATAAAAAAAATCAATCCAAACTAAATCAAATACTATGATTGAATTATTTTTTATTTTTTCAATTTTTCTCACTTTTATTGTGAACAAATTAGTACGACTAACAAATAGCATACAGCTAGACAAAAAGCTAACTCATGCACTTTGCCAAGTAACAACAATATTGATGTAGTTGTCTAATTATCTTTTTTACTTCTAATCTTTTTTATTTATTGGTTTTTGTATATTGTGTATATTACTGCATTAAAATCTATATACTTAAGATTAAACTTGAGTCTATCACATCCTCTAACAAACGTTTTTTGACAAATCATCAATTTAATACCAATTTACATTGCAATTAAAGGCCATATGTTTTATCAAGTCATGTCACTTTTTTCTTCTTAATGCTACCTACGTATTTGTTAGTGCCATTTGTCTAGATAAATTGTTGACCGCTCTTAATGTTTAACAAAAGTAGCATTGGTTTGAATGACAAAATATAGGTTCTAGTTTTCCTTTATTGTTCGTGGTTTTACATCCTTTGCTTGATCGTGGTTTTTTTTTTTTTTATCAATGCTTTTGGTGTCTTTTTTTATTGTGTTTTTTAATGTGTGTTTTTTGTTTTCATCGTTATCTTCTCTTTGGCATAGTTTTTTTTTGTTTTATCTTTAAAGAAAACTTAATTTCTCTTTTATCTTTCAATGTATTTAATTTGAAAGAAAATTTCATTTCTTGAATGTTTGTTAGCCTTTAGTCCTTTCCTAATTTAATCTTTGTAATTGTCAGTTTAGTGCTTTCAATGTATTTGGAAAAATGTTAATATGGGAAGATTGTAAACTATAAAAACAAGTCATTGTTTTTGGTTGACAACTAGGGATGTCAATCTTATCCATACCTAATGGAGAACTTAATTTTTTATTCGAATGGGGATGGAGATAGGGATGAGTATTACATTATAGGTATGGAGGTAGAGATAGAGATGATTTTAAATTTTTATTAGATACGAGGATGGAGATAGGTAATGTAGCACTTGCCTCGTACTTATACCTTACATATATATTTATATATATTTAGTACATAGATTTTTATTAAATAATATAAATTATTATTTTAGATTAATTAAAATTAATATATTTTTATTGAAATATATATTTTATTTATTTATAAAAAATTGCCTAAATATATATAACAAAAAAAGAAAAACCAAAAAAAATTAGTTTTTATTTTTTAAAAAAAGTTATGGGTATGAAGATTACCTATACCTATTAAATACCTGTGGGAATAGAGATAGGGATAAATTTAAAATACATATTTCGTATAGGTACGATGATAGGTATAATATAAAATTTAAGGATGAGGTGGGGGAATACTTTACCCAGCCAATACCCTACCTATTAACAACATGTCTTTATTTTTTGTTGTTATTTTCATGTCTAAGTCTCTTCTTTGCTTTTGGTTGTTTGTTTAAGTTTGTTTTATATTTTGTGTTTTTATTTAGTTTCATTCTTTTAATGTGAATTTTTTTATTTTAGTTTCCGTTCTTAAGGAATATGAGTTAAGTTGTTTAAATTATTGTTCAATTACCTTAAAACATTATGTATTTGCTGATAAACCTACTCCACCTTTTGTTTTTTAAATGTTATTGGCATGCTAAGAATAGTAAGGTTTGTCGGTGCTGTTGAAATCTCTATTTCTAAACAAACAATTACTAAACATAATGTCTACATTTAGGAATTGAGGTTAAGTTAAAAAATAAATGCTTAAATGTGCTCATATTATTTAATTATTAATCAATTATTTTACTTAAACTATATTCTCCTACTTTAGTGGCCACATATTGAAAGTTATATTATGGGTTGACCTGGTTTCAAACATTAAAGAAGAAGAACTATTTAACAACATAACAAATCCTATTTTTATTTTTGTTACCACAATAATCAAAAACTATAAGAGTAATCCTTTTTTTGCCCTACTTTGCATTTGAGTTGTATTTAGAAATATATTTTAATTTTTTTAAATTTAATGTTTTGACTTTCATTGTTTGACTTGAGACAATAAAATGCAACCATAGTTGAATTACTCAATTCTAATCCTACAAAAATTCAGGTATTCAGTGACTTAAAGAGTTTCAAATTAATTTATTTAGAAATTCTTACTCTTTTGAATCAACACTGTGCTCAGATGCAAAATTCTTTAATAAGGCCAAAATCATTGAGATAGATTCATCCATAGGATGGTTCTACAATGTATGCAACCAATGCTGGTAAAGCATTTTATAATGCGCTGGATTGTATTGGTGTCTAAATAATCACGACAAAAAACTACTACTGTTAATGTAAGAAATCTTTGTTGTTGTTTTTTTTTTTTAATTCTATCTTAATTCATTCTTCAATTTTGCTGAAATTTAAAACATTTTCATTTCTTTTTCATTGAACATGTGTGGATTGGTTAAGATCTTAGAGATTATGCTTAGTACATCATTCGATGGATTTGTTAAAACTTACCATTTATGTTTGTGAATTGAAATGTGCCATTTATCTATAGAATATATAAGTTTCAAGGCTCAAGTACTTCTTTTATAACTTGTGTTGCTACACTTATACCTAATTTGTTTCTTGAACTTTATTGACTCCAAACTTGAACCAAAAAGTATATGAATGTTGTAACTAGAATAATTGCTACAAAATTATAATACTATTGCTTGCTAAGGTTTTGACAATAATTGTAGGAAATAATTTCTTTCTTCATAATTTTTACAATGAATTGTCAAGAGATCTAATGTGGGAACTGAACCTCATCCTATAGAGTTTTGAAACATGTTGCTTTATTTATGTTGTTCTAAAAGAAAATTTGTTGGCACCTTAACATAGTATTTTGTGTTGTTGGTAGTTGCTGGCCACAAAATTTGAATTAGATTGTTATAGCAAAAGAATGTTACCAATAAATTGTTCTATGTTGGTCAATTTCTTAAATTTAGATTGTTCTACCAATTATACAAAAACAATAAACTGTTTTTATCAACTTTTAATTTTTTATATCTAACATTTTCTCTTACAAATTCTTATCAGTGAGCTACTACATTTTTTGTGTTAGCTACTTTATATGCTCTTAACATGTTTACATAATACATCTAAAAAAAGAGAATTTTGAAAACTATTAAAACAACTTATTTTTCTAAAAAATGCAACAAATAATCTTTGGTTTTGTTTTTTAGTATTATTTAAGTAGTTTTTCCATAGTTACGCCTTTTTCTTTGCTTCTTTGTTAACAAAAATCTTATTTTGGTAAATACAATATCTTTTAAGCAAACATCTTTGTTGACTTTATTATTTACTTTTTGATATGTTCTCTTCTTTGTTGAAAATAATGCATTTAACTATGGTCATGATCTTTGTGGGCAAGGTTGTTCTAATATTTTCATTGGTTTATGTTTATTTGATGATGATTTATATTTCTTTAATTTATGTTTGCTAAGTTTTCTACCGATAATCTTGAATTTTTTACAGCCTCAAATTAAACATGCTGATAGAAGATAGTATATGATAGATGAAATTGTTAGCATTCACCAAACCAGTTGAGAAATTTACTAACACAACATGTAATTGGGTCACTTGACAAAATGACTTTTCCAACACCAATCGCCAAACTCATCAAGCAAGAGTAGACTCTTACAGTTGGTTTTATAAGGCAAGCCATCAATGTAGGTACACCTTACTTGAACACTGAAGTTCACATTTTGTAAAGCTAAAGTTTGATGCTTATATTTAAATTTAGGACATAACTACTTGTGACAACTAACTAACTATGTTTGTAAGATAAAGTTAAACTTTGTTAATTTTATTGCATTTACAATTAAGTATGTTTATATTTTTAATGTTAATTTACTTTTTTTTTTGCACATAGTTAATAAAAAAGAAATATACTTCCTCAGTGTTGCATGGGTAAAATAACTAGTATTTAACATATATGCAAATACATGATGAAAATTTAATATTTTTTGTCCAATTAATGACCAATCAATTGTTATTTTTTATTTTCATTTTTATCTTTTAAATTATATTATTATACCAAATGTCCTTACAATTTATTTTTTAAAATTTGATTTTTATTTAAAAATGTGAAACAATTTTGTTAATTTAATATAATAAATAAATTTTGTTATATAATATATTAATAAATAATTTAAATAAATTTTACTATTTATTAATAAAATTTATTATTTATTAATAAATTTTATATAAGAAATTTTATAAATGTTAAATAATTTAAATTTTTATTATATATAACTTTCAATCAATATCTTTAATAGTAATTTTATTTTTCATTACAATTCAACTCATCATCATTATTGTTTTTACATTAAAATATATATTTTATTATTGATTTTAATCATATAAATATAATAATCAATCTCACTATCATTATTATTTTTAATCTTATCAAAATTAATTTTACCTCTCCCCAAAATGCAAGCTCATAATATATCAATTTGAGTCATTTATGGGTAGACCTGACAATCCATATTTTCGTATCTTATTTTGTATCATATTTGACACGTGTAATTATATGAATTATTAAAACATGAATACGACACGAATTATAAAATATATTTAAATCATAAGCATAAACAAGACACGTTTATTATATTTGTTATACATGATATAATACGATTAATATGAATAACACTAACAACACTAATATATACAAATACACATGAATAATATTGATATATAAGAATAACAATGATATACATGAATAACATTAACATATATGAATAAATAGTAGATACATATCATCAAACATCATACATAATTCAAGGCATACCAACCTACTAGCTTTAAAATATTTCAAAATTAACAATAATTTATAAGTTACTTTTAATAATATCATATCATATAATATAGAATAAATTATATAAATTCCACATATAATTTAAAATATGCATTATTTTTAATTTCAAATGTATAATCTTTTATTTTAATTCTTATCATTTATAATAATCTCATATTATGATTCATGTTATTAAGATGATCATATAATTTCTTATCATTATAAATATTATTTATTATCATTATAATATATTTTGTATATTTATATGATTTGGATTTGCTTTATTTTAATAATGATCATATTATTGGATGTTAATTGTTATTAATAATTAAATGTACATTTGTCCTTCTAAATTATTTTGTTTATAAGAAATATATTTTTTTAATCTTATTATAAACAGTTATAAAGAATAATATATATTTAATATATTAAAATTTATATATTATATATACATTATTAACATAAAAAAATACTTGCATATTTAAAAAATATAAAAAATTGATACCTACTTAATATGCATTTAGCATATATTATATATATTTAAAATTTAATATATACATTACTACTATAACAATTAGAAATGTATATATAATTATATTAGTTTTTAGTACCAAATCTAAAATGATAAGTTATCAAAGATTAAAGAATAAAATAATGACATTGTATTGATATTATTATTTATATTTTATTTATTTATTAATATAAAAAATAAATTTATAATAATTATTAAATCAGTATCATAATTAAATGTTTAAAATAATATTTTTATGATATATTGAATAACTAATTAAATATCATAATTAAAAAATTAAAAATTAAAATAATCTTTATATGTTTATATTAAATTAAAATAAATATAAAAATTATGTTAAACATGTTTCATTATGTCATGTGTTAAACATATTTTTGTATGATACATTTTATTTAAATATTTTTTTATATTTTATATATATTTAGATATATCAATACATATAAAATATGAATTATATTATATTAAAATTTATATTAATAAAAATAAAAATAAAATATATTTTTTAAAAATACATATATAATCTTTTTCGTGTAGATATTATCCTCGTATTTAATATGAAATTATCATATCTACACGGGAAGACTTCTTGATTCTAGGGTTTGGAAGCAAGTCCGCGACAACATTGCAAAGACGTCATGAGCCTGGAGTGCAAAACATATGACGCAGTGTATTAGTACAATGAACAGAAAAAATCGTTATTAAGCAAAACGACATGAATTATGGGCGTAGAGAGCGGAACTCAAACTGAATTATTAACTGAATAAAAAATGCCCCATAAAACAGATCTCAAGTCCGCGTCCTTTCTTTCTCCTCTCTCAAACACACACTCTCGCAATCCAAACCAATTCTTTTCACCCAGAAATTGACTCTCTGAACCCTAATTTTATCCCTAATATTCACGTGCAAATATCTCCTTAATTCCTTGAATTTTCCAATCTTAGCTCAATTTCAAGCAGAATTCGAAATTTGAATCAGAATTTTGTCCTCAACCGAACGAACTCGGCTCTCAAAATTTTACCTTTTTGCAAGTTTATTTTATTCAATTTTTGCTTAGGATTCGAAGAATTTTTGGAAAAAGTATCGTTCTTTTTCAGCGTTTGAGCTGCTTGGGGTTTAGTTTTTGGAAAGAGTTTCGTTGAATTTTATTGCTCTCAAAGCTGATTGGAAGTAAATTTTGGTTGAAATTTGAAGAATTTTCGGTGAAATAATTGGCTTTACAGTTTCCATCCTCAGAATAGGAGGGCTTTGGACAGGAAAGGTGAGTTTGTTCGATTTTGTGAATTTCTTTGAGTAATTTTAAGAGCTTAATTTTGTGAATTAGGGGTTTCTCTTTTGTGAATTTGACTCAAAAAGGGTTTTTAATATATATTTTTAGGTTTAGTATTAAGGCGGCGATACTGGTTAAAAAATTGTGAAGCTTAATTAGAATAGAAAGTTTGCATCTTTGAATTATCTTCTTAGTTAAGATCTTAGTTTTGGGAATTAGGGTTTTTTTTTTCAACTAATTTACTTGAATTCTTGTTTATTTTTCTTTTGGCTATTTGCCTTTTGCTTCATGAAAAGCAAGTTGCCATAGAGTAAAAGTTGATAATAAAAGCGAAATCGTTACTGAACTAAAAATTAACAAATGACTAAAATAAAATGGCAAATTCTAACATAACTGATCTATGTAAAAGTAAAAAAATCATGTATTTTCTTCTTTGAACAGAGTTAAATTTGTAATGTTTCAAAATCTTATTTTCTTTCGTGATCAATTATGCTTATACAAGCAAAAAAACAAGTAGAAATAGTAACAACTAATTGATACCTCAATAATCGGTGTATTGATGCATAATTAGGAGCAGTAACTAATGCAAATTCATTAAGCCAAAAACCTAAATCACAAATTTTAACTTGTAAAACACCTAAAATACTATCACATTCTTTTGATCTTATTGATTTTGTAGCTAGTTTGAAGCAGTAAGTTACAATTAGAATTTCTATGCTTAATATTTTAAAGGTGTATTTTAAGGTTCATGGGTTCTGGTAGGGTTTATTTTGATAATCCATTGTTGTTGATTCTTTTAATAGTAGTGAGTTTATAGCTAGTTTAGTTGATTGATGTTTCATTTAGCTGAATTTATGACTTCTTTGGATTTTTATTGTTTCCAGGTATTTGTACCTTCTCTTACTCAACAATTTAGCTGCGTGCTTCTGGTTCTTCTATTGGTTTTAAGCATTTAGTGGATATTGAATTTTGAAGCTGTCATGGACTATGCGCTTTCTGATAGCAGTGGTGAGTTGAGTTAAAAGTTTTATTTCAGTTTTGTCTTTCTTTTTCCTCATAAATTTGATGCTTTTGAGATGGAAAGAACTTGGTTTCTTAAGCTTGGTTAATTTATGCAAAAGTTACTTGGCTGTCCTTGGTTAATCTTAAGTAAATATCTAGGGTTCATGAAACATTGCTATTCAGTATAATAGTAGCTTGTATTCACAAAAGGTTCAAACTCCCTTTTTCTCACACCCTGTTTCTCTTTCTCAATGTTGCAATTTCCTTGTCGTTTGGAAGTTTTCTGTAATGTTTATTCATGGGTGGATTGAAGAAACAATGTAACTGGTAACTTTATGAAAGAATCTGTATCTAATCAGATTTTTTGTTGGGTAATAAGGGATATAGAAATGGTAAAAAGATTTCATTATTACTTCTGAACCCTTGCATAGATCTTGTGGCATCCAAGAAGCTTAACTCAAATAATGAATCTTTCTGAGCTGAAACAACTACAGGAACAGATGATGACCTCCCTCCTTCACATCAGAATAGGTTTCAAAGAGGGGGTCGCACTGCTGTGGGGAATGGAAGATCAGCAGCTGTAGGTCCTGCTCCTTTGCCTCGGATGCATGGTGACATTGAAACTCAAATCCATCTCATTGAGCAGGAAGCATACTGTTCAGTCTTACGGGCCTTCAAAGCTCAATCAGATGGTTTAACTTGGGTATTTGTCAAAAATTTTGTTCAATAATTTATCTCATAAAGATTCTCTCATAGGTTTTAAAGCTATAAACCAAATATGTTATCCCTCTCAGGAGAAGGAAGGTTTAATTACTGAACTCAGAAAGGAGTTGAGAGTATCAGATGAGGAACATAGAAAGCTTCTATTGAGGGTTAATGATGATGATGCCATTCGGAGGATAAGGTCTGATTATACTAATGACATTTGCTTCTGAGCTGCTTTTATTAAATACCTAATGACTTCTGGTCATCTCTGCATTTAAATGGAACTATGATCAATCATTGCTGTTAGGGAATGGAGAACAGCAAGTGGGCTACAGCCTGGAATGCTCAGTACTAGTCAACCTATTCATGACCCTGTACCTAGTCCTACAGTATCAGGATCACGCAAGAAGCAAAAAACGTCACAGTCTGTAGCTTCATTATCTATGGCTGCACCATCTCCTGCGCTGCATCCGTCTATGCAACCATCTTCATCAGCCTTGAGACAGGGTCCTCCCCCAGGAGGAAAGGGCAAGAAGTCAAAATCAGTGAGTTAATTTGTTTCAAGAGACATGATAAAAGTTAATGAATGAGATATGCATATTCTATTTTCATCATTTACTAATGATGTATATGCTATTTTGATGCATCCTCAATGAAGTCAATGCAGTACCCTGCCACAAGTCTTCCTGGAAGGCCCCAGGCTCCTAATCGCACTTCTTCAGGGGCCTTTGCAACAAATGAACCTGCTGAAGCAGCGCCATACGATCGATTAATTGGAAGGAAAGTTTGGACAAGGTGGCCTGAAGACAACCATTTCTATGAGGCCGTTATAACAGACTATAACCCAGTTGAGGTATATTTCACAATTAATTATACAGTAAGCTGCTAATCAATGGAGCTCTTTATAATCCTATGTTTCCATATTGGTAGGGGCGGCATGCTTTGGTTTATGATATTAATACGGCAGATGAAACCTGGGAATGGGTCAATCTAAAAGAGGTAGAATTTTGTATTTGAATGCTATTTCATACAATGTATTATTGCTTTGTATGATCTGATTTACCTTCAGTTAGCATGTTACTTTCCATTTTTAACAAAATCAAGTTTTAAGCACATAGCATATTTCTTGGGAACTTTCATGCCATTAATCAGACATTGCAGAATTTATGTGCTTGTCTATCCTTACGTCTTGAACCATATTTTTCCAGAGATATGGTTTATATCTCATAGAGTTACAGTATATTGTCAAGCATAGCTAATGATCAATATGATTTTCATGTATTTGTAACCTGTTGATGTCTGGGAATTAAAAAATTTAGGAGGTTCCCAAGGTACTCTTGCATATACTTTGGTATATGTACTAATACAAATAAGGATCATGTGATACAGTAATATATTTCCAAGTTGTTGTTCCAACTATAACTAAATTCAAGTTCCATTACCAACCAATTTCAAAAACCGTCTGCATATCTTGACAATTTGCTCCCACTATTATCACTCACTCAAACGTATTAAGAGTTTTGCAGTATATTCCAAGGATAGGGTCTATGTTTTGGAACTGTTTTATCTATGGTCACTATACATAACTTTGTACTAAGCTTGTACTATTGCATGCTGAAGTGGTAATTTGATCATTGTAACATGTCTCATTGTTTTTGTTATGTCCTAGGACGTCTTTTACCATCTGTTTATACTTTTTGTTACTTGATGTCATAAGAGCAGTAAGAAGCAAAAAATGGGTATTTATTCATCCACTCCTTTTCTATCATACAGTACAAAATTAGAAAAAGTCCTTTGGATTATGCTTTCCTGCCACTCACTGATTTGTTATATATGTAATGGTAGATATCTCCTGAAGATATTAGATGGGAAGGTGATGATCCTGGAATATCCCGTAGAGGTGGTCGCCCTGGACCAGGCCGTGGGATTAAGAAGTCCATGGCTCGTGGTGGTGTAGTTGCTGGGGCAGGAAGAGGTAGGGGGGTTTTAAAGGGTCAGGCCAGAAAAGATTTTCCTTTGACGCAAAACGGTGTTGGGAAAAAGGTTTTGGGTGATATTGAGATGCTTCATACAGATACTCTAATTAAGGAGGTATAGCTGCCATTGGAAGATCATCTAATTGACTGCAATTGTCACGTGTGGTCTGTACTTTTGTCCTTATTGTGGAAATTTTGAACAGGTGGAAAAAGTTTTTGGAGCAAGCCATCCTGATCCCATAGAGATTGAGAAAGCTAAGAAAGTGTTGAAAGTAAGCATCGATTTCTGATGATTTTCTTGCATTATTTTACACCAGCTATTGCAGCAATCATGATGGATATTTGTCATTGTAGGAGCATGAACAAGCCCTAGTTGATGCAATTGCGAGGCTAGAAGATGCATCTGACGGTGATAGTGGTAATAACTAATTACATATAATTATGATATATAATAATAGTTAAAATAAGGATGCACTATCATCTGTTGTATAATTTAATTGTAGCTTTTGGATGGTCAGTTTACATGTGGCAAAGGTGTACAAATTTCCAATTAATTATTGTTTTCCTCCCCATTACCATTCTCATAGGAATGAATGCGATGATACAAATTTCAAACGGGCGAGAATAGAGCATGTATAGCATAGCTTCTGTCTTAAGCCTGCCTCATTATTTAACTTGTCAATTAACTGTTGTTCCTGCAACTTCAATAGCTGCAAGATGAATATATAGTGAAAAAAAGAGAGAAAATTGTGACATGTTTAAGCATATGTGACCTCTGATGTGCTGGCAAGGGAGTTTTCATTACCTGAATTATTTATGGGGGCATAGGGCTCAAAGCAGTGAAAAGGTCTTCTAGCTTTATTCCTTAGGAAAGAATGGCATTTGTTATTTTTATTTATTTGTTTGGCTTAATAGCAGATGCAGAGCATCATCGGTTTTCACAAGGCCAATCAATGGATCAAGAAAGAGCATGGAGAAAACGGCAGTACGATGAAATGGGTGATGGTAGGATGGTAGAAGGGTCTGATGGCAATAAATGACTGACTGACGAGAGATGAGTCAGCACAGAAAGATGGGAGGGGTATTGACATGCGATTTTAACCACAGTTTTTGTATATCCAGTTGCAGTAGCATCTGCCTCAAGTGTTTGTATCTCGTTTTCCCCGTCACGTTCTACCAGCTGCTAGGCATTTGACATTTCATTGGTTCATACATCTTTTCGTTAGCAGTCTGATCGGGTTTAGTCTTTATTGTAGCCTTAATTTAACTCTAAGCTAGGAAAATGCTTGTATTATGAATTTTTTTTTTGAATGCAGTGAATACGTCCTGATCATGTAAAAGTTTGCAAGTGTTCATTTAGTGTGTTTTATCCACTCCTTGATCTTTTTTTATTAGGTTAATATTACTAATAATCCATGAATATAATAAAATATTTAATTTGATATTTTGAATTTAAAAATTTTTTAATTTTATATTTAAATTATAAATTTATTAATTAATATAATATTTATTTTTAACATCATTGTTTTAAATGATTATAAGTGATTAATTGTTTTGGAAGTATTATATTAATTAATAAATTTATAATTTAAATATTATATTAAAATTTTTTAAATTTTAAATATTTTACTGAATATTTTATTATAATTTAGAGATTATTTGTGATATTTATTTACATTTTACTTGAATTTAAAGGTTGTTTGTGATATTCATTTGGTTTGCGAATAAATTTGCGACCAAATTCAGCAGGAGCCATTTTTTCACTTTGATAAGACAGCATTGAAACCAGAGATTTAATCCTATAGATATTGAAACCAGCATTTGTCCCTGCTCAAACAAATCAGTAACCAGCACTAAAGATATTGCACAGCTATCAACTCTATAAGAAGAATGAAAAATGAATATTGACCTGTAAAAAAGCACCCATTTATCTCTTAACAGTGACACAAACTCAATGCAAAAAGCAAGACCTATTTTTTTCAGCACATCAGTTTTCTCTACAACATTGTAGCCAAGAAATTTACCAGGATACACCAAGCAATCTATGCACAAAACTATAAAAAAAAAAAAAAAAAACTATAAAAGCATGTGATACCTCAAAATGATCATTTTTAATATATAAAACCATGACTTTTGAAAATTTCAATTGCATAATTAGCAGACTTAAAACTCTTCCCTTGCTATTATTAATGGATTGCCTCCAACTAAGACCAATACTTGTGAGTACGGAATTACACCGGCAGTGAGCACAAAAAACCCATAACAAATCGATAACTTATCTTTATTGAAGAAAAACTGCATATCAACTAGTTCATTTACCACTAAAGGAAATAAGTGCGGAATTACACCAGCAGTGAGCACAAATACTACACAGAAAGCCCATAACAAATCAAGAAGTTATCTTTATTGAAGAAAAGCTGCATATCAACTAGTTCATTTACCACTAAAGGAAAAACATCAGTCAAACGCATACAATAAACAAGTAATTTTTCACCAACTTCACGCATAGAAAGGAAACACACTCACACAGTTGCCTTGAACTTGGCCTGTAGTAACAATCCAGGCAACCCCTTACCTTTAAAGCAGAGCATGGCAGGGAAACAGAACTTGTAAATTTGGCTTAGAACTAGCCAAAAATAAGAACTCAGGCACCTTCACCTTTATAAATAAAGTGAAGTATGTGGAAAAAATTGCTTCCCAAATTGCCTAAGGCTCAGCCAATAATAAAAATACAGGCATCTCCCCCCCCCACCTTTACTTATAAAGCTAGTGCTGATATTACTCTTCATACATCAATGTATCCGAGGGACAAAGCCTTTGATCATTGCAGATTGTTTTTATATCTACAATAAAATCAGGGAGGAGGAGATGAATTTAAAATCTCCCATTGGCAAGGTGTGGCTGCCAATAGGCTATTGTACTATATCAGTATGTTAGTTGACCAACCAGGACCCTACCACTCAAAACATCTAACTTCAAGTTTACGAATAACTTGGTCTCAAGCACCCCTTCAAGTAAGTTTCATCCATTTTTTGATGGCGATGGGAACAGCTTTCAGAGATGCATGCTTTCCAAAAAATAAGGAAAAGATCAAAGCTCCCAAGAAATTATTGCCTAAAACAACTGTAAAGCAGCCTCTAACATTTATTGTATTTGATTTCTCCAAATTCAGAAAGTACTGATCATAAAATGTGAAATTATTACTAACCAAAACAAGATCACGAGTGACTCTGAATATCATCCTTAGAAAAGTAAAAGTTTTTAGCAACAAACAACACTGAAATCATTGATAAGCCTAAAACCAAAAGTACCCTTTTTAATCAAATTACATGATTAGCACTTTAGCAACAGGTTAGACTTAAATCTGCCTATAAATCATAGAACTTGTCTAGTCAAGATCCCGAAGTCAACTTAGTTTTTTTTCTTCCTTTTCAAAGTAAATTATGCACATAATCTAATACCTATTTAATGGAATCTAAATTCTAAACAAACAACCTAATCAGTACCCAAAACCTAAAAATAATTCACCATAGCAAAACCAAGATATTTGAAAAAAAAAAAAAAGAAGAAGAAAGGAAATGTGAATAATTATATTATACCTGCAGAAGAGCTGACCAACAAGATCTTGTCAGAAGAAAGATTTCGAGAAACCCAATTACAGACAGCAATAACATCCTTGAACTCAGCAAAACCTGTGAAAGAAGCTCTTCCAGTTGATCTTCCAACTCCTCTCATGTCAAAAGTAACAGCCTTGTAACCTTTTTCAGCTAACCCAGAAGCAATCCCCTTTAAAAGAGCCTGACAACCACCCAAGATTGGGTATGGATGGACAAGAACTATTACTATGTTGTCTTTGATCTCTTCTTTTGCTTTGAAAAATCTTGTCCCGAGGTTGACTCTATCAAGAGTTTCCACTGTGCATGACTCCAGTGTGTATTTAGACATTTTTGCAGAGAGTTAAAAGCGAAAGAGTGTGAACGGAATAAAAAGAAAAGTTAAAGCGTTGTAAGTTGGACAACTCAATTCTAACTGGGAGTCATCAAAGTTTTACTTGTTGGGAAGGTTGCTTTGTGAATTGCGAGCGGAAAAACTCTCTGTTTTTCTCAATTTTTTGGATATGGAATATGGACATGGCCATATCCGATTCAGGGATTGGCTACCTTTCAAAGTGCAATTAAAAATGATAACAATAATAATAAATTAAGAATTTATATATGATAGACTATTAGTTATATACTGTAAGTTAATCATTAAGATGAAATCATTTCATTGATGATCCAATATAAATTTTTAAATTAAAATGTTAAAAAAGTTCTTAAATTTTATTATGTTGTTTAAATAAATCTTTATATCTTTGTTATATCTAAATAAACTTTTATTTTTTTATTTTTATCCAAATAAATCTTTATTTTAAATAAAAAATAATTTATAAAGATTTATTTAGATATAAATTAAAGATTAAAGTCTTTTTTGATACAAATTAAAATTTAAAAGCTTATTTGGATATAAAATAAAAATTAAGAGTTTATTTTAATATAATAAAAATATATGGCATTATTTAAATAAAATGATAAAATTAAAAGTTTTCTTATTTATTATTTTAGTCAAATTTTTACTAGCTCCTAATGTAAATACACAAACTTATTTAAAATAATCATTAATGAGTTGATATCTTTTAATTCATTAATAGTGTATAAAATTTATACACTGATAATACTTTAAATATAAAATCTTAAATTAATTAAAAAATATCCTTAAAATATTTTTAAAATTATTATCCTATATACTCCATATGAAATTCTTTTTTTCTTAAAGAAAAGCACGCTAAGCTTTTAAATTTTACAAATAATTTTTCGCTTGTCTAATATTCGATATTCTCCTTATGGAATGAGAGCTTTCTTCTTACGAGAAGGTTTTTAGAGTTTTTTTTCTCAATCTTATTTCTTTCTTCTGAAGTAAACTCAGTTGCTTTGTTTTTAAATTACATGATTAGTTTTTATACTTAAACAAAGGACCAAATTTTATCTATAATAACTCATTCGTATAAATCAAGTACGTCAATTTTTATAGATTGTAAAATTCAAGTGAATCAATCATGCATTGATTATTGACCATAGTGATATGGTAGATGATCTTGATGTTGCATTTTTACCACATGGCGTTCATGTAATTTTTTGTTTTACAAATTGTATCATTGGTCTTGTACTTAGACGAAGTGGCAAATTTAGTCTCTAATGATTCATTTGTAGAAATCAAGCTGTTCAATTTTTATGGAACAAAAAATTTAGTCTAATAAAAAAAAATGGTAGAATTTCTTTTTCAGTTAAGCTAAGATGATCATTGCCTGCGATGACGTTGACTTAAATGATGGGATATATTCATGGAATTTCAAAATATAAAGATGATGGTGTTGCATCTATGTGGGTTTCTTTTATGAAAATTTTGTTTACCAAGGAAATTCTTGAATTTTTTTAAGAAAATTATATTGAAAATTTGGAAATAAAAAAACAAACAAAACAATCCTAACCTAGTCAAATATCAAATCCAAAGGGTTTAGGGAAAGTTGCTTGAAAATTTTGTATACTATTTTTATTGATTTTGAGGATGAAATAGTAAGAAAAATTAATAAATAAAAAATTGTTGTTAATGGATTTGTGGAATGTTTGATGATATACATATATATATATGTATATGAATTTCTATTAAAAATGAAAAAAAATGATTATCTTCCAATAACAACAAATAATCGAAATATTTTCTTAAAAATGAAAAAAAAAATTTTTTTTCTTGAGTTTTTGGATAGCGGTTTTGACTTTTTATATGGTAGTTAGCTAGATGTGGAAGGTAGAAAGAGATTTTCAATAATTTTTGGTTGTTTAATAGGGAAAAATAATGAAATAAGTGTTAGTTTACTTCAAACTTTGGGTCTAGATCTAGGCAATTTGGGAAGGTTTTTCAGAAATTCTAAGCCAATTAAAAGGTTGGAGAGATTGCAAGAATTCTAATTTTTGGATATTGATGAATAGAGGTAAAAGGCAATAAATGAAAATGGGTGATGGATCCAACGAAGAGGCACGACGATCGAAATTTGAGTTTAAAAGCTATCGGTTGGGAAAAAGAAGGAGAAAGAAATAAGAGAAAAGTAAAAGAAAAAAAGGTAAGGGCTTTTAGCTTTCTAGATTTTATAGTAAGTAGGTAAAATGGTGTGTTTAGGGGAAAACGAAAAAATAAAAAATAAAGGAAGGTTAATTTGACTAATATCATAATTGAGTTTGACTTGCTTTAGAAGATCCGACCTAAGTTTTCCAACTCGTCCCTACTAGCATATAGAAATGTCATATGGCTAAAAATACCATATCATTAATTATTATCATATTTTAAAATTTCATGCATATGCCATGTTGTTTAAGTTAATGCAATGTCACCATAATCGATACCCACATAAACATGATTAACAGAGAAATCTTGACACTTTTATCAATTAAACTGAATTTTACAAGCATGAAAGTTAAGGAACTTAATTTGTATAAACAATTCATCCAAAAAAATCCATATAATGCCACATCATCATCTATCATGTCTTCTAAGTTAATGCCATGTCATCATAGCTAGCAACTATATCAACATGACCAACGTAGAAATTCTATCACCGTTACTTAGTGGACTAAATTTACAATTCATAAACATGGAAACACTAGGTTTGTAAAAATAAATCTATCCACCACTTTGTCACTTTACCTAAGTACGTGGACCATTAGTACAATTTGATTTTTTTCGTTTAGTCTATTTTCTTTATGACACCAATCGTTTTTTTGTTTTTTTTTTTTTTTGTGAATCCATCATTTTTTTCTTACATCTAGTTCCTTGTTTAAGATTTATCATTGAAGGTTTATACTTTTCCAATCAACGTTTAAGATATAGTTCATTATTTCTTTATACAATCTACCTTTGCCTTTTAGTTAATTGGGTAATAATCTAAGTAACCGTGTTAATCTAGGTTTTAACTTTTATGAATGAATTGAGAAATTGAAGATTATTTTGACAAGGATGAAAGTCAAAGCAATGCATTATAAAACTTCACATTGATAAGAAAAGTTATGGCAAAAAAATCCTTTTAATTGGAAAAGAGTTTTGAAGATACTGTGAAGCTTATAGTCTTTGGAGATGGCTCCTTACAATAATTCTATTACTTATGAAATATTGATTGCTTGAGCTCTAGAAAAAGGTCCATGGCTAATAATATTACACAACTTGATACTAAAAGAATGAGCCTTAAAATGTATGATAATAAAGATTTATTTTTCAAAGGTCAATTTTTAGGTCCAAATTACAACACCATCTCGCTATATAATTTTCATGAAGTTGAATGTAGTAATGATAGGAAAAAATCTAAAAAAAATTATGGAAATGAAAATTCTTAAAGAGGATGTAATTGGTAATGTTTTTTAGAATAAGATTAGAATTGATACGAGAAAATTTAGCATGACAGCTTTTGGGTTGTTAGGAGAGAGAAGTGAAAGCTTTGGCAAGCCTAAATTAAGTATAAAAATTTGTTAGATTTTTGTTTTGCTTGTGGAAACTTGG
Source organism: Durio zibethinus (assembly GCF_002303985.1). The sequence goes on along the minus strand of NW_019167871.1, from coordinate 17,214,611 downwards.
GCAACTAGCAAAGAATTATGTAATGAAAGTTTAGAAAACAATGCATGATCTAACAATTCAATGATTTATGCTATATCTATAAGCAGCTACAATGCAAACAATGTTGAAAATAAAGCTTTAAGGGAAGATTAGAAGTTGCCCAAGGAAAACCATGTTGGAATACTATAAAGATTTGTAGAGCAAAAATAAAGGATAAGATGCAAAGAAGGCAATGTTACAAGTTTTGGTGAGTGATCAACATGTGGGATTGGAGAAAGTTAAGGTAGTTAAAGGAAGAGAGAAAAATAAGGGAATTGCTAAAGTACTTTAATGTAGTAATGAGCACTGAAGTTAATTAGAACCCTAACCAAATTCCTTAATTATGTTGAGAGAATCTCTTCCCATACTTTCCCTAGGTACATTATGAAATGATTATGATCACCATAATATTGGTTGTTAAAAAGAAAATGATCTCTAACACTTTAGTTGCTTAGTTTGCCCCACAATTTTCTATCATTTAAATCATTACTAAATCACATGTTATCTCTAGTGTCGTTGGCAAAATATATTCATGTTGTAACTACCATTCCAAGTCAAAGGGCAATAAGCTCATCTCCAACAATGTTTGAGCAAAATCGCACCAGTAAAACAATCCTACCACCTAAGAACCCCTATTAATAAGTTATTTCAAAATCATTTTAAGTATTTAACCATCCACCATTCTTTACTAAAACTCTAGTCAAATTTCATCAACAAGTATCTTTGAAGTAATCAACATTAATTTCTTTGTTAAGCTTTTAAATTTTCCTATCGTAGTAATTTTTTTATCATATCTCAATTTTTTTAAAGTTTTGCACTATACCTAGCATTTTCTTAGTTTGGCTTTATATTGTAAAAAGCATTATTATTAGTGAATACTATTTTTTTTCTTTCTTTTATTGACCTTGGGCTTTTTGTAGGTTGGATAATTCTTTTTATTTTTAAGTAACCATCCATGGCAATAGGGATTATCTCATTTCTTTTCATTTTCAATAGAATTTTTTTTTTATAGTTTGTATATCATGATAGTTGTATCTATTTTCTTCTCTTCTTCAATTAGTTTGCATTTGAAGATTGGGCAAATTACAACCATTTTCTAGTAGCCATAACTTCTATAAAAAGCAAATATCATAAAGTCCTTCATACTCCACCTTTTTCTAATGTGTTCTACCATCACTCTTTTTACTAAGTCTTTTCCAAATTAATGTCAACAAAAATTGTTGCACATTTACCTCTAGCTAAGTCTATTGAAAATATTTTCAAAATATAAAAATTTTAAAGGAAATCATATTAAACTATTAATAGCTTAAGGTAAAGTTCTATGATCAAAAGGATTGATTTTAGACTTAAAGAATCAATGAAAGAAAGCTTACCATAAGAGCAGTCTATTGCCTTAGCAAAAGCTGTCAATTGCCATATACTAGCCTTGGAGAGCAATTTACTGCCTATGTTAAAGGAGTTGACTACTACGCATTCCAAAAAGGTACCAAAGTCTTAGTACAAAACTTAACAATAAAGCAATTGATTGCCAACCCTAGGCAACTGACTTTTATAATTGTAATCAATTGTTCTATCAATTGCTTTCAGTTTTTAGTATTTTGGAATTGAAAGAAGTTGACTGCCCTAAGGAAACAATCAACTACCTTGCTTCGTGAAAAATTTTGAAAACAAAAAAAATACAAAATGGTAATCGACTATCTTTTAGGAGTAATTGACTACTTCTGTGAAAAATTGTAATTTTCTAAAATGTAAAAAATGATTTTTATTGGAATGAAAAGAGTGAATATTCAAATAAACTATTATAACTTTAATGATATAGAAATGTATCTTTCTGATTAAAGGAAATGATGTTTGATTGATACAATACAATCAAAGAGTCACGACTTTAGAATTTAATATCTATAAATCAAGATAATGAGTGTTCATTTAAGATGGTTCAATAAGTTCAAGATATGTATAAATTTAGAAAACTTTCTCTTTTCTTTTCCATTCATTCAAAATGATTACTTGTTTCTTAGCATTGTTTTGTTGCAAAAAGATTTAAGGAAAGTGATTTTGATGGTTTTGGTGGTTTAGTTTTTCTATTGCAAGGTAAATCAAATATAAACTTTATTATATCTTGGAGGCATTTCGATATATACCTTTTGCATACCTAATTGGTAGGGATGGAATAAGTTTTAAGAAAAGTGACATTTGTAGTATGCCTAGAAAGCATTTCATATGTTCTTTGAAAACTCCATCTTAGGTTCAAACAAGGATTGAAAGGGAAGACTACAACGAAAGTCACAAGTGGAAGATCATCATCAACTACTAGTTTGTGAAGATTTAAGTCTTGGAGCCAACAATCTTAAGACTTATTTTCATTCATTCAAACTTAAGATGGAAATGTTTAAGGGCACATGGAAAATGGTTATAGTGTTCCAAAAATTGTAACAAGATTAATGAAACAATTTGTGAAGAGAGGAAATGGTTCAAACATGAAGGTATGTGAAGAAAAGGGAAAAGAAAGTTCTCATAAAAAAATGATTATAATTAGTTTTCACCAAAAATCATATAAGTCTTATCCAACTTTTAGTTTTTATACATGATTTTATTACCATATTATTTTGTTGTTAAATTTATTTATAAAATGTGGTAACAACTATGAATAGTTATTTAAGATGGATTTTTTTAAATTCATTTTCGTTCTCATAATTCATGTATTTTCATCATCATGAAGTTGGATTTTGATACGATTTCCTAGCCTACTACAAGCAGATGGATCGTACAAATAATATAATGGGAAGTATTAGAGTATCAACTTTATAGACCTAAGGCTAAGTGCTATTTCTACACCTTTGGTATATTTGGTTAAACAAAAGATTTTTGTTTCCGAATCAATCCTACATAAAATTAAAAATTACCAATTAATAAAATCTAACTATTATAAATTATGGAAATGAATTAACTAAATAAAAGATTTACAAAAATGGAAAGTTACTAAAAATAGTAAGTTTCTAGAAATGGAAAGCCTAAACCTTATTCAACTCTAAATCAATTTTTTTACCCAAAATAACTAAATGTAATCAAAACTATCCTAGCCTAAATTTCATGAATAAAAATTAAAGAAATTGTAAAAACATGAATTAAATCTATACTTTTAAAAAAACTATACAAATAAACAAACAATAAGGTAAAAATTACTAAGACATGAAGAAGAACTTAAACATGATTAAAACTAAAGATTAAACATTAAAACAGAATTTAAAGGATGGAAATTAAAAGAATATAGAAAATTAAACAAGCATAAAATAAAGCCTAGGTATCTTACTTGACATATTGATCTAAAAGCTAACCTAACATGCATGAAATGAAGTTAAACATGAAAACCAGTTGTGCTAACTTAAAATGGGTTCAAAATGAAATAACTAACCTATAAACTTACTTGCAAAAACCGAACCTAAATGAAAAAAAAATGATATGGAAAATCGAACTATAAAATGCAAGGTGAATGAAACCTATGTTGCTATGAAAATGTTTACTAACCTAAAGGAACTATTAAAACATAATACATGACCCAAAAATAGATTAAAAAATGAACAAAAAGGTTATTGGTGAAGGATTCCTAAAACTGACCAAAATTGAAGCAAAACAGTTTTGAAAATTGGTAATGAAATGTAACCTAAACTAATGACCTAATGAGCTATATGCTATCAAAACTGAAAATGCTTAATTGCTACATGAAAATCAAAAGCACAACATCAAAATAAACTTTAAAATGAAAAAAAAAAAAAAAGGCACAGGCAATTAAGAGAAAAAACTTAACATATAGTAGAGAAAAATCGATTGGAAGATGCATGAAGAAAATGAAAGGCAAATGCAAGAAATGAGACATTTATGGCTAATCATTTAATCAAACATGTAAGTAACATTTAAGCATGATTTAAAAATATAAAATAAACATAACAAAGAATATAAATTGCATGACAAATTAAATAATAGAATATATAAAAATTAGGCAGAATTTAAATGGCAAGAAATATAAATTACAAGAAAATAAAGCACACAAATGAGTCAAGCCATTGGAACACTATGACGTAATCATCAAAATAGAATTCAAGGCCATCCCCTTCAAGCTTCAAAGAGCTCAAATAACATGCAAAGTTGTTGGAAATTAAAGGAAAACTGAAAGCTAAAAACTAAGAATGAAAATTGGTAATAAAAGAGAAATACTGAAATTGAATTTAAACAAAGTAAAAATTACAAAAGTTAAGTGTTTGCAAGGAAAGAAAATGTATAAGCTAAATGAAGGTTTAAAGAATAAGATAAAAACTAGAAAAATAAAGTAAAAGCAACAAGCAAATGGGGTCTCAAACTAGGTCTGGTCGGCTAACAAGAATACTGCTGCCAGCCTTAAGAGACTATTACCAAATGCTTAGGAAAAATAAAAATGGGGAAAAAGAGGTCAAGTCTAGCTTTTGGGATCATTTTATAGCTAAATAAAGGGTCTGTTAATGGTTGATCAAGGCTCCAAATGGTGCAACCTAAACCCTAAAAAAATGCCAACTCATCCAAGGAAAATTATAGAATTCTTTGGAGTTAAAAATCGCACACTATGAAGTAGGGTTGTCCAAGTGTAATCACTCCCATGTGCGGCTTGTTGAGCTGGTCCCATGGTAGTCCTTCAAGGTTTCATGTGTTTGCTGATTTTTCAAACTTCTAGAAACCTAAAGGCAACTCTTTTGTATGCCCAAATGGACCAATGAGAATGTAACAGCATTTCAGGCCAGCATACTCTCTAGTTTCGGCTTATATCGGTAATGTGACTTCCTCAAGCTTCAAGGAAACACCATGTCAGCTGCCAACTTAGCTCCAGCTTAGCCATTTAGAATCATCTCCAAATCGTGACTTTAAAGGAGCACGGTAATTTGCAAATTTCAGCTTTTGCTTAAATGGTTGTTGTGCTTCCTTGGTGATCTTTATGCTACCTTTTTGGCCAATGAGACTACCATAAAATTTCGCTTCATCTAAGAGAATTTCCAGCGCTCTAATATCTTATTAAAGCCTTAAATGACAACAACCAAAATTCTAAATCTTTATTCCTTAGGTTTGGCCATGATCTCATGCATATGAATCCACCAGGTAGTCCACTAGTTACTACTCCATCACCTTTCTTCTTTTTGACTTGATCAAGATCAAAATAAATCCTCAATGAGCTCTTGATCATCATTGATTCATCCTACCAAGAATTCAACCAAGTAAATCTTCAAAAGTCAACTTTTTTTTCTATGATGCACCATTGCATTTTGACTTTGCTCCAACTTGGTTTACTTAGCTTAGTTTTGATATTTTTGGTTTCATGGCATCCTTAGTCCATAAAATTCATGCTTAATGACCTTGATCTATATGTTTGGATTAGTAACCTACTCAAATCATAAAATAAACAAGCTTAGGAGATTTGTAAGAATTGATAAGGAACAAACTCAAATTAAGTTTAGAATGGTGAAATTCATAAAATTAAGCCTAGGATAATTCTATAAAACATAGAATTATCAAATTTTCAAGAAAGTCATCTTTATAAAATGAAAGGTAACTATTAAAATGTGTTCATGGTAAGTTCAACAAAATATCAATGAAGATGATTGATAATTTTAATATGGATAAAGAACATATCAAAAGGTTTTGTATGAAATTTAAAGTGTTGTGCATTTATTTTGGGAATAAAAGGTTATATAAATGATAGGTGAATTTTTCCAAGTAAAAACAATTATAAAGTAATATATTATTATGCAATTGGTGCAACAATAACAAAGAAAAAAATAATTGCACAATAAAATATACAAAAGCAAATGATTGATGTATGATTAACGACATACACAATGTGAGAAATTACTTTTGTAATTAACAAATGATAGTGTAGATATTTAATTTTATTCGAAATAATCTAAAATCATTAAATTAGACTCATTTTATGAAATGTCAAAATAGATATCAAAATTGATAATTTAAAACGATTCATTTTCAGGCCCGAAGAAAAAGCTTGACAAATGGCCCTTTAAAAGAAAAAAATGAAGAGCTCAATAGATGACCCTTTTTAAGGGCCCATTTAGAAGTCCCAATAGGACAGATTATGGGACTTATTTTTAGGCCCAATTTTTTTTAAAAAATCCATGTACAAGCATAAAAACTTGTAAAAGAAAAGACAAAAGTTAGTGATTTTTTTGTACAAGTAGTGGAGGAGATGGGGCTGGTTCGAAGTCTAAATAGGGGGTACCCCAAAAAATGATGTGAAAAGAAAAGAAAAGAAGGAAAGAAGGAGGTGAGGGAGTTAAGGAAAAGACGAAAAAAAGAGGCCTTGTAGAGGAGAAAGATAGGGATTTTCCTAAAAAGAAGCCAACCCATAGAAGACAAAAAAAAATAAGGTAACTTCTTACCCCTCTTGGCTGATTTACCAGTATAAAAAAATTGGTATATTTCTATATAGGGTTTCGATATATTGATGCTTTTCACCTATGGTTTATAAACATAAAAGAGATTACTTGCTAACCGATAGTTTTACCATGAACTTGATGGGGCTGCCATTCTTTTGTTGGTTGTTGGCATTGATATTTTTCATTTATGGTTTATAAACATAAAAAGGACTACTTGCTAGTTGATAGTTTTAAAACAGTCCATGGACTTGATAAGGCTGCCATTTTTTTGTTGGTTGTTGTATATAGGACCATAAGGGTGTTTCATTTTTCATGTTTGCTGATTGTGGTATTAAAAAGGTGATTTTTATTTTACTTAGAAAATAAGAAGAAGAAAAAAAGAAAAGCTTTCTGGTTTAAGGAACAAACAAAAGCTTTAAAAGGTTTTGAGCTTGGAAAGCTCTATTCCTTTCAATAACTCCAATGTTGTTTTCTCTCTACAACTTAGGAAACTTAGGTCCCCATTATGATATGTCTTTCTTGACTTGTGTAACAAAAAGAAATCTTTTAAGAAAGTTGGTGCCTTTTCAAAACTTGGGAGAGAATAGAGCTTAAAACCAAAATGAAATTCGTTTTTAGGCAAGTCTGGGTCCAGCCTTCGTATTTTTTTTTATCTTCAAGAATTTCAAACCAAAGAAAAACGGGTCATGGATGAACCTTTTCCTTTAGTCTTAGGGTCTGTTTTAATCCATACACATAGAAGCTTAAAGCACCTCTTTGTTGGGCTATTGTGGCATGATGTACAATAAAGAGAAAATATGTTTGTTATTTTGGCATTATCTTATATAGATGTCGAAACTCCATCCTGTTTGCACATGTTGTTTTTTTTATCCTTCTTGTACAGGTCTATGTTTAAAAGCTGCAAGCTTTGCAATTATTGCCTTGCTTGTTCTTCGAAATTTAAAGCTTAAAATGGTCACTGTTGTTGTTTATTGTTTTGCTTGGACTACCGCATGTACTTAAGGTGTCATTTCTTTTGTTTGCATGGTTTTGCTTTTCCTACATGAAAGTTGTTCATGGGGAAGATTTTTTGGGAAGGTTGTAATCCTCTTTCTACTACAAAAGGATGTGGTTGGTGTCCATGATCATAAGATTTTATTTTAACAGAAAAACAATAGTCAAATAGGAAAAAATATGGACTATCTATATAATATATATATATATATATTTTTTCCTTAAAGCTGGTTTCACGATTTTTGTCCTTGGGTGTCGATTTTGCATAAGCTCGAGGTCTCATCTTCATTTCTTGCATAATAGTTTTTTAATTGCATGAGTTTAGAATCCCAACAATTGCCTAGTTTTAGGTTCTGTTGCATGCTTTTTGTTTATAGGAAAGTTTAAACCTTTTAACTCTTTTATTGATAATGTAGTACAAAAGGTGGTCCTATTATTAGTAAAAATCATAGCCATAATATTAACACCATATGGGCGATAACGGGGCCATGGTGGGGGCCATGATGATGAGATTGTTACATTGCATATGATACTTTGCCTTCCTTTTTGTTAGTTATAGGTTTAGGTTTTCAGTTAAAATTCTCTAATAAATGAATTTTTTAAAATATAAAGCATCAAGTTCGTTCTCAATAAAGATTTATTTTTGTGTATGTTAAGTTTATCATGCCTATATGTATATTTTTATGTTGTTTAAGGTTAGTTACAAGTTTAATTTTATACATTTTTAATTTTCTTATTAGTTAGATTCCTATGTTTGTTTTAATTTAATCTTTCATACTTTAATCTATGTTTGGCATTTTATTTATACAAAACAAGTAATAATAATAATACGAATAAAATTTTCTAAGGATGAAATTTTAAGGAAGTTCGAGTAGTAATTTTTTAAAATTTTTGTATGAGAATATTTTTCATAAAAAAAACTACCAAAGTAATAGAGTATTTTGGAAAAAATTGAATACAAAAGAGTTTTATTTATCTATTTCCCTAAAATTATGTGTTGGTATTTTTTTAATAAAAATTAAAGATTAAAAATTAGAATAAAAATAAATTAAATTAAATAAGAAAAGAAAAAGTAAATCAATCTCCAAGGATGAGATTTTAAGGAAGTCTGAGTAGAGATTTCTAAGAAAACCTTAGGTAGGAAAATTCTTTTAAAATACCACTAAAGTATCAAGATTTTAAGGAAGTATGAGTAGAGATTCTTAAAAAAACTATAAGTGAAAAAATTCTTTTAAAATACCACTAAAATATCAAGATATCTAAAAAAACTTTTAATAAAAGACTTTATTTACTTTGTTTCTTTCAAAATTTGGTAATAATAATGAAATAATTAAAGAGTTTAAAACAAATCAAAATGAGTAACAAAAATTATAACATAAATAATAGTAAGTAATATATTGTTTTTCATATGCATATTCTATTTTATTGTTCTACGTTATATTATCTTAAATGTAATGAAATTTCCAATGATGAAATTCTGAAAAGTTCGAGTAGTGATTCTCAAGAATTCCTTAGGTGAGAGAATTTTTTCTAAAAGATATTGCTAAAGAATTGAGATATTTAGAATGAGTTTCAATACTAAAAATTTTCGGTAATTTTTCACCTCTAAAAAATGAATTTTTTGCAATGGCATCATAAATTAATTCATGAATATCATATGTCGAATATATCAATTATAAACAATAATGAAATTTCCAATGATGAGACTTTGAGAAGTTTAAGTAGTGATTCCCGAGAATTCCCTAGGTAAGAAAAGTCTTTTGAAAATTATCAAAGTATTGGAATATTTAGAAATTTCTTTTCAATACCAAAAATCTTCATTTTATGATTATTTTCTTTAATTTGAGTAGTTTTACGTAATAATATAAAAATATGTATTTCTTTTGGTAATAATTTATTTATAGATAATTATTTATTACATGACTTTTAAATATTAATAATTATTATAAAAGCAAACAAAAAACCTTTGATGATAAGATCCTAAAAAAATTCGAGTAGTGATTTTTAAAAAAATTTTAAGTAAGAAAATTTATCTAAAATGCTACCAATGTACTTGAGCATTTAGATTAATCTCTGATAAAGATTTCTCTATTTATTTTAAAAATGCCATAGATTTCTCTATTTATTTTAAAAATGGCATAGATTAATCTCTGATAAAGATTTCACCCATTATAGGTTTTCAACGAAAAATATTTAATATAAGTAGGAGTGGTTCACTAGCCATTATAGAGGTTTACACCTCACAAGAATGTAGGTACTTTATTTCTTCCTAAAAAAGGTTAAAGCCCAAGTGTAGAGCTCATGCATGTAATGTAGATGTGAATGTGTGCCAAGGAACATACAAACCTTTCAAACATTCTTAGAATAACCTTGTCCTAAATGCCCCACAATTATTAAGAATAGAACAAATAATAATAATTTAAAATAAGAGACATAAGTAAAATGTGCATGAAATGTAAAACACACACACATACATTTTTTTTGAATTTTTGGAAACAAAGAAATAAAAATCAAAACATTTTTTTCAACTTTTTTTTCAAAATTTTTTTGAGTTTTGATTTTTTGATTTTTCCACTTTTTAAGAAAACAAGAAAATTAAAATTAGGGAACTAAGATTAAATATTAACTAAGACCATTAACCAAAATTTTAGCATAACATAGAATTAATATTTGGCTCGACTATTTAAAAATGTGTCTCCAGCGGAGTCGCTAAGCTATTGCATTTCAAGATAGGAGGTGGTGACCCGAGTGCCAAATGAATGGTGAATAGGAAAAATGAGGGGCTTAAAAAGCATTTTTTGATAAAAACAAAACTAAAAGTCACCGCCAAACTTTTTTCAGGTGTGATTGGCCATCTAAAATATTTTTCCTTTTAATAAAACATTCAAAAGATTTTAAAAAGTTTTATAAAAAAAAAATTAATTAAGGTTTGTGAAATCGAATTTATGGTTAGGGAATCGCCTACGTGTAGGGAAATATTAGCACCTCTATAGTATCCGTTAAAGATGGTACTAATTAAATACATGTTATCCTTAAACTTCGATTAAAAATGGTCCTATTTGGTGTTTAAAAATTAATTCCTCTTTTTTTTAATCACAAAAAAACTTGAATTTTTTCTTTTTGAAAATAGATCAAATTTTGAAAATGACAATATTAATTTCTGGATCAAAATGAAAACAACTTAAATATCAAGGCATCTTTTTCACTTTCTTATATTTGGTAGAGCTTCAAAAATATCTTTAACTTAAGGGTTTTCAAATTACCCCACAAAATTGAAATAATACCTCACATAAATAACAATCATCGAGAGTCCCCTACATTTAGGCTAGATCTTGATGACAATATTTACGTGAAAGATTATCTTATTTAAAAATATTTTACTTTGAAAACTCATTTTTGAAAACAAATGCATGATATACATGAACATGATGTATAATGAATACAATATGAATGACATGGTATGAATGCATGACAATTTGAGAATGCATGTGACAAAATAAAAAATGAAATGCAAATGTATGAATAGGATGAAGGGTTGGTTTTAGGGTTTGAAGGTTGGTTCTAGTTTGGAAGGTGGTTTAAAGTTTAGGGTTTGAAATTTAGGTTTAAGTTTAGGGTTTGGAATTTTGGATTTCAAGTTTGTGGTCTAGGGTTTGGAATTTAGAGTTTCAAGTTCGAGGTTTGAAATTTAAGGTCGATGGAAAAATGCATGTGACAAAAATTGAATTACAAGAATTTTATTGCTAAAAATGTAAATATTGATGCATGTGACAAATGCATGACAAGAGAACAAACTAAGTACAAATCTATGCATTTAAAAAACTAAATTATAAGCAAGATGTGCATGTGAAAATATAAGGAAAATGGATCAAACACTAAAAATTTTTAGAACTTTAAAGATATGTTCCACCACTTTTTTTTCTTTTGAAATCCATGCAAATAGACATAAAATTCACCAAACAACCTATTCAACAAACATATTATTCAAGGAAAATAAACACATTGAAAACTTGAAAAATCATGCAAAAACTCAAATATTAAAATAAGAACTAAACACAATTTTACCATTAAGATCAAAAAGAAGATTTGGCTCAAGCATGGAAGGCTTGATCGAATGCTTCTATAGCTTCCCACCATCACTTATTCATTCATTTAAACTCAAATATGCATTAAACATAAAAGATATTCATCATATAAAAGCATTTCTACCATAAGAGGAATTCCATCAAACATGTAGCAAACTAGAATAGCATGGTAGCCATAAAAATTATAACATGAACCAAACACCAATATATATCACTAAGTAGCCAAAATTCATGTAAAATACAGTCAAACTTATCATTGAATCATCATAAAAACATTTAGAAGCAAATAAATCATCAAGGAGAACTAAAAGAAGGTTCAGCCATGCTTGGTCAAGCCTCCAAATGGGTTTTAATGGTGGATTGGCTTTTGTTTTCTTTGATCACATGTCTTAAATCAAGCTATGTGTTAGTTTTTTGAGATTTTGGATCAAATTTAAGGCTTAGAACACAAGCAATAATGAATTTTTTTTAAGAAAAACAAAAAAAGAAGGAGAACCAATATGAAAATACAATAATATGTGATGAAAATACAAGAAATGCAAGATAGAAATTAGCAAAATTATACCTCCAAACTAGCAAACTTCAAAGATGTTTTCCTTCCTTTTTTTCCTTTGGTTTTTTCATGTTTCTAGCCTTTCCTCCTTCTCCTCTTCAACGTGTAATCCCAGCTCTTAAATGAGCATGAAAAATATCTCATATAAATTGAATCTTGGCTCTTGGATTAGAGGTGCATCTAATGGTCCATATTCATGCCTTTTCTCCCTTGCAAAGAGCAATCTTTCACCATTGGATTTAGCTCCCTAAGATGATCACACAGTCTAGGATGTTCATTACCAAAGATTGAATTTTTAATGCTGTTGGAACCAAGTGAAAAGATCATTTTGCCCATATTAGAAAGTTTTCGATTTCTAGGCTATTTTCTTCTAAAACAATGCTCCCTTGTTCATTTTGTGATTTTAAATCATCAAAAATCATGAACTAATATGAAATTAATATTTGAAAACTTTCATGAAAATCCAACCTTTAAAATGTCAAATTACAAAATTACCTTAAGGGGTATTTTGGTAATTTCATGATTCTCGAGGTGCTACCAAGGTTTTCAATGCACCAAATATCATTAAATATTATAGAAACATGATCTAAAAAGTTTTGAAAAAAACTAACCATAAAAAGGTCAAATTATGAAAATACCCCTAAAGGGTATTTTAGTGATTTAACACATTCTAAGGTATGATCAAGGTTTTCAATATTCCAAAAATCATTATATAATACAAAATCATGATTTGGAGGTTTCATGAAATTCCTACCTTAGGAAAGTTAAATTACAAAAGTACCCTTAAATAGTTTTTTTATAATTTCACACCTCTTAAAATATGGTCTAGATTTTTAATGCATCAAAAATTATTAAAAAATATTCAATTATGATTTGAAAGTTTTTAAGAAAATTTGCTTCAAAAAGGTCAAATTACAAAAATACAATTTTTGAAGTGCAATCAAGTTTTTCAATACTTTAAAAATCATAATTTTCAATTAAAAATCATATTGACTCCAATTGGTTATGATTTTTGAAAATTGACCCAAGTTTTAACTGTTTTGATCGATTTTGATGAATTTTGATCAACTTTGACGAAGTTTAACTAAATTTAACCTTGAAACATTTGGATCAAGTTGATTTGAATTTTGATTTTTAAAAACTTATCAAAATTTTAAAAAAAAATTTGAATTTAAACTAGGTTAGATTTTGAGAGCTTCATCAATGGTCAAATTTTATCAAATAGAAATAGGTGTTTATAGTTAGTTGTAAGGTATGTAGGGTAGGTTACTTAGGGGAGTCTTGTCCTAGTCATCAGGAGAATATCTATTATGTAGGATATAACCCCAAGCAAACCAATAACCTTATGTTTCCATATACAACCTAACTTAAAAGAATAATCCAATCGTTGCTTGGAATCAACAACACAGTAATCCTATCTTAGTTTAATCTATTCATACACCACAATAGCTTCAATATACTAGACTATGAAACACTCTAGGTTTTCATTCTGTATATTAGTAATAGCAACAGCACCCATACCTTTACACATCTAAGTGTCCACTTATGCCACCTTTTGAAAAGACAACCTCATTCAAAGATCTCTTAGATTCCTTGATCAAAGCCCAGACCTCTTTGATGCAGACTTAAAACACCATGTTTCATAACTAGACTACTTTAATTAAGAACCTAAAGACCTAGATAGGTCAGCTAGCTACCTTATTTAGTACCCAACCTTAGGATACCCTACCTAGTAACACAAAAGTTAACCTTGAAAGAAAAGGAAAGAGTAACGCCAAGCCATCACCCTTAGGAATGAGAAATAGGTAGCTAGTGGCACAGTCTAGGTAGGTTTTCATGATGTAGTAGTTGATGAGTCTAAGGGAAACCTAGTTCAAAATAGAGAAAAAGACAAGAAAGTGGATGATAATGTAGTTATTATCTAGTTATCTCAAGCACCTACTTCGAGCTTAGTTTCTAGGTCATTTAGGCTTGCTTCTCCTAGAATCGAGCCACCTAGGCTGTATATTCTTTTCCCTTAAAGGTTCTAGATACAAAAAAAGAGAAGCAATTTTTAAAATTTTTAAAAGTGTTTTAAGAGTTGCATATGAGCATACCTTTTATGGATGCATTAGAATAGATGCCTATCTATGCCAAATTCATGAAGGATATTATCTCTCAAAAGAGAAGAATGGAGGATTAAGAGACAGTTGCACTTACCAAAAAGTGTACATCTTTTATTCAAAGAGGACTACTTACAAAATTGAAAGATTCTGATAGTTTTATCATTCTTTACACTATAAGTAGTGTGTCTTTCAATAAATTAGGCACTAGTATCAACTTGATGCCATGGTCTATTATTAAGAAATTAGGCATAGAAGAGGCAAGGTCCACCTTGGTTACTTTGCAACTAGCTGATAGGTCATTAAAATATCTTCGAGGGATTGTGAAGGATGTCTTGGTGAAAGTAGATAAATTCATTTTGCTTACTGATTTTATGGTTCTATATATGGAAGTTAATAGAAAGATACCTTTGATTTTAGGGAGACATTTTTTAGTTATTGGTAGAGCACTTACAGATGTAAAAAAAAAAAGAGTTATCTGTGAGAGTTGGGGATAAAAAAATAACTTTTTATGTTTTCAAAGCTTTACAATTCCCTAATGAGTTTAATGAGTGTTTTAAAGTAGATGTGTTTGATAAAATACTTAATGGTGTTATTGATGATGAGTACTCTGGAGATACTCTCTACAATCTTTTTTATGATAGGTGTGTAGAGAATAATTTAAAGTCTATTTATGTTATGCACACATTTACACCTTGCAAGCCTACTGATAACACAAAGTCGATAAATGAGTCATTATCTCCTTTCGAGGTTCTCAATACTTCCATAAGTACACCACTTGTTTTTGTGATGTCATTGAATGATAATTCATGGGGATGGGAAATTTTAAGAGTGTTGATGATGAAAAGAAAAAAAAAGTTTTAGTTGGAGAACAAGCCATTGGGATACATTTCTTAGTGCATTTAGAGTCTATAGTCTATACCTTCAGCTAGTACACTTTTTATTCTTGACAAAACCATGGATACTTTGAGTTCTCTTTAGATTCAACCTACACCTACCTATCCTAGTCCTTCTAGAAATGAGAGTGATGGGTTAGTTGGTAATAATGAGATATCCATGTTGGTTGATTCACTGGTTTTTAAGAAAGCTCAACTTAATCATGATTATTATATTCTTTCTATGAAAGAGAATGTGGAAACGATGCAATAAGGATATGATATGGCTAATGTTAATGATATGTCAGTTAATTGGATGTTAAAATCAAAACCCATTTACCTTAGTCCTTCTAGGTGTAAGGTTAAAGTTTTTGTTAAAAATTTCATTGTCATTCCTACTTACCCATACAATCCATCATTAAACTCTATTTTGGATGAGATGGTTAAGAGAGAGGTCCTTAAATGGTTGGATTCAAAAATTAAGTATGGAGTGATCACTATGATCATGAAGTTTAGACTTTATTTTGATAGTCTAGCTTTTGATTTAAAAAAAAAAAATCACTTCTTGAATAGCAACCCAAGTTTTATTTTACATGTTATTTTTTTTTTGTTCATGTTTGTATTTAGATGTTTTTTCTTTTTGTTAACACTACCATTTTTTCATTCAGTTATGATTTGTTTATGCATATTGATGTGGTTTCTTTGTGTAGTGGTTTTCTTTGTTGTGTAAGTTGAATAAGAACTAAAAAAATGATGCACTAGTTTTGGCTAAAACTAGATGAGAGATTTAGCCATCATACTTACATTATGATAAAGGAGTTCTTTTAATCATATCTTGTGTTTTATTTTTTATTCTTTGCTTATATATTAAAGAAAATGTATTCTTTAAGTTTAAGGCCATGTGAAAATTGCTTAAAACTTTTGCAAATTTTTTTTAAAATTTTACCTTGAAATTACGCTTGACTTGTTGAAATTTGAATCATTAGTATACTTTCTTATGCTAATTCTTTATGAAGCCAATGATAGGTAGAGATTGAGAATGAATTTAGTTTTAGGCCAAGATTGAATATTGTGTGAAAGATATGGTGATGCTTAAGTTTAGTGACTTCTTAAGTATGTGTTTTCATTTGTGAGTTAATATTTTGATCATTGATTTCAATTTTATTTAGTGATTGACTATGTGAGCATGAGTTTTTTTTATTGGCCTTTGATGTTATGTTTCATGTTCTAGAATTTGTTTTGAGTGTCTCTCGAATTGAAATCATAGAGGACACATGATTAGGGAAATGATATAAGCAATCTTTGGATCGGTTAAGCCTTTTCAAGCCAACCTTGATATAATTCTTTCATAGTCACCTTATTTGAGTCTAATGATAACTTTTTTTGTTATGAAACCACATTACAAGCCCAAGCCTTTAATTTGATATTTTTTATCTTTTTGGTCATTTACTTTAGGTACATTAGGACATTCTTACATCATTTATGAGCTATGCATTATTAGAAAAGAATGGTACAACTTGGAAAAAGAATGGAAAAATAAAAAGAAAAATTGAAAAAAAAAAGTCAAGCTAGCTTACAAAAAAAAAAAAAATAACAAAAACAATAAAGTGGTAAAAAAAAAGAGAAAGAAAGTGGGTAAAAACAAAGTTTGGGGGTAATTTTTTAGATAAGCTTATATTTCTTTACTTTGAGAGCTCAACAATGACTAATCCTAGACAAAGTAATGCATTATTAAGGTACTTGAGCGTAAAATATCTTTTATCATACCTTAATCCTAGCCTTATATTACAAGTTTATAAAAGTCCTAAATGATCCTTAGTCATATGTTTATCTACATTAGTAAAGAAAGGTGTGATTAGCAAACATATGAAACTTAAACACACTTTATTGATCTTTGTTATTAAATTTTCATCTTTTGCATAGCATCACTAGATTACATGCAAGGATCTGTAAAAGGTATTGTTTGCTTTTGGAACCATAGTTAAGAATAAACTTGACTTAGATTGATACTTGTATATTAGCATATGTTCATAATTTTACTTTAGTTATATCTATTGATCAATATATGAGGCATTCATGTTGAATGAAGCATTGAAAGTTAGTGATGATTCTTGCTCAATCTTGTTTTGCTTGAGGACAAGCAAAAACTTAAGTTTAAGAGTTTGATTGCACTAAACTTTTAGCATTTTCTTTCTTGTTTTAGTGCAATTTCTCTTGAATTTTGGCTTTTTCCTAGAGAAATTTAGCAAAAATACTCTTAAATGCATAAATGTTCAATGTGTAGGTGAAAATATGGAAAATGAGGATTTTGGAGGTTTTGGACTCATTTTGGAGGATTATTGGTGCTAAAAGTTAGAAAAAGGCTAAAACTAGTGTGTTTGTGCTCTAATGTGGGGTTTTTCTTAACTTCTTCTATAATTTCTCTAGCTCAATTGAACTATATTTCAAGTGTCAATTCTCATATTTTTCATTTGAAAATGTCTTTCTTAGCTCATTAATGCATTATTACCTTTATAGTATTTTTACAAGTGCTTAAAAAGCAATGATGCATTAATGTAATTGGAAGCTATTTTTAAACTTGTAATTTTCCAAAATTTTTCCAAGATGCATAATGCATATAATGTCCACTTAATAGCTTATATTTGGTAGCAAAATGAAAGGAGAATTGTTTACAATTACTGCCAAAATGAGGGAGCCAAGTTCAACCATGGCCATTGGATGCAAAGACTGTATGATCAAAAGAGTATGATGCCAATTTGAAGATTTAAGGAAGGACCAATTGGAGCTGCTACGCTGGCCATTTTAAGGCTTCCTATTGGACACAATGTTGACTTCTTAAAGCTTGTTAGATCATGGGAAAAAGGCTTGAAGTAAAGGGAAGTAAGAAGAAAAAAACTAGAGAGCATAAGATTCAAAGAAGTTGAGAAAAAAGGATTTATAAGAAGGGCAATTAGCTAAAATTTTTTGCTGTATTCTTATGGGTTGAAGCACCTCCCATTTATCTATAAGTAGGGGAAAGTGGCTGGCCATAAGGGACTTTTAACTTAGTTTTTTACAATTTTCCATTTCCTTGCGTTTTACTTTCTTTCTCTACAAATAGTTTCCTTCTTGCTCATTTAAAATGCTGTTTGGAAGAAAATTGAATTTATTTTCCTGTAAATTTTACTTTCCTTACTTTAGGTTTCAATGCATTTTATGATTTTTTCAGTAAAAGTTCAAAATTGTTAAGATTTTGTGTTCAATTTCAATTGATTTCAAGTGTTCTTTAAAGCTGTTTGGCTATTTGCGTTTTTGACCTCTTTGTGATTTTTGAATTAGTTCTTGCTCAAATCTTGCTTGTGTTGAGCCAAAATTTTTTCCTTAGATTCTAAATCATTGATATTTAAATATGGAGAAAATCTCTTTCAAATTAAATTTACATAATTCCATATCTAATTTCAAAATTGGGGTTGAACTTATTAGCAGAGTTAGATCTTGATTGAGTGACAGTAAATCAAAGGACATCTCTCTTAGCTAGGCATTTGGTCTGCAATTATTGCATTCAACACTTGTCAATTCATCTATTTACTTGTTAATTGTCATTTGTTTGCATTTAAATTCTTGTATTTACTTGCTGTTTGGCTAATTCTTCTTGCACTTGCTTTGATTTTCTTGTTTTTACAGTTGGTATGAATTATAGTTCATTGATCTTGAATTTTAATTGTTTTGTGAGATTTCTTTGTTGATTCATGTTATAAACTTATAGATCTTGGTTGTTGTAGCTCAATTTGAGTTCATTCCCTTTAACAAGTTCTAGATCTAAATTTTCTTTTCTTGACTCGGTAGTATCCAATTCAAACTTTGTTTCAGTTTCTTCCTTTTTTCTTGTTAGTTATTGTAATTTTTTTTTTATTCTTGCTCTTCAACTTAGTTTCTCTTATAGTTCATTCAATGTTCTTTCAATTTGCAATTCATGTTCATGCAATTTTATATGATTTAAATCTAGACTTCTAGCTTGAAATTACGATTTCTGGTTTTGCAACTTAACTTTAGGTTTTCATTTTTTAGCTTAGATCTTGCAATTTTTCTCATTACTGGCACTTTAATTGTTTTTACTTTAGATCATTACTTGTTTTTGCAATTTTAAGCTTCATCCCTTTTAATTTGTTGCAATTTACATCTAGTTTTGCTTGTTAAACTTTTGGTTTCCAACCTTGCACCTAACTTTTAGCTATGCTCTTTCTTTCTTAGATTTTCAATTCTAATCCTTGAATTTCACTTTGATGTAGTTTCAATATTTTTGTGCATTTTATTTTTATGTAATTCCCATCATGTGCGGTTAATTTCTTGAATAATTTTTAGAAGTTTCTTTTGTTAGAACTAGAAGTTAGTTTGGAGTTAGCTAAAGTTAGTTAATTCAGTTACATTGCTTTAGCTACTATTTTTGCTGAATTTTTTACTTGTCATTTTCAATTCTTAAATTAGATTTACATTTTCATTATTAATGTCATTGCATTCTATTTTAGCTACTATTTTTATACATTCTTTTTCTTTGCTTAGTTCACATATTGTAAACCTATATCTTACTATAATCATGCTTGAGGCACTGTTTGATTTTATTTTTTCTAGATAGTTTAATTTCATGCTTACCAATTGATTGAGCCAACTTTAGGTAAAGTGTGGATATAATCGGTACTTAGGCTAAGGATTTCTTTAGCTAATCTTTGTGGGGGATTGACATCCAAACTTTTTAGTCTCTATTATTATTTGAACATCCTGTGCATTTGTAGAATTGTCTAATCATAATTGTATAGGTAATCTTAGTAATCTTACTCAAACCCCTGAGGTTTCTTTTTGCAAACCAATTAGGTAGTAAAACCTGACAAAATAGTATCTCTTCTTAAGAATCATTAAGTGGTCTTTTGGATTTGAGAGCATTAAGTAGTTGTCATTCCCCAAGCCTAACAAATAAAACCCTTCTTGAGTTTCCAAATTTGATATAGTCCATAGAGGAAAGTTCATGGATGAAAAAAATAAAATAAAATGCTATCGTGCACATAAAGAAAAGCTATCATGGTTGTCTTATCATGTCTAATCCCATCAGAATAAACATTACCTAAAAAATAGTATACTTTATACTTAGAATTTTAAATAATAAAATTTAATTAAAAATTAAGGTTCATGAAGTGAAAATTTTGATTAGTTCGACAATAGATCAAATTAATCGATGTAATTCAATTAATCAATTATGACAATTTCAATCGGTTCAATTAATAAAAAAATTAAATCAATTTTTAATTTTTTAATTGAATTAATGAATTTGATGTTTGCTCAAACTTAAATCTAAATTCGAACAAGCTAAGTTAAGTTTGAGGGTTTGGACGAGTTGATCAATCCTTAGACACATTTAGCTAACAACCAAGTATTCCTTTTAACAAAAAAAAATTGCTAGGTAATTTTTTAAGGCGTACACCCTTTGATAATTATAGAAACTAGGGTATTATAGAAATTAGAAACTATAAAAACTAAGGCTTGAGAAAACCTTAACCTAGATGGATTTTGCATATCTGAAGCTATATTTGAATTAAGGTAAGAGGAGGAAAAGGAAAGAAAAGAAAAAGAAATAAAGAAAATTTTCTTTTGTTTGGGTATAGCATAAATAAAATAAAAGAAAGGGAGGGATGATGTGTCCCCTCACTTTTGACAACTTTATAAAAAAGAGTTATTTAGACTTGTTTTCTATGACTAAATGAGTTACTTTTGCTTAGTTCTTAGGTAAATAAGGTTCAATTTACTCCTAATAGGCTTCATTTTTTATTGTGTAAGAAATCTTGAAAGAAAGATTGAATCTAGAAGAATCTTGAAAGTTCTACATCAATTTTGGAAAATTCTTGATGCATTGGAATGAATCTTTTACTATTCTTGGTATGTTTTTTATGATTCTTGAAGTTCTTCGAATTTTTGGAAATCTTGAAGTGAAAAATGTGTAAGATTTGTTTTGCCAAACTTGGAAAAGTTAGAATTATTAAATCTTGATGAAAAATTCAAAAAAATTTAGAAAATTCATGCAAGAAATAAGCAAGGCATGTTCAACTATGGTGAATGTTAGATTTGAAGATTCAAGTCGAATGCAAGTTTATGATAGCTTATGTAGGTGCACATGCATGAGATTACTAATGGATAACATGATAGGAAGTCTTTTCTCATTGGCTAGGAAAGATTACTTGGAGGTTTATGTGACATGATGACTTGAGAATTCTATTCACATTGGAAAAGTCTAACAACCCTTGGTTTTCCTTACTTAATTTGGAATTCCTATTTCTACTAGGAGTTGCATTTATTCCTACTTAAGGTAGGAATTGCATGAATATATAAAAGTTGAATAACAAGGGGCTAGCATAATAAGAAACAACCAAATTTTATAATTCTCTAAAAATATTCCAAGAAAGAAGTCCAAATCAAAAAATGTAAGAAGAAGTTTAAGAAGATCCAACTTGGGATTTTCTAAAAGGTATGTAGAACATTAAAAGAAAACCATTCTTCTTTTCTTTCTAGAAATTGAAATCATCTCATTTCTCCTTTGAAAAAAAGTACAACATATCAAGAATAGAAAAGGCAGTAGCTACTTACCATCTAAAAGCCAAGATTCGGTTAGAGGAGTTCTTTTAAAGAGTTCCACTTCCATTCAATCAAGATTAACTTCAAGAAAGACTCTTTCCTTCAAGAAGTTCACTTTATTCAAACCTAAAATTCTACTATATTAGAGTCCAAAATAGCCAAACCTATCTTAGAATTCTTTGTCTGTAAATACTTAGTTTTAGGCATTAGGGAAAGAATGGTTGGGTTGATAGCCCAACTATAGCTTTATAGGGTTTACTTTCATTGTTTTCTAGTTCTTTTTAGTTTAAGGCTTGGGGTGATAAACCATTGTTATTTTAAGTTTTCTTGCATTGTTTTCTTAAGTTTTCTATTAAATTTAATTTCTTTCAAGTTAATTTAAATTTATACAAGTTTAATTTAAGTTTTCAAACTATTTCAATTCTGTTTTAATTTCATTTAAATTCAAACTCTTTAATTTTCTATTCTTGTTATTTATTTTAATTTGCTGTTTTAATTTAATTCAAGTTCAATTCATGCAATTTAAGGTTAATTTAGTTGTGCTCTATTTTGGTTTAATGTTTCTCAAGTTAAATTTAGTTGCACATGATTTCAAGTTATTAGATTATGTTTAATGTTTATGCATGTTTTAAAGTTTAATTTGCTTAAATTCAATTCAGTTAGTTGTGATTTAAATTTATTTACATTGTTTATGTTATTGCATGTTAGTTAAGTTTAATTTGCATGTTCTTAAGTTTAATAAATTTAATTTGCATTCAGTTTTAGTTAATTTAGTTAGCTACATTTTGTTTTGAGTTTAACTTATATCTTTGCATGTTTATTTGTTTAGTTAGGTTACTATTTAGTTATTGTATGTTAATTTCAGTTTAAGCTTGTTTAATTTGGTTTATTGCATAAGTTAATTTTTTGTTTTGATTAGTTAAATAGATTAATTTAGTTCTTGCATATTAGCTTCAATTTATCTAAATATTAGTAGGATATTATAATTTTGGTACTTAATATTAATTCTATTTACAATTCTCATGAGAATGATCTTAACTTATAACTTGTATGATTTGTACGCTTGTAAATTCTTAATTAACTTTCTCTCAATTTTCTTCATTTTTCAATTATCTCAAATTGAGGCAAAAGCTAGAGACAAAAAGAAAAAACATTTTAAAAAAAATGAACCGACAACTATACCCTAATTGTTATCTTTAAATTCTAAATAAAACCTTTATTAGTTTTCAAATCTACCTATTACCAAATCTTCTAATAGTTCTTAATCAACTTTTTTTTTTAATACTTTCGACTTCTACTAAATTTATAGCATAATAAGAACATTTAAAAGTTTAATATTTACACAAAATATTAATTATTTTTAAGTCTGAAATGGGGATGATAATTAAAGACGTGCTACAATATAAGTATTTACACTACTACTAAACCCATACTTCTCACCCTCAAAAATAAAAGCAATAATCATTATGTTTTATGCTCCCAATATTTTAGCCTAGTAAAGCATCGTCTTCAACTATGCAAATGATAATTTAATAATCACCTTAGAAAAAAATTTTAAAATTTTTTTGTGTATATATAAATATATATATAAAAGATAAAATATTTAGTTTAATATTATATGTTATTTTATAAAATAAAATTATAATTGAATAAAATATTAGAATGAATTTTTTTCCTTTTTTTTTTAACCAAACAATGATTATTGTAATTTTTTTTCTTTTTTTTTTTTATTAATTTTAGCTAAGTGATACATGTATTAATTCTTTCCTTAACTTCAAAAAAGGGTTTCTTTCCTTTCATTTACTTTCTTTTCTTTCCATTCAATCACAAAAAAATACTCCTTGTTAAAACCTTCGCATGAAAAGTCTTTGTAACTTTTTTCGAAATTCAATTAGGAGTTTCCTAATACCTTTGTTGGTTAAAATAATAACAAAAAGAAAGTGAAAAGTTTTTTGTTTTTTTTTTTTTTTGATAGCCGTTTTTTATATGCATAAACTTTTATCCATTTTCCCATAATGGAAGGAATATCAAATTGTTAAACTCTAAGTTGAGTCTTTCTTGTCAACCAATTCTAAGACGAGCTTATCATTCATTTAGTCAAAAAAAAAAAAAGAAAAAAACCTATCATTCATCTGCGCATGCTGCGTACACCAAATGGCTGCCAACCATAAAAACGTTCTACAAAAGTGCCACAACATTTTCAAACTATTTTAGATTTCTCTTTTGATTCTTCCCTCTACCTCTAGTTAAGTAAAAACACTAGAGTCAGAGACTTAAAACGCATGAAAACCAAAACAAAGAGCCAAAACGAGAACACAATCAATACTATTATATTATACATTATACAACATACTTACCATCACCTTCTAGAACGTTTCCTAGCCCTCCCAGTACCCCCCACTCCCACCTCATTCTCAACGTTGTCTCTCCCTCTCTTTCCGGTCGTCGACTCCGCTGCAGCCCTCTTTGATGGCCTCCCAACCCCTCTCTTCACCCTTCCACTCTCCTCTCTCGCTCCTCTTCCACCTGAACTCCGTGTTACCCTCTTGACTTCTCTCCTCCTACCCCTCGCCTTCTCTTTACTATCTTTACTCTCATCATCCGAATCGTCGACGTCGTCGTCATCATAATCATTGTTATCATCTTTCTCTGTCACTTTACTGGGTGAGTTTTGCTTCATTCTTTGCAAGAAACTTGCCGCGCCTTGTTTCTTTCTAGCCATGTTTTCTTTCTTATCCACCTTGAGCTCCAGAGCATCATGAGAGCTAAGCTCATTACCACCATACTCATGCTTTGTCTCCCCATTCTTGCTGCTTGCTCTTAATGAGTTTCTGCGGCCTGAAACCGCTCTTTCTTTACTTCTTTTCTTCCCAATGCCTTTGTCATCAATCCCGACAAAAGAACTAGTATCAACCTTCTCAGTTTCCTTTGGTTTCTCCTCAATTTCTCTTTCCTTTTTATCTCCTCTCCTCGTAGCATTCTGGGCTAATGCCTTGATAGAACTACGTTTACTGCATGCAACTATCGTAGAAGATTTGTTGGGTTTCGAGAGAGATACGGGGGGCTGGTCAGTTTCGGGCTTTAAAGTCATAAGTTGAAGAGAATGTTTTCGAAGCTTATCGCTCATTTCCTTCAAGACCAAAGCCCGAAGTTCTTGAGCAGCAATATATTCTGGAGACGTTTGGCGGTGAAAAACAGTTATATTGTTGAATAAGAGAAGGAGATCCCTGAAGAACTTTGTGGTGCAACCAGAGTAGACACCTTTATCAAGCCTGGATTGAATTCTTTGGAGATCCATATGCTGCTTAATGAGGTTTTTGTACCTTTCAGATTCCTGCAACAATGGTAAAATCATAAAATTATTCACTGACAGGTTAATTTGACAGAAGCCAGGATACAGAAGCTGGACCTTCAGAGTTTTCTGTTGGTATTCCTTAATCTAGATCTTTAGAAGTAGCAATCTATATATTACTACTAGTATTAATCAAATAATTAATACTTAACTTCACTTTTCCTTACTAGTAAAAATTTAGTTAATTAAACTTTAGTATTAAATTCTATATTAATTTAATTGACTGACTTGTTTAAGACGCTTTAAACCGTTGTTGGCATTTAAAAAAATGAATGTTTTACTTATAAAATACATTTACATAAACACTTTTTTATAAGTAGGTTTTAGTCGATGTTACCAGTAAAATTAAACCAAAAATCGTATGATGATTCATATTTTACATTATTAATTCCACCAAAAATAATATCATTAAATTATAAATTTATAATTATAGGATCCAAATTTGATTATTTGAAGCTTAAAAACAAAAATAATTAAAACCGCTCTGTGAAGATGATGATAATAATAATGATAATTATTATTATTATTATATCAAGAAACATAATGTAAAGGCACCCAGATTTCCTTAAAAATGCAAAAAAAAAAAAAAAAAAAACAATAGTTATTTTAAGCGCACGCTGTGTATGGCAAAGCACATGAAAAAAATTGGATGCTAAATAGGAGAATATATATATATATATATATTTGCAACGTCAATGCATTGTGAGAAAAATATAATTAAAGACATAATAACTATTGATGAATTATGACTTTTATTCACGTAGAATAAATAATGATTAAATATATTTAAATTATAGTTGATAAAAAATGAAAGAGATCCGGATATTCAAAACAAAATCCCATCCTAGAGCCGTGACAAAGGGGAAAGAGGACTATATATCGGCAACCAAGCAATCTAAAGATTACAAATCTTAGCGACAAAAAATATGTAGAGGCTCTAAAGGAAAAATGAGTGCATCAAGCAAATATTGAACTACCCTATAATATTCCTTTTGGATCCCACAAAACCCCTTTTGCATCTCAACTTGCAAAAATCAAGTTGCTATTATTTTCCGTACTAAACAAAGTATTTTTAAATTAAATTTCAAAATTTTACACTGATTAATAATGTTGAAATTCATTAATACAAATAATAAGAATAGTAATAATATATAAGTGGTACAACTTTTTGGTGAAATGATCAAATTCCTTCAAAATAAATTATTCAAGTACTTATGTGTGGAGCCAGCCAACAACCTTATAAACTGGCCGACATCACTCAATTTTAAAATTTTGAAAAAAAAAAAATCTCCTTAAGAATATATCTTAAAAAAATCAATTATTTTTTTATTATAAACAAACGAAACTAGAAACTGTACTATCTCAACTCAAGCAGCACTTATCAATAAAAAGTAAAATTGAACATTATTCAAAAAAAAACAAAAACTCAAAAACATACAGTTCAAGTGAGAGATCATCAAAGGATAAATTAATTAATCATTTCTTTTATTTCTTTTGATTAAATTATTTTATAATTAATGTGTATTAATTAGTCCAAAATAAAAATAAGAAAAAAAACTTAAAAATAAAAAACCAATCAAGAAAAGTATAAAATAATAATAACCTAAAATTACGTTATTTAGGATTTAAAATTTATATTTTAGTCCATATTTTCATTTAAAAAAAGTTGGACATTTCCATTGCGGAAGAAAAAGTATTAATCCATATTCAATAAGAGAAATGTTGATGATCTATAACCGTCCACAACGTGCCACATTAAGCCTAAGACTGGTCTAAATTACGGGAAACCCCCAATGTTTACGTCATTCTACCGGACTAGCTAGGTGGCAGGCTAAATAGCTCCTAGCCTCATTCCCGCACCATACAGGAGACAAGAGTCATTTCTCATTTTCCCGACATTTTCAATTTTGTTTTTATTTTTTATTTTTATGTATTTATTTATTTATTATTTAATTTTTTATTGTTATTAAAAAAACAAAAAAATTCCTTATTGGTTAATATTAATATATTGATATTTTAAAAATTACCTGACTCCGTTGGCGGCGGTCGAAAGCCGAGCCTAGCCGATGAGAGCGGATGATCCGGAGGAGCCTAATCAAGGACTCAGGCTTCACCGCCGAGACTCTCATCTTGGCGGGAGAAAACTCATTTTCCTCACGCTCCTCTCCGCTGCTACTTTCACCTCTACTACTACCACTACGACGTTTCTTCTTCGACAAGCTCGACGAACTTTGTACGTCACTCATCTGCTTCTTATTATTAGGTTCTTCGCCATTTACTCGTTCATTACCCGGCCCTTTCCCGGTTCGAACTAGATCAGACTCATTCGCCGCTCCCGGTTCGACCGGCTCTGTTTTAACTTGTGCCTTTTTCTGTCCTACTACTTCCCCCTCATCGTTTTGTTCGTCTTTAACGATAGTAGTCGTTGTCGTCGTCGTCGTCGTGGCATCCTCAGGTTTTTGACTAGTGGAGTTGGACTCGTTGAAGGATCGATCACCAATATCACCGGAATCCTCACCGGCGGTGTGTTTACCGGCGATGATCTGTGGCGGTAAGTTATTCTGCCGGTCATCCAGATCTGTCTCGTCTTTCAAACTCCTCTCTCTTTCCTCCACCAATCTCTTGACCTTCAATTCCAGCGACCTGTAATCACAAAAAAGCAACCTCTTAGATCTCACCAGAAGGCCAGGAAACTACGTAATCATTTCATAAAGGTATCGTCATTTGATTTCAATTGTTTACACGATCGAGACGTCACGTTGTTGAACCTCCCGACGAAGCTCTTCGACACGAATCCTCCGTAGCTGGTCAACCAAACTCGAGGAAAAAGCGGCGTCGTTGGGGGATATGAAGCGTCGTTTAAGATCCATAAACTTATCTTGACAGAGTTGAGGAGTGAAAGAAGGAAGAAGAGAAGAAGAGGAAGAACAGATTCTCCGGTTCTGTAGTTCCAAGGCGATGGAGTCCCAGCTGTTAGTGCCATGGCGGTTGACGGCACAGGCTAGGAGAAGCTCCTCTAACGTACCCCAAAGTTGCGCGCTTGTTTTGTGTTCCCTAGCCATCGTACGCTCACGTCATCATCATCATCGATATCATTTTGTTTCAAAAAACTAGGGTTTTATTTTTATTTATTTTTAGTTTTTTTTTTTTCGGTGCTGTTTTGCGGAATTGCCGTTTTGATTGGGGTTCTTCTATATTCTCATCGTCGTATTTTTCTTCTCTATATTATAGTACTAGATTTTATTACCAGCCAAGCCATGGTTTTAAAAATCGTTTTTATTTTATTATTTATTTTTGACAGTATTTATACAAGCTAGTGTTGGGTGGGCTATGTGTGTGCGCCTTTCCTCTGTGGAGTTTCCCTGAGCTTGGGATTTTTGGTTTCCCACGTCAGTTTGGGCTGGATCGGATCATTTTTCTACAGTTAAGGAAGATGATGGACGACTTGCTTTTATTTTTCACAAGGCTGGGTCTTGCACTTCGTTGCAGTATTTTTTTAATTTCATTTTAATTAAAAATTAATAAATTTTAATTTTTATTATAAATAAATTACCCAAAAAATAAATTTATTACAAATAATTTATTAAAAATATTATAAAATGCTTTGTCAGTCCTCAATTCAAATTTAAGGGAAGTAATTATTTATTTAATGTCATCATATATTTCCTTAAAATTAATTTTTTGAAAATTTTAATCTCTATTTTTATATTTATATTGGACATGTATAAAAGAATATAAGAGGTTTTGTAAGTAAAATAATTTTTTATTTTAATTATAAATATTTTCATCTATTATTAATTATTTACCATATTTCATTTTTACAAACTTTGTGACTTTAATTTTATTAGTTTCATATATTTTTATTTATTCTTTATGAATTTAATTAACTTTCATATTAAAAAATTTTAAGACTTTTTTAACATTTTGGTAGATTTAATAAAAATTTATTTATGAATTTATTTAATTTTAATTTTGAAAATTTCTAAGACTTCATTACTACTTTCATGAATTTTATAAAATTTTCGTCACTTTAAAATTTTACTTTATTTTTTACATAAAATTAAACTATTTTTAAAAAAATTAGCATTCATTCATTTGGATAAGCCAAATAGTGCCGTTTGGAAGATCTCACCTATAAAAATGGTGGATAAATTTTTTATTTGTATTGAAAATTTGGACCCACCCCATCCAAAAAAAAAAAAAACATTTTTCATGAAAAACTGATAAATTGAATACCATTCAGTCTCATTACAACTTTCCAAGCAATTAAAATTAAAATTCAATCATTAAAATTACAAACCCAATAAATATTTAATTCATAATAAATTTAGACATTTGCCACATTTAATTTTTTTAATTTTTTAATTTATTGTAATATAAATTTTTTAAAAAATAAAAAGAATAATTTTTTTTTTTAGAATTATGAAAATATCCTTTCAATCAAAATTATCGAGAGACAGCAAAGGATAATTCAAATCTCCACTCTTTCTTCTAAGAATGATTGGAATAATAAATACGAGAGTTCAAGTTAGGAGGCTTTTCCCTATCCACAAGCAGGAAGGAACATAAACAGTTCAAATATAATCAATGATTAAGCCTCTCGATTCTACCAAGGGCCATAGCCCTTGGCCCAATTCACTGAGGATGCTATCACCCCACTTCCAGCTTCTTCGATCGAATTAAAGAATTTAGACCTTTCCTGATGGCATCAAGAACATTTGTAATTTGTGAGTAAAAGTGTTCATTGGGTAGGGTAGGTCCAGTCGGTTTGGGTTCACATTACTTTAAAGTCAGGTCATTTCAAGTTTGATGATCGATTGTTCAGAATCGAATCATTAAATTCCGATAATTTTAAGGTTAAAATATTAAATATTAAAATCAAATCAATTCATTTTTAATTATTTTAAATTTAAATTTTAAGTTGTTTCTATTTAAGTCATGTCAGAATTAAATTAATCTAAGTTTGGATATTTTTATTTTTGAGTTAAATATATTAGAAAATTTAATCAACTTCTAATTTAAATAACTCGGATAAAATTTTTAAATTCAGACTAAATTTAGCAGCTTTACCTATTAGGGTTGTTTAGGGTTCGAAAACCCAAATAATCCCTTCCCCATCCCCTAGTTTTCTATTCTAATAAAATTTTGAAAGGTCATTAGATTAGGGAAATTTTAGATTTTGAGGGTAAAAATAATTTTGGAAAAAAAAAAATTAAAAAAATATATAATTTTTGGATTTTGTTCACTCAAAAAATATATAAATTTTGTGTTTGATTTAGAGGAATTTAATATTATCTAATAAAATTTTTTACTATATTATCATTGGTAACACGTAAATAATATATGATATTTATAATACATTACACACGAATAACATGATTTTTTGTTGAAATTAAAGAATTTTAAATATATATTTTAAATTTTCAACAAAGATAATTTTATAATCGTAAGTACTATCCTTAAGTTGGTTGTCTCTATGCAAATTAAGTAAATTTTATATGTTTTAATATTAAATAAATGTATTTAGATTTTATATGTAATAATATTAAGTAAAAATATTTTATATTTTATTTTAATTTTGTTATGAGTAATAATAAGGATTACATTTTTTATCTTAAAAATATGATTTTTGTTAAAATTTTAAAAATAAAATTTATATATCCATAACATTTTTATCTTAAAATTGTAGTTTTTATTAATATTCTAGAATTTCAAAAATATAGTTTTAATATCCATTACGTTTTTATTTTTAAAAACATGATCTTTATTAAAATTTCATAATTTTGAAAATAAAATCTCAACATCAATTGTGTATTTATTTTAAAAATGTGGTTTTTGTTAAAGTTTCAAATTTTCAAAAATATAATTCAATATCCACTACATTTTTATCTTAAAACTATGGTTTTTGTTAAATTTTCAAATTTTCAAAATTATAGTTCAATATCTACTATTTTTTTAATTAAAAATACATCATTTTTTCAATATCCATTATGTTTTTTATCTTAAAACTACGGTTTTTGTTAACATTTTAAAATTTTAAAAATATAATTTTAACATCCGCTACATTTTTATCTCACAAACACAATTTTTGTTAAAATTTTAAATTTTTGAAAATAAAGTTTTAACATCCATAAGTTTTTTTATATTAAAAACATAGTATTTTTTAAA
Source organism: Durio zibethinus (assembly GCF_002303985.1). Next base: position 17,183,458 of record NW_019167871.1, on the reverse strand, counting down.
ATATCAGAAATTTGAAATTATAGTTTCAGTATTGATTACGTTTTTTTATTTTAAAAATATAATGTCTATTAAAATTATAAATAACAAAAATCACATTTACTTTATAATTTTAAGAAATTAGAAAGGATAATATAATTTAAAAATACAAATAAGTGAGGGTAAATAAGGTAAAATTTTTGCTTTTCATCTAGAATCTAAAAACACCTTAGAGAGAGAAAAAAATTTTTATTCTACCAAACTTTCCTCTGTTTTGACACTATTAAAAACTTTTAAAAATTTTATAAATCACATTGAGTAAATCAAACTAAAAATCAAATTATAAAAAATAAAATTTCAATCAAAAATCTTATTTTCTCTCAAATTAAATACCTCCTAAAGATTTTTTTACCATCGTTGCATCCCATTCCCACACTAAACTAGTTTTTTTTTTTTTTTCAAGTTTCTTATATACGAAATGAGGTTCAAAATCTTCCAATAAACACTAAAATATTATATATTGATAGCACGAGTAAGGCGCACAGTGTACGGGATAATCAAGAAAGAAAAAAAAAGTATGTAAGGTAGGCATTGCAACGATAAGGTAAGGCACATAGTGTATTCTTCTCCATCTTTATTATTAGATTTTTATATTATATTTTTTTTGTACTCATGCTTAATAATTATTTTAAACTTAATTTTATACTCATACGGATAATTTTCATATTCGTAGTTTTTTAAAAAGGATAAAATTAAAATTTTTTGTCTTTTTTATTTTACTATTTATGTAATTCTTTTATAAATATATATTTTTTAATAAAAATATATTAATTTTAGTTCATTTAAAATAAAATTTTATATTATTTAATAAAAAATTTATTTACTAAATATATATAAAGTATGAGTACGGAATAAGTGCTATATTACCTGTCCATGTTTTCGTATAGGATAAAAATTTAAAATTATATCTATCCTCATCTCTAAAATTTAATATCCATTTGCATCTATATTCAAATAAAAAATCAAATTCTCTATTAAATATGAGTAAAATTAACATCCTTATCGTAAAAGATAATTAAAAAATATATAAAATCAAAGAGTATTAGTATATATTATTATGCATAAAATATATTTTTCCATATATTTATACATTCATTTGGAATTTTAAAAAGCTTGTATTAGCTTTATCTTTTTCTTCCTTCATTGTTTTTGCTAATATATATATATATGTTTTTGTTTTTTTTAATTTTAATAATGTCTCATATTGGTTGGAGAATCTACTTCATTAATTTAGAACTCCCATTTGTGAACTGAAGATCTAATTAGGAATTTGCTTATGTGGCTTTCTACTTTACATGTCCATAAAACTTAAATTTTATTAATTTTCCTGATAATTTTTGGATAAAGTTGTAGTTGCAAACTTTTTTATTTAGGTTACACTTTGATTTCTACAAACATCTTATTTGTCCAGGTTTTTATTATTAATCTTATTAATTTTTTTTTTACAAAAAAAGTTTTAGCTGAAACTAGGAAAGAAAATTGGATGGAAAGAGGAATTGTTAGTATTGTGTTGGGATTAAACTTTTAAAACTCAAATTATTGATCCAACAAGGATTAGATGGTTGACTAAATAAAAATAATGTGTTTAGTTTAATTCGTGGGAGTAAGCCGATTATGAATTTAAGTTGGATTCTAAGTTAGAATTGGGGTCAGAAAAGAATTTTTAGAATTCTTCTCTATTTATGTTAGGATTAAATCCGTATTTAAAGAATTACCCATAGCTTGAATAGTCAATCAAGAATTGGCAGGAAGAAAAGCAACAAATTTTTTGTAGTGATCTTTTTATCTTCGAAAATTTTTGGAGTGGAGTTCTTGTTAGATTTTAGGTTTTGATTTGGAGAAAAGTTAGATTTAGGTTAGATATGAGGAAACAAAAATCAAAATCAAGTTTAGGGATTTGTTCTATGAATTTTTCTAGATTTCTTCCTGGGTACTTTGAATTTTTTAGTTAAGTTTTCTGGTGACTTTGAATTTCCCATTGATATTTCTGGTGATAGTTTAAAGTTTTAAATGAAACTTTGAAGTTTTCAGTGTCGACAACTAAGTTTCTAAAGAGAGGTTAGGGAGAACTCGATACAGCGAGAGAAAAAGCAGAGTAAAACTAAAAGAAATCATTTTTTTTTTTTTTTTTGGCTTTTAATACTCCAAGGAATGATATCATTTTTTGCTTTAAAATTTTTTAAGGATCCACAACTTACTCGACAAGGATCCAAGCGCCAACTTAGGTAAGTTAGACCTGTTTTCTTTTCTATTTTTATTTGATTTTCTATTTCTATTTCTATTTATTTATTTTAAATATTTTTTTTTGTTTTTTTGGATTATTTATTTTGATTATTTATGTTAGTTTTTCTTTTTATTATGCTTGTTTATTTATTTGCCTTAACATTTATTTGCTTATTTAATTTGTAAAAATTAATTTGAAAAATATAAATAATTAGGAATAAATGAAAATTCTACCAATCACAAAATTCTAAAAAAGTTATGAATGTGTAATTTTTTTGAAAATTTTAAGGTAAAAGAATTTTTTCTCAATTCGATCAAGGCGTTGCAAGATTTAGAAATTGGTTTCACTATAAAAATTTTATTTATTTTTAATTTGAGATAAAAAATATTAAAATTAGAATAAATTTTGGTGATTTAATTTCCTTGCATGATTAATTGTTAATTATTAGATAAATTGTGCTTAGATGTATTAAATTTTGTATTTGGTTATTTTATTTTATTATAATGAATTTGACTATGTATATTATTACATATTTATATGTATTTCTTTTCATAAAATATTTAATAAATTAAATGATGGAGTCTCTTTAAGGAAACATGCATGTTACTTGTATACTCTTGAGGTAAGATATATTTTTAGAAGGTTGAACAAGGTGTAACCTAAAAATATTTTCAACATTTGTACAATAAATGAACAAAAAATAGTAAAGAATAAGAATAAGTTGGGACAATGTTAATTAAGGTTAAAAGAAAAATATTAAATTAATTGACACCAATTTGTGGGCATTATAAGAGTGCTATAACCTTACAAGCCCAGTTTTGTTTAGAACATTAGAACCTGTTCTTTTTGGAACCTTTAGAAGATAGATTTACTTAGGTGACCAATCATACTTAGATAAAAAAGATTAGTTATAACTTCATGTTTTATGTCTAATGAATTAGTTCGTAAACTTGCACATTATGTTTGTTTGGCAACTCCGCTGGGGACTTAGAAAGTCAAACGAATTCTTAATCTTAGGTTGTTTCAAGCCTTATTTTGGTAGTCTTAATTTAATTATTTTTATTATTTTTTCATGCTTACTAATTTGTTTGTTTATTCTTTTTGTTTCATCTATTTGTCTTAACAAGAAAGTTTGTTAAAACTATTTTATATTTCTTCACACACAATATGCATGTATTTCATATATAAGCTCTTTACTCGAGCTTTGTCTTCTTTTAGGAGGGAGTGAGTACTTATACTCTCATGAGGTGATAACTGAAATTTTCTTGCTCAAACTGAACCATTTTCATTTAAAGCCTATCATGGGCGAGGATTGAGGTGCCTTACTAATTTATAATAGAAGATGATGTAAGGAACAATTTGATAACTTTTAATTTGTCAAAATATCCTAACCCAGCATATAGAAACACCTAAGAATATAGCTTTAAGATAAAGCTATACCCACCAATTGTTTAGAAGAACTCAAATTAGGACACGTGAAAGAACTTTTCTAGTTTCATTTATATGAATTTTGTGGTAAAGTTGACAAATTTTGTGTTTATCTAGTCTTTCATGCATTTTTATATGACAAACATTAGCACATTCATACATTATTCATCCAAGCATCATTGATTTTTTATGTATCTAGCATCTAATGCATGCATTCATCCATTTATGCATCATTAAATTGTTATGTTAACCTAGGCAATCATTTGTTCATCTATACATTATTATAGGGCAAACACTAACTCATGCATCCATTCATTATTGCTACATGTAGTCATTTATCCATTCATGCATCACATGTAATATATGCGTTCATCTATTCATTCACGCATAAAAAAGAATTTCTTTAATGAGTTAGGATGATTTTTGGCATTTAGTAACATGTCATCCTAATTGTGATAAAAAAATGTTTAAAGATAGCTCAATCATTGGAGAATTTTAGCTAACCTACCCGCCATTATTATAACCCTCATACTTAAACAAGGCTTATAAAGTAGGAAAATGCTAGTCGAATTAAAAAGGTTGAAAAAACCCAAATGGAAATCAAGGAAGACCTAGAGAAGATTATAGAAATGGTCAACAAGATAAACAAAGGAAAAATTGTAAAGAAAACTCCTACTTTGCAAGATCGTCTATCCCAAGATGTCATGGACCCCTTATACCCTCTTACGTATAATCAATATTAGGCCTAAACATCTTAAGGGATACAAGCATAGCAATTTTTTTTGGGACATATCCATATCCTGAAATGCCATATGCAAATCCCTAAAAACCATTCTAGATTTATACTAATCCCATTTTGGTGAAAAAGCATCTGATCTCGCTCAAGTTCCTGATTGAATGATCTTATGGAATAAGAAAAACTAAAGATAACCATTTCTAAGGTAATAGAGGATTCTTCTACATAAAAGATGAATCTACTAGAAGAAAGACTTCGAGTTGTTGAAGTAATAGATTTTTATATATCCATGGATGCATCTGAGTTGTGTTCGGTGCCTGATATGGTGATTTCACCTAAATTCAAAGTCTTAAAATTTAAGAAGTATGATGGGATTAAATGCCTTGTAACTCATGTCACAATGTATTATTAAAAAATGGCCACTCATACAAATGATAGGAAGCTATTGATCCTTGTATTTCAAGGTAGTCTCACAAGTTTTACAACTAAATGTTGTGTCTAATTGGATAAGACCTGCATCACCTTACGAAAAAACTGGTGAGGGCATTCATTACTTTATATAGATATATCATAGATTTAGCTTTAGATCTTTTTTCTTTATAGAACATAGAGAAAAAAGCTACTAAGGGCTTTGAGGAATATACTAGAGGTGAAAAGATGTTGTTGACCAAGTCCAACCTTTTCTTACAAAGAAAGAGACCATAATTTTGTTTTTTAGTACTTTTAAGGCTTTGTACTATGAAAGGATGATTGAAAATGAAAATAAAAATTTTACTAATATGATGATATCTAGGGAGATATCATAATTCTATATTTTTATAGAATTATCATAATTTTTTAAGACATTTTATGATGAATTATTGCTTGATCCTTGAGAAAATATGGCAAAATACTCCTAATTATGAAAATGTTCAATATGTAGGTTAAAAATATGAAAAAGGAGGAAAAATAATGATTTGAAGACAATTTGGATACATTTTGGGGTCAATTCTACTACTTGTTCGAACCTAGTGCTCTACCTTAACCAATTGCCATTTTAAGTGAGAATTTTTTATTTTTTTGGTACTTTTTTAAGAATGATTGAGCTCATGAACTTCATTTCAAGCTTAAATTCTTATATTTTTCATGATTTTTAGTTCCTTTTAGCTTATGAAAGTAATGGTCATATTTATAGTAAGTTTACATAAGCTAAAAAAAGAGAAAAAGCTATTAGTGTTTATAATGAATTTGTACCTAATTTTAGGAGTTGAATTTTTCTTTTTTTTTTTTTAGAATTTTTTATGGTTTATTTGGCATTTATGTGGCTTTCTATTGGCTGAATTTTGAAGAGGGAAAGTTCTACAATTGGTGCCTAAAAGAAAATGAAAGAATCAAGCTTAACCATTGGATACAATCATTGATGATCATAAAAAGTTGGTGCCATTTTCTTGATTCAATTAGGAAGACCGATAATAGTTGCTTATGTGGCAATAAGAAGGCTTCTTGTTCGCTATAATTTTGACTTTTTGGATCTAAAATGATCAAAAGGAAGAAAGCTTGAAGAGAAGTGAAGAGAAGAGAACAAATAAGGAAGCTTGTAAAGCAATCTTGATGACATGGAAATATTTAGCCTAATAGGTAGCATATGTGGCATTTTCCTATAATTTGATTGATCTAAGCACATCATTCCTTGCTTATAAATAGAGGAGTGGCCACCAAGAGTGGAGAGTTTTAGAAAGTTAGCTAGATTTACATTTTTTACATTTTTCTCTCAAAGCAGTTTCCTCCTTTGTATTTAGAGGGTTGTTTTGAGAGAAAATCCTTTAGTTTTCTTGCAAAATTTACATTTCATGCACTTAAATTTTATGCACTTTAATATTCTTGAAATGCATTTTAATTTTCTTTAAGATTTCTTTTACTTTTACTTGCAATTCCTTTACATTTACTAAGTTGTTTGGCAATTTTTGTTTTTGCATTACTATCAGTTTTTACTTTTGCTCTTTATGATTTTCTATGATTTTTTAGTTGAATTTTTTTGTACACTCTTCATTCATTGCAATTCAATTTTAGAAGTTTCATTTTAAAATTCAATCTACATTTTTTCTAAAAATTTTGAAAGTTGAGGTTAAGAATCTAACAGCAGAGGAAACAATAGGTGGTAACAATATTTGTGGTGGCTTCTCTACTTAGTAGGCTATTGGTACATTTCTTTCTTAATTTGTACTTCTTCCTTTACTTGTTTACTTGCTAATTTTCAATTCCTTACAATTTAATTTTTGAGTTTAATGGTTGTTTGGTTGAGTTATTTACTTTATGTTTTGTTTTTCCTATTTTTGCACTTAATTTTGTTGCTAGTTCATTAAGCTTGTTACTTTATTGTTTGAGCTTATTTCTTTTATTGCATTTAAATTTTGCTTGTCGATTGATGTTTCTTTAGTTTGGTTTAAGTTCATTTGTTTTCTAAAAGTGTAGATCTAGGATATAAATTCTCAAATTTTGAATTTCTTGCACTAGATCTAATTTCGATCGTTGCAATTTTAATTTTCCTTGCTTTTAGTTCATGTAATTTCAATATGATGAATTTAGATATAGTTCAATTTCATGCTTTTACATTCATATGCATTTAAGTTCCTTGTATTAGAATTAAATCCATTTAAATTCCATGTTGAGTTGATTTCAATTAAGCTAAATATAATTAGAGTATATTGATAACTAGTACCTAGTCCAAACTTTCCAAATGATCAATTTTCAAGGGAACGATACTCTACTCTATCACTTTATTACATGAATGGCCTGTGCACTGGCAGTACCAATCAAGATAGTAAAATGCCATCAAGAATGGAAAAATGCCATCAAGAATGGAAAACTTGAGGGAAATGAAGCTTCTAATGCAAAGAAAAATGGTGCACTAAAAAAGAAAGAAGGAGATGCTCAACCTGTGATTTATGAGGGGCAACAAGCTAGGTGCTTTACCTTATACCATCTTTGTCCTTACCTTACATACCTACCTTACAACCCAGCTATGAATAATTTCACTCAAAATTTTTATGCTTATCAACCAGTTGCATAACCAAGTGTGCAAATGAACTTTCGCGCACTTGCAATTCAACTAGTTGCTTAACCAAAGAGCTTGATGAGTAGCCACAAGAGGGAAAACTCCCATTGACCCAATTCACATGACATATATTGAGCTACTCTCTAACCTTATTAAGAACCACTTAGTTACACCAATCTATTTGGAACCTTTGAAGCCTCTTTACCTTAATTGGTAAATGTTAATGCTACTTGTGATTATCATCTTGGGATTGTAGACTATTCCATAGAAAATTAAGCAACATTGAAACATAAAGTGCAAAGTTTAGTCAAGGCTGGTTTGTAAAATTTTGTAGATAAGGAAGGGTCGAGTGTTGATTGGTGATTTCTACAAGCGCAAAGATCATTCAAGTAATAAGAGTGACCAAAGTCAAAGTGTCATTCCCACGAGGATTAGTTAAAAAGTCTAGACTAAGTACCTATTATCTTTACATTCAATCTAAATTTAATTCAAGAAATTAGAGTAGACAACATTGAGCTAGTGTCAACAAGAATGGAAAACCATAAGCAAGAAATACAAATAACCAAAAGCATATCAAAGAAATACAAGGAGAAAATACTTGAAATCTTAGCAAAACAGTCGCTAAATTGCTTTGAATTAAATCTAACATGATTGTAAGGTAAATCTAAGCTAAGAAACATTAATTAGAAAGCTAAAGTGATAACCAAACAGCAACTAAAAGGTTGAAACAAGAATTGAATTTGTAATAAAAAATAACTACCTCTAACTGAATATAACTAACTTCTAGTTTCTAAATGAAATGTGATCTTGAAAACTAACTAAAATTTATCCAAACAGCTTCTTAAATGTGGAAATAGTATGTAAACATGAATCAAAACACAATTGAAATACAATCAATGAAGAAAAATTGCAAATGAAACAAGAAATACAAACCAAAACTAAAATTTGAAATCTGGAAATGTAATCGAATGGAAAATAAAACTTAGATCTACAATCCTACAAAGCAAATAGACTAAATTGAGCTAAAATAAATTAGATCTACAAGATTACTACAAGATTCAATAAAGAAATTGAAAGAAACAGTACAAAAACAAGCTTAATGAACTTCAACAAAATTTGGATGCAGTAAAGAGGAAAATAGAGCACTTAAGAAAAAATCATCCAAACAAACTTGAAAAACACTAAGTTAAAGGCAAGGAATTTATTCTAAACAATAAAAAAAATGAATTAACAAGAGCAAAGTGAGAAAAGAATGGACTGATCACCTAGCAAGGAGAGATGAGTCTTTAAGTGCTATCACAACTGGATATTTTACTCCGCTGCTAGATCTTCAACCAAAACTTCCCATATTTTTGTAAAATTTTGTGAAGCGAATTTTAATGTAAAAATTCAGATTTATAGAAGTATAAATTGGGAGTTCATGGAAAAAAACTTGAATCAAAACTCGCAAGAATTATGGGAGATCTGATACAAAAATCGTAACTACCTCAGTAAAAAACTTTGCCAAACAGATTTTAACAATCAATGGTAATGCATGAAATTGAACAAGAAAACTTAAAGGAAATGAAATTTTATTGATTGAATCTTAAACTCCATGTAGAATAATGGCACAAAGAGTAAATTTTGCTAGAAAGTTAAAGGAATTTTCTCCCAAATAGCCCTATAAAAGAACAAAGAGGAAACTGCTTGGAAAGAAAATGTAACAAAAAAGTAAATGCAAGAAATTAAAAAACTGAAAAATTAGAAAAGAAAACTCTCCCAATTGGCCAGCCGTCCCTCCTTTTTATAGGCCAAGATGATGATTTCCAGCTGATCAAATTATAGAATTCAGAGGGATGCATCCAACGGTTGAGCTTAGTTCCTTGTCTTCACTGTAGGTGCCAATTGTAGATCCAATTGTTCTTCAAATTCCAGCCAAATGAGAGCCATTTGATTATCAACTTAATGTTGTAAAATTCTAGAATTTTTCAGCTCTAATTATGGCTTCTAAATTGCACCTATGCATTGACACCAATCTAGCTCATTCAACTTTACTATAGAGGTGATAAAGCACTAATGAGCTAAAAAGGATATTTAAATGAGGAAAATATGAAGATTAAAGATTGGATTAAAGTTCATTTAAGCTCAATTAGGTAAAGGAAATAATGAAGGTAGGAAAAATTTCCCAAGTATAGCATTGAAGCAAGTTCACACTAGTTCCAACCAATTAGAACTTTTTGCACCAAATGCATCCAAAATTTGTCCAAAAGCTGTAATTTTCCTCTTTTCTCATATTTTTACATACACATTGAATATATAAGCAATTATGAGTATTTTGGCTTAATTTCTCAAGAAACAAGCTAATATTTACCAAAAATTACACTAAAAAGATATGATAAAATGCTAAACTTTTAGTGCAATCAAGTATCATTGAGAATCCTTTGCCTAACTATACAGAGGCATAATTTTAAGAATACTTTAAGGGGAAGTTAAATTTTCTTGTCACTTTGGATTAGTTTTTAGGAAGTAATACAAGTCTTTACATTTCATGAACATTAGGAAGGTTTTATATGTGTTGGTCATTTATTTGTCTTTCATTTCAATAATATGGCAAGTGCATTTTATTACATGTTTCTCTTTTCATCCTTGCTTTTATATATCCTATCATATTTCCCCATTCTCATATTCTAAATAATAATGCTTGAACAATTGACAATAATTTAGGATTTAATTTTAAAAATCCCATTTGAATTGATGGCATTAATGATTTCCATCCTTGTTCTGTTGAGATTTTTGTAGTTGAAGGAAGGTGAATTTATATAAGAAGAGTCTAAACTAACAAGCAATTTTCACCCATTGAAAGACAAAAGTGGAGTTGTTTTATATGCATGTGGTTCTTTTGGATGAATTGTCTACAAATTTGTTATTATTCAATAAATGCTTTTCAATAAGAGCATTCATGTTTGAGATAAGAATGACCATTTTTCTTTTCCTTTCACACAAATAGTAAAATTATCCATTTGTCACCCATTTGAATTTGTTAAGTTATTTCTAAAGGAACCCAACCAAGTATCACCCTCCACATTGGAGGAAAATGTTTAGAAATGGACTTGTGCACACAAAAAGAGATAAAGATGACAAAAAGGTCTCAATGATAAATTTTAGAAAAAAACCTATTCGTAAAAAAGAAAAAGCGAAAGTGAAGGTGAAAAAAAATGAGAAGATGAAAAAGTTGAAAATTGGGCAAATTGTTAATGCATTTTACATGATAACAAATGATCCTTGGTTTGATTACCCTTAAACACAATTTTGAGCCTATTTTATCCTTTTTCATAGTCCTTCACCATAACCTATGATACATACCTTAAAAGTTCATTTTGATCAAATGTGGATGCTTGAATTGAAAAGTTGTATATTGAATGAGGCATGTTTATCGTATAGTCAAAGTACAAAGAGTTTGTAATCCTTGTTTATATTTTAGGATTGATTTAGAGTCTAATAGGAATGACTATCTGAATGAAGCAAAAGTGATAAGTGAAAGAAAAAATATGAAAAAATTGATGGAAAACAAGAAAATGAAAAATGAAAAATAAAGAAAGAAAACTTAGACTGAAAACCCTTAAGGGCAATTTAAGGCAAAAAAGATAATTGGGCTGGAAACATGAAAAGACAGTTTGTGATTGAGAAGATCTATTGTTAACACCTAATTATATCTAGGCAAAATCTCAACCATTTGTGAAGCGTTTAAAATTCAACCTAGTTCAAATCTAATATTTCTTTAATTTTGACAAGTTTCTAAAATCAAAATTTTGACCAATTTGACCAAAATGCTCTAAGGTCAAATCTAATTAAATCTGATCAAACTTAGTCTAACTTGGTCCAAATTGGTCAATAATGGTCAAGATAGATAAACTCGAGTCAACTTTCAAAATTTACAATCAATTTGGAATCAATGTAGATTAAGATTGAAATTTGTGGTTTTTAATGCATTAAAAAATCTAATTACACTACGAAAAATGTAAAATTACCGAAATACCTTAAGGGTATTTTCGTAATTTGACTTCTTCAAAGTCATAATTTCATGAAAATTTTTATATCTTAATTTCACATTATTTCATGATTTTTTGTGCTTTAAAATCCTAAAAATGAATAAAGAATCATTGATTTCCAAAAAAAATATCTTAAAAATAGAAAACTTTGTAGTAAAGGCAAAATGTTCTTTATACTTGGTTTTAATGGCTATAAAAATTCAACCTTTGGTAGTGTGTATCTTAGACCATTAGATCATCTTGGGGAGTTTGATCTAATAGTGAAAATTGGTTCCTTGAAACAAAAGAAAAAAGGTGAAACTTAGACTCTTGGATGAGTTTGTGATCTAATGGCTAGGATTTAATTTGGTTGAGATATTTCATCATCTTCTGAAAAGGCAATTCATGTTTTCTACAACTAGAGAATGGGGAGCTTATGAAATAGAGGAGGGGAAAAAAAAACAAAAAAAATTTATGAAAAAAAAGAAGAGAGAAAATTTTTTGTTTTGTTTGCTTAAAGGTATACTTTCTTAATTTCCATCTTTTATTTTTTCCCATCTTTTGTTTTTTTGCATATTCCATAGCATTTTTTTTATTGCATCCTCATCACATTTTTCATAGAATTTTCATATTGTTTCATCCATTTTTTTGAAATTTTCAAGTTCATTTTCCTATTCAAAGCTTAAATCTACTTCACCCAACTAATCAATTGTTGGATTGAAGCTAGAATTCAAGCAATAAAAAGAAAAAACTCAAATCCACCATAGAAAAACAAGTTGAAGGTTCAACCAACATGCCTCCACCATGGCCTAATCTCCTCTTGGCCTTCTTTGATATCTTGTTGCTTCAAAATGTGGCTTATGATGTTTAAATGATGAATTTATTGGTGTTTTGCATGATTGTTGGTTGGTTGAATATATATACATGTTGTTGTTTGGTTAGTGTTGTTATTCATATGATCTCCTTACCATATTTGGATCATTGCATATTTGTTGAGATTGTTTGAATGTTATAAATCTCCTCATGTGGTAAGTTTCCAAGTGATTAATGCTTGTTTGGATGAAATAGAATGAAAATATGCATAGGGAGACATCTTGTAAGGTTTGGCCATGATGTTCTTCTTTTTGGCTGAACTTTGTTCTTGGTTTGGTGACTAATTGTTGTTTCATTCATGTTGATTGATTGTGTTTTTATTATAATTTTCAAGTTTTCAAGTTGTTAAATTGAAATTTTCAATGAACAAATGTTGGTTTGGTAAGTGGTTTTGGTGATTCTTAATGTTGTTTGGTTAGTTTTAAGAAAAAAAAATGGTGGGACATTCATACAAAATTTAAAATTTTTTGTGTTCGATCTATTTCTTTCTTGATTTTACATGCATAAGTTGTTTGTGATTAAGTTTTGTAAATGCCTTATTTTGTACTTATTTTCTTCTCATGTTATGCTTTTGTCACATGCATCATTAATGGCATTTTTGTCCTTTGTAATTGTCACATGCATAATTCCTATGAAACCTCAAATTTAAAACTCTAAACCCTAAACCTAAATCTTACACCCTAAACCCTAGAATCTAGACCCAAATCCTAAACAACCTCCCAAACCCTCAACCACCTTTCAAACCCTAAACCAACCCTTAAACCAACCAGGCATTTGGATTTCATTTTACATTATTGCATGCATTCATAAATTGTCATGCATTCATACCTTATCATTCATATCATGCATTCATTACATATTATGTTCATGCATATCATGCATAGTTTTTTTTTTTTGTTTTAAAATGAGTTTTCAAAAGAAAAATATTTTAAATAAGATAATATCTCAATTAAATATAGTCATCGAGATCTGACCTAATTATAGTGGAACTCATGGTGATTATTATTTACACGAGGTTTATCTCGATTTTCAGTAAGACAATTTGAAAACCCTTAAATTAGAAATATTTTTGAAGCTTTACCTAATTATAGGAGTGTGAAAAAGGTGTTTTGATATTTAAGGAGTTTTCATCTTGATCGAAAACAAAAAAAAAAGGGTTTTGTTTTTAAATTTTGATTTTTTTTTGTATTTTGAAAAAAAAAAGAAGAAAAGGAATTAATTTTAAACTTTAAGAAAAATAGGATCGTTTTTACCAAAATTAAAAGGATAGCATGCAATCAATTTGTACCATCTTTGGCAGACATTGTAGGGGTGCTGATATTTTTTCATGCATAATCGACTTTCGGATCTAAACTATGATTTCACAGACCGTAGATTTGTTTTTTTATATAACTTTTAAACTTGTTTTAAAATATTTTATTAAAAGGATAAAATTTTTGGGTGGCCAATCATACCTTAAAAAAGATTGATGGTGACTCCTTATTTTGTTTTTATCGAAAGTATTTTTAGCCCCTGTTTTCTAAAATTTTCCATTTGTCTGGCTTTTGGGTTTTCTAACCTCGAGTTTGGATATGTTACAATAGCTTGATGACTCCACTAAAGACACATTTTAAAGAGTAATGCCAAATATTGATTACATGTTATCTTTAATTTGGGTTTAATGGTCCTATTTAGTGTTTAATATTAATTCCTTGATTTTTATTTTTTTTATTTTCCCAAAAGATAAAAAAAAATCAATAAAAAAAGAAAAACTAAAAAATGGAAAAAAATTAAAAAAGCAAAAAAAAGGTGTATGTGTTATTTGTTTCATGCATATTTTAGTTATGTTATTTTATGCATATTTTAATTATGTCATTTATGATATATTATTTTTTTTATTTTGCTCATAATATTTGTGCAGCATTTAGGATAGGGGTAGTTTTAGAAAAAATGTGAAAGGTTTGTTTGTTCCTTTGCACACACTAACATTGCATTACATGCACAAACTCTATATCTAGTCTCTAACCCTTTTTACGAAGAAGTAAAATAGCTACACTCTCAGGAGGTGTAAACCTTCGTAATAGCTAGTGAAACACTCCCACTCATATTGAACCAATTTCACTCAAACTTATAATGGATGAGGATTGGGGTGCTACATTAGTCTGTGATAGATGATGATGTGAGGAACAAATTGAGAATATTTAGATGCATTAATTTCTAATTCGACATATAGTGAGCATAAAGAGCCAGCCTTAGGTAGAGCCATGCTCACCTCCTCCTTAATAATTACCTTAAATAAGTTAAATGAAGGAACACTCTTTGTATTTAGGGGTAATAACGGTGCGAACAAACTGAAAATTGGGGAAAAAAAAGCAATCTTTCAAAAAAATTTTCTTTTAAGAAAAATCTTTTGGGATATTATTTGATTCACTTGATATTTATTTAAAATATGCATCTTCAAGAAATGTTTTTCAATAAAATTTCTTTTTACTAAGCAACAAAGCCAAACAAAAAAAAGAAAAAAAATTCCCAAAAAAAATAAAATTTTTCAAAAAAAATAAAAGAAAAGAAGGAGAAAGTTTTTCTTAAATTCTTTGTTAGCCAATAAAAAATAAATAAAACAAAAACCTTTGAATCTTAGTCATTCCATGTGAAAGGAAAAGTTTGAGTTGAAAACTTGAAAGGGTGGCTTGAACCAAAAAGGAAAAAGTTTAGAAAGGCAGCTTGAATTGTGTGAAGGCAAACTTGGATGAATAGAATATAGCATCACTTGAAAGGCATACCAGAGATAGTGAACTTCAAAGAGCTCTGAGGTGTTGGGGCATTATATTTTGGTTGAGTTTTTGAAGAAATCCAAGATTTATTGTCATGATTATCTGGTCATTTGTCTTGGGACATTGCTATCCCAAATAGCTGTCCTTGTACAATTTCTTTTTGTTTTTATATCATCATTTGTAATTTATTGCTTATCTGAATAAATGAAAGTCATTTTATTTTCTCTCTTAACTTTATACATTGCCAATAAATATTTGTCCCTTCTCTTTATACCTTGCCATGAATAGAAGAAGTGCATAACTTACATCTCATATTTTGAAATTGAGATAATGGTCAATAATTGAACAAAGTCATAAGAAGTTGTGTGTTACTTTGAAGAATTAAAGGAGATAAGGACCAAGGATGAATTCCTCCAAATAAGAAAAATCACTAACCTCTATAGCTTTTCTTAGGATAGAGATAAATATTCAGGGTAATGAGGATGGTTTCATTGCCAAATATGTGTAGAAATGAGAATGCAGAAGCCTTAGTAACATAATTAATGTTTCATTTGCATCCTAGATAGGACATGCACTTACATTACTCATTCACCTGATCTTGGCTTAGTCCAGGTCATTTTTTATGATTCATGGTTTCATTCGATCATTTATTTTTGATCTTGACTTGATCTTGGTCACTTCATCTTTGGCCCATGGTTTCGTCCCGGTCATTTAATCTTGGCTCAGTCCAGATTATTTCTTATGATTTATGGTTTCATCCTAGTCATTTATTTTTGACCTCGACTCGGTTTTGGTCACTTTATTTTTGACCCGTGGTTTTATCTTGGTCACCTAATCTTGGCTTAGTCCATACCATTTCTTATGATTCATGGTTTCATCTCTTTCATTTATTTTTTACCTTGACTTAATCTTGGTCACTTCATTTTTGACTCGTGGTTTCATCTCGACCACTTGATCTTAGCTTAATCCAAATCATTTCTTATGATTCATGATTTTGTCTCGATCATGTATTTTCGACCTTGACTCGATCTTGGTCATTTTATTTTTGACTCATGGTTTCGTCCCAATCACCTGATCTTGACTCAATACAAATCATTTCTTATGATTCATGGTTTCATCTTGGTTATTTATTTTCGACTTTGACGTGATCTTGGTCGCTTCATTTCTGACTCTTAGTTTTGTCTCGATCACTTGATCTTGGCTCAATCCAGATCATTTTCCTAACTCACAACATCATTTTGGTTTGTTTCACTCAATGATTTGACTCAAACATAATGGGTGTCTTGGTTTTTGTGCCATCCCTATATAACAATAATGTGCAAAGAGGGACAGGTGTAGACACCCATTTCTATACGGGCCCAATTGGATTGATTTCTTTTGTTATTAATATTTTTGTTATTATTATAGTATATATTATAATATAATATTATGGTATAATATTGTAAATTATTATAGTGTTATTAATATTATTACTGTACCATATTATTATTATTATTATTATTGCTATTTTTTTTCTTTTCTTTCTTTTCTTCTTTCCTTTTTGATCCAACCTGCACGTGAGCAAGGAAATTAAGGAAGCTGGAATCAAGATCCGAATCCCGCCAGCATGGTCAAAGTTTTTAATGTAAAATCATATCAGTATGATTACTGAAATTTTGGGACCTAAAATCACACTGGACAGAACTTAATCATAGGATTCAAGCCTGTGATTGATTCTGTTCATTTCTTAAAATTGGTTCTAAAGTTGCCTATAAATTGAACCGACACTAAGGGGATGAACACACAGAGATTCTAAGAGAGCAAAAGAAAAAATTTTGGATAGTGGGAGTATTTTGAATTTTGGATTTTGGGATCTTGGGGTTGGATCTAAAGTTTTTAAGTCTGATTTTAGGTTTTTGAAGTTATGTTTGAGGTTTTGGAGAATTCTGGGAGTGATCTGGACAAAATTAGGAAAAATCTAGGATTTTTCTGGAAAAATCTGGGTTTGGATGAATTTTTCAATGAGTTTTTAAATTTTTGGTTTAATTTTTCGACGAGGTTGAATTTTTTAGTGGGATTATGGTGGCTTTTCTAGAAACCGATGGATTTTTTAATTTTTGGTTGAATTTTTTACCACTTTTCCTGAAACTGGTAGGTTACTCAATTTTCGATTAAAGTTTTCGGTGGTGTTCTTAGCTAGGTTTTAGAGAGAAGGCAAAGAGAATTTAACTAGAGAGAGAAAGGGGAGGAGATTTCTGAGTAAAAGACGCTTAGCCTAACTTATATACCGCCTATGCATAACATTGTTTTGATTGACTCAGGATTCGTATGAACTCAGTTAGGACTATGCACCGACCTGTTTTAACTTGACCCGATCGCAAGTTTCTTTTTCCATTTTATTTTTATTTTTTGATTTTAGCTCATTTTAATTTTTTAGTTTTCACTATTTTTTTGGTTTTATTTTTAAGAAATTTTGTAAAAATTATTTTTGTTATTTTATTTTTGAAAATAAACAATTAAAAAAAACAATTATATAAAAAAACTTTTCAAATAAGTTTTCGAAAATGAAAAAACAAAAAATTATTTATAAAAACAAAAAATCCTTTCAATAAAAAATATAAAAATTATGAAAAATCTTTTCAGATAGGTTTATGGAATCCACCAAACTATTAGGAAATTTCATAAATCATTTTTTAAAAAATAATAAATAATAAATAAATAAATAAAATTTCTCCTCTAAACTATTGGAGGATTGTTTCAAAGTGAGTTCTACCACACTATTGGGAACTTTACTAATTTTTTTGAATAAAAATACATTAATAGATCCAACACGAAGCCTCTTTAGAGTGGAACTAGTCTCTATGAATACTATTAAGGTGAGAAAATTATATTAAATTGCTACCAAACTATTAGGATAATTTTAGGATTAATTTTCAATATTAAATATTTTGGTAAGTCTAAACATTTTTTAAGGCTTGGATAATTGGAAATCTAATTGGTACCATCCTTTGAATAGACGCTGTAAGGTATTATAACCTTCTTCACGTGTAATCGTACTCCCGAACCTAACATTTGGTTTTGTGGAATAAAATATGCTTCAAGTGGCCAATTACACCTAAACAAAAAAGATTGGTGGTGACTTCTCTAATCCATATCTAGCGGTAGGTCCACGGATCTATACGTTATGACAATCATCAACTCAAAAGGCTTTGAATGAATCCAAAAATCAAAAGATCTCAATAAATTTATGGAAAAAACCAATGAAAGACAACTAGAGAGTTCAAAGAGAGTTAGAATCCAAAGAAATACCAAAAACAAAAAACAAAAAAAAAAATCTTTCTTTAAACATTTTCTTTAAAAAAAAATTACTTTTTAAATTTGAGTAACTATGCTTGAGATGATAAATGGCCATCTTTCATAATCCTTTCATAAATATAGAAATTTACCCCTAACTACTCTTTGAGCCTAATAAATTTTTTCAAAATAAACCCTAACCAATGATCATCCTCCACATTGAAAAGCAAAAAAGAATTTAAGTGGTTAAGTATGGTAATGCCTAAAAAAGAATCTTATATGTTGATGGCAAAATTCCAATAAAAAATCCCTAAGTTTTAAATTCACTTAAGGAAAAGGAAAACAAAAAGAAGGTGAAAGAAGAAGAAAATATGAAAAAAAAATGAAAGAAAAACAAAAAAAAATGAGAAAATGAAAAGAAAAAAAGAAGAAGAAATGAATGATGGAGTTAAAAGCATGAAAAAATGAAAGACAAATAACCCAAAAATTGAAGCCTTCAAATGAAAGAATGATCCTCATTTAATCACCATTAAACACTCATTTTGGGTCTATCTATCTTTTCTTTGACAACCCTAAACCTTGACCTACATTATGTCCTTAAAAAATCCATATTAGATCAAGTATGGATGTTAAAATTGAAAAACTTTTCTTTAAGGAATGACCATACAACTTGTGAACCCTTTTTGTCTCATGCATTCCCTAACTATTTGTTTGACCTTAACCCATTTTGCATAAGTTTGAATTCTTGAATGCATAGTGTAATAATAAAAAAAATAATAATAAAATCATGAGCATGGCTTTAAGGTGAAAACCTTGTAAAAAGGTAGTTTTGAGCAAATTTTGAAAGTCTCAAAGCCACTTTTGATATTAACCAAAGGCAATAAAAACCCTCGAAAACCTGAAGATACCAATGTCCTAAAAGTTTAAAATGCACGAAAAGAGGTTAATTTGAAAATTTGAGACTTCTTTCTTCATCCTAAATGACTTTCCAAAATTATGAGCCCAATTGCAACTGATCTTGACATCTATTAAAATGCCACATTTGAAAATTAAAAAAAAAAATCAAACTTATTTGATTTTCAAGGGATTCAAGATTTTTTTAGAAAAATGATGTTTCATTTGTGAGTCGGCATGGAAAAATATAGCACCTATTTTATTTCTTTCAAATGGTGAAGCCTTTTTGAATGAATTGAAACTTCACATGTTAAACTATCCAATCCATTGACTTTTATTTCTAATAAGGAAGCGCCAACTTCTAAAAGACTCCCAAAGTCACATTTGTTCTAATATTTCATTCTCTTTGATTAAGAAATTTAATTATGTAGGGCAAATTTTATTGATCATTTTGAAAAAATTTTGAATAACCAGTTAAACATTTTGCATAAAATAAGAAAATCATGTTTAGCAAAAATGAAAGAATGAAAGAATTATGAGAATTTTCAAACCAGTTTGGATGCAAGAAAGAAAAATGTGTGGTTTGCCTTCTTATTTTTGTAATCAAGTTCAAAACGCATATTGCATGCTTCATGTTGTATGGAGGCATGTTGAAAATAAAAAAAAAATCAAGAGAAGATAGAAAATGGAATAGATGAAGGATAAAAAAAATGGTGAGTTGAGATAATCTTAGTAAGAAATTGAAGATTCAATTGGAGGGGCAATAAGAGATAAATAGAATTGAGAAAGAAATTTTTTTTTTGAAAAGAAACCATTTTTGGTGTTTACATTTATACTAGGGCACATACATCATGAAATTCTTCCATTTACATAAGCGTTGGTAGTTTTGAAATCAAATTCTGTAGTTGCAGAAAACATTGGCATCATTGGGATAAGCATTTGTATCCTTGTAGGGACATTAGCATTTTTGAATGAACATTTTAGAAAGAATATCTACATTTGCCTAAGGAAATTTGCATTTGCATCATAGTAGAGCTCATTGACATCCCACATCTTAGTGATTGATCATTTATGTTTATGAATCTCTAAAATTTGTGAATCTTTAACTCCTTTTATGAATCTTTGAAATTTGTGAATCTATGACTCTTACGAATCTTTGAAATTTGTGAATCTTTAGAATTTGTGATTCTTGGGTTTATGTGCATATTTAAAAGTTGCAAGTATTTGACTATTACAAATCTTTTAATCCTAAAACTTTTGCAAACCTTGAAATTTTTAAATCTTGAAACACTTTCTAAACTCATTTACATATGATTGAATCATCTATGAATCTTAAATTCACGTGCACAAATTTTTTAAACCAAATAGTTTACTCTATTATGAATCCAAAGTCCTACAAACTGTGAATCATTTACTTTATTGTGAATCTAGAGTCTTCTAAACTATGAGCAATCCAGGGCCTTCTAAACTATGAATCGCTTACTCTATTGTGAATCTAGAGTCTTTTCAAACTATGAATCACTTACTCTATTATGAAACTAGAGTCTTTCAAATAGTGAATTGTTTATCCTATTGTGAATCCAAAGTCTTCCAAACTGTAAATTGTTTACTCTATTGTGAATCCAAAGTCTTCTAAAAGTGAATTGCTTACTCCGTTGTGAATATGGAGTTCTCCTAACTATGAATCGTTTACTTTATTGTGAATCAAGAGTCTTCCAAACTGTGAATGGTTTATTCTGTTGTAAATCCAAAGTCTTCCAAACTATAAATTGTTTATATTATTATGAATCCAGAGTCTTTCAAATTGTGAATCATTTACTCTGCTGTGAATCTAGAGTATTTCAAACATGAATCATTTACTCTGTTGTGAATCTAGAATCTTTTAAACTATGAATTGTTTACTCTACTATGAATGCAGAGTCTTATAAACTATGAATAATTTACTTTACTATGAATCTAGAGTCTTCCAACTATAAATTATTTACTTTACTGTGAATCCAAAGTCTTCTTAACTCTGAATTGTTAACTCTATTATGAATCTAGAGTTCTTCAAATTGTAAATCGTTTACTCTGTTGTGAATGTAAAGTCTTTCAAACTATGAATTGTTTATTTTTTTGTGAATCCAAAGTTTTCCAAACTATGAATCGTTTACTTTGTTATGAATCCAGAGTCTTCCAAATTATGAATCGCTTACTCTAACGTGAATTCAAAGTCTTCAAACTATGAATCATTTACTTTGTTGTGAATCTAGAGTTTTTCAAACTGTGAATTATTTACTCTACTATGAATATAAAGTCTTCAAACTATGAATCATTTACTTTGTTATGAATCTAGAGTTTTTTAGTTGTGAATTGTTTACTTTACTGTGAATCTAAAGTCTTCAAACTCTGAATTGCTTACTCTATTGTGAATCCAAAATTCTCCAAACTATGAATTATTTACTCTATTGTGAATCCAGAGTCTTTTGAACTACGAATCATTTACTCTACTGTGAATCTAGAATCTTCCAATTGTGAATTGTTTATTTTGTTGTGAACCCAAAATTTTCCCAAGTGTGAATCATTTTACTCTGCTATGAATCCATAATCTTCCAACTGTGAATCATTTACTTTGCTATGAATCTAGTGTCTTCAGACTATGAATCATTTATTCTGATGTGAATCGTTTACTTTGTTGTGAATCTAGAATCTTTCAAAATGTGAATCGTTTACTTTGTTGTGTATATAGAATCTTACAACTATGAATCATTTACTCTGTTATAAATCTAGAGTTTTTCACCTGTTAATCATTTACTCTACTATGAATCTAGAGTCTTCAAATCGTGAATTATTTACTCTGTTGTGAATCTAGAGCCTCCTAACTATGAATCATTTACTTTATTATGAATCTAAAGTCTTCTGAACTATAAATTACTTATTTTGCTGTGAATCCAGAATATTCCAATTGTGAATCGTTTACTTTGCTGTGAATCTAGAGTTCTCACAACTATGAATTGTTTACTCTACTGTGAATTTAGAATTTCCAACTATGAATTGTTTACTCTGCTATGAATCCAAAGTCTTTAAATAGTGAATCATTTACTTTTATGTGAATATAGAGTTCTCCTAATTGTGAATCATTTACTATATTGTGAATCTAGAATCTTCTAAACTGTGAATCATTTACTCTACTATGAATATAGAATCCTCCAATAGTGAATTGTTTACTCTGTTATTAATCTAGAGTCCTTTAAACTGTGAATCATTTACTATGTTATGGAAATTTGCATTCTAAGTATTAAACCTAATATGGCCAAATGCTTCCACTACAAAAGGAACATCAAGTCATCATTTCTTATAATGAAGTATCTAGAGAAGAAACAAGAAAAACTAAGAGAAAGAAGTTTCACTCAAGAAAATAGAAGAGGTCTTACAAACACTTACTAAATAAAGTGTGGCTTTTAAGTTCTACCAAACCTCAGAAAAGGTTCTTTCATAAGAGTTTGTGTGGATCACCACTAGAGGTTGAACATTTGGGTAGCTTTTTGGCTTAGAATCTATTTGAAAGGTTACCAAATTGAACCAAGAGATTTTTGGCATTCAAGGTAACACCTTTAGCCAAAATTATGCATGCTTGTATATATATATATATATTGTTTATATAATCTTGTCGATTGATCTTGGCTTTAGGGAATTAAAATTTTTAAAATTCTATTGCTTTAACTCTGTGTAATGATGTATAATTCCCTTCAACCTTGATGACTTTTGTGTTTTCCAATATATTCTATGTGGCTTTGGTAGTTCTAGATGAAGCAAAGTGGAGCACTTTTCTATAGTAGGCATCATGTCTTCCTTGTTAAATGTGATGTACCTATATATGGGACTCTAAAAGTGCATCATTACTTTTATTAATTGGTCATTTGGTTTCACTATAACTAGCAGCAATATATCGCCATATTTCCTTATAAAAGCACTCTTTCTTTCCACCCTTCATTAGTTCTAAATATCCATTAATTCTAACATATCATTTCATCTTAAGCCTAAATGAACTATTTTTGGGAGATTCGAATATCCTTAAGCCAAATTGTCCCTTTCTGTCTATTATCTATTTTTTATTGATATTTTATTTTTGAAAATAACTTATTCATAGGAAGCTCTACTTGTGAATCTTTGAATTCTATGAGAATTTCTTTTGTTGAACTATCTAAAATGGATATCTTTGATGTTTTATGTCAATATGATGCATGTAAAAGGAAAAAAGAAATAGAGAAAAATAATAGATTTAGTAAAGGGAAGACTTATAAAGACAATATAAAGCATGAAAGTAAACTAATTTTTCCAAACTCTTTTGAAAAAAGAAGCTATTTGTTTTTGTGTTTTCTTTTTTTTTTTTCATTTTTTATTCTTCATGTTGGTTTTTTTCTTTTTTCTTTTTTTTGCTATTGTTTCTCTATTCTTAAAACAAATAAATAAATAAATAAAAGAACTTGGAACAATTAACGATTTTATTAGAAATCAAGTGAGAAAGGTAATAAGTGCTCTTTTATGTATCTTATTTCGGGTAACCTCTATAGAAAAGGTTTGGGATGGCCTTACCTAAAGTTGGTCCTCTAAGGTTCACTATATGCTTGGTCCAAATTTTTAACATCTAAAGGTTTCCAAATTATTTCTCACTTCATTGTCCATTATAAACTAGTAAGGTATCTCGGTCCTTACTCATTACAAGTTGTAAACGAAAAAGATTCAATTTGAGTAAAAGTGTTTCATAAGCCATTATGGAGGTATTCACCTCATGAAACATAACTACTTTACTTCTTTCTAAAAAAGGATAAAGCTTGGGTATAGAGATTATGCATGCAATGCATATATGAGTGTGTATATAGGAACATACACACATTTGACAGTTTTACCAAAATACTCTATCATAAATGCTCCAAAATTTATTAAAAATAAGATAAGCACATTAAAATAAATAACATAATTAAAATATGCATGATATGTAAAATTTTTTTAATTTTTCAAGATTTGCATTTTTGTTTTTTTTTTTTAAATTAGAAAATTGAAATCGAGGAATTAAAGTTAAATATTAACTAGGACCATTAAATCAAAACTTAGGATAACATGCAATTAGCTTTTAGTTTGACTTTTTTTAAAAAAATCCCCATAAGAGTCGCCATGCTATCTAATGTGTGAGTCTAAAAACTCGATCGTAGGAAAGAAAATTTAAAAATGAATAAACAAAAAGTTATCACAAATCTTTTTTGTTAGGTGTAATTGGCCATCTAACAATTTAACTTCATAATAAAACCAAAAGTGAGTTTAAGGATTATCAAAAAGATAATTTTTGTTTTTAAAATTAGAGATTGGTTTGAGAGTTTGATTATGCCTGGAAAAGGGTTAGCATCCATATAGTGCTTATTCTAAAATTGATATTAATTAATCACTTGTTGTCCTTGAATTTTAAGAAAAATGGTCCTAATTTTAATATTTAAAGTTAATTCACTGAATTTCATTTATTTTCATAAATTTTGTTTTTTGTTGTAAAAAATACAAATAATTTTATTTTTGGATTAAAATGAAAATCTTTGATATTGAAACATTTTTTTAAACTCACTTATATATGGGCGAAATTTTAAAAAAACATTCTCTCACTTCGTAATTTCCATAATGATTGATCAAAATGAAGATAATATTCATTATTAAAGATAATTGTTGAGAATCAGCCTAAATTTAGACAAGGTCTCAAGAATTATTTTTACTTAAGACTATTATCTTATTTTATTTCTAAAACATTTTTTATATTTTTGAGACCATCGTGAATGCAACTAAATAAGTAATGTGAACATAAAAGTAAAAAGCATGAAAATGCGTAAGATACAATAAACATTTAAATGCCATAAAAAGCATGGACATAATAGTAATGCATGAAAATTAATGTACTTTGACTTAAACTAACATGAAAAAGAATGCATGGACATATTTGCAATATAAGAAAAAATATATATGCACAAACTCGCCTAGTATCATAGAAAATTAGGCCTAAAATGAGCAAGGGTTTAGAGAGGCATGCAAATCATGAAATAAGCTTGCTAAGGCAGTAAATAAGGACTAAAAATTAAATTTTTATACCAAGCATGAAAATAGCAAAGAGATCTGATTAAAAGATAGGAACACAAGCACAAATACATAGTATGTTTCACCAAACAAAGGTAGAAACTAACCTAACATGCATGGCACTAAGAAAACATGATTTGAACATGAATTTGACTTGAAATACAGCATGGGAATATGAACAAACAGAACCTAAACTTGACTTAAAACAGAATAAGGGAATCGAAACAAGAAATTGAAAATGTTCATTGAAGCATTTTATCAAACATTTGGCATGCTAAAAATAGCAAGCAAAACTTACAACCTAATCTTAATGGCGTGCAACCAGCCCTAAGCGTGAACAAAATGGTACTAAAATGGGATGCAAAGGAGCTAGGACTAACGTCCAAAATAGAACCTAAGCATGATTTAAAGACTTTAACCTTTAAACATTAGTAACATACAACCTAATGCTATTTAAGCTAGGGAAATGGAACTCTAATGCATTGCTACATGGAATTTGACTTAACAAACTAAATCTAGACTCAAAATGGAATAAAATACCTATAGGCAATGACCTCTTTCATTCGAACACAATGACCTGAAAAACTAATGCAAACCAAAACACCATGATGCCATGCAAACTTAGACCTTTGACCTTTAATGCTAAGAAATTGCTTAAAACCTTAAAAAACCTTCAAGAGATAAGTGCACGAAATTAAAATAGAGACAAAAACACACCAAAAAGCTATAGGAAATCAACCTCTAAAATTGAACAAAATGGAAGAAAATCTATATACAAACGTAAGTCACTGTAGTTGGGGTGAATGCCAACACAAATTTAAAAAGCATGCATGAAACACCAAATCTAAAAGCATGATCTTAAAGTACACTGAAAAACATGCAAAAAAGGTATAAGAAAGCATATTTAAAAGCTAAGCAGAAAGTAATAAAAACTGACTTCAAACATGTATTATGAAAATGGAGACCAGAATCAACCTAGATGCCTAAATGCTAACACAACTTGAGGATCATGCAAGCAATGCCAAATTTGGAAGTGTAACCTTAAAATAGACTTACAAACAAGTGAGAAGGAATAGGCAAACATGATCAAAAACCAAATAGAACACTATCAAAAACTAGTTTGAAGTCTAGCATACAAAATTTAAAATCAAAAGGAGTTCATGTGAAAGTCGAGCCTTTAAGGGCCACTAGCTAATTTCTCAAGCTCAAACCCCTACATGCCTTTCATCCTAGTCCCAAGAGCATGTGCAGAACAAGGTAAATAAAGTAAAGAAACAAATAAAATCAAACTAAAATGCTCCATGAAAATCAAAATTGAAACTACACTTTGAAGAATCAAAGTTGAAAATGCTTTTAGGTTGCTTGGCTCATGAAAATAAATGAGGGATTGTTTGCATGAATGGACACTACATAGGGTGTGAGGGAATGCATACAAGTGAAGATCAAAATGCCATAGGCAAATACCTTAGGATGTATTTTTCTAGGTTGATTTTTTAAAAGTGGCATGACCTATGCTTAGAAAGGGAGGGCTTTTTGCAAGTGTAAATGGATGGGGTTTAAGGCAAGGGGAAAAAGTTCTCCTTCAGCTTTTTAAGTGGCTATTTATAGATGCATTCTAGGAGATTTTTAGCCAATCCCCATGCACCTAAAAGCCAAGTTAGCCCTTATAAAACCTTAATTACATTTGGGTAAAATTGATGTTGAAAATTTGAGTTGTCTTCCATGCATTTAGGCCATGCAATCAACCCCTTCCCAAACTTATCTTTGCTAGCTAATGAGAGACTTGGAAGCTTCCATATGTGGGATAAGATGCTAGCCCTTGGTGGTGTTCAAATAAAGGACTTTGTATTAGGGTTTGCCTTGAATCTCATAATCCCACATCAAAAGTTAAGTGAAGTTATAAGAGTTTGAGTTTATCTTGTATCCCACATCAGGAATTTAGTAAAGTTATAAAGGGTTTCACTCTTTTAAATAAGATGTTTTGTTTTTAGTTTGGTAATCCCAAATAGTTAGATACCAAAAGAATAGCTAAGTGAGTAGGCTATTAAAAAGGTGTAATTAAATTTTGGGTTAAGTTTCAAGTAAGGAGTTTTTGGTGATTTATCTTATTCCAAAAGTCTCATAGTTGTAAAGATTTATTTGTTAGTGGATTAGGTTTGGAGTAGACCATTTTAGGTTAGGTCGAAACAAATATATTTGTGTATTCTTATTCTTGATTTGAGCATGTAATTTTATATATAGGTGTGACGTGTGTATGTTGATTTCTCAACAAGTGATATCAGAGAAAGGTTCGAGATTTGAGGTTTAGAAAGAAGAAATGTAGGCTTAAAAGGTTGTGAAACAAGTTTTTCAATACATCTAAAGAAGATATGTCTAATATGCCTATGTCTAAGTTTGAAATTTCATTATTTGATGAAAAGAGTAATTTTATCTTATGATAAAATACGATTCAAGATATGTTAGTACAATAAGGGTTGGGTCAGGCATTAGAGAATAGTAAGCCTGAGGGAATGTCTAACAATAATTGGAATAGACTTTATAAGAAAGCTACTAGTACTATTAAATTGGCACAAGCCTTAGAGGTAAAGTATAGTGTATTGACTGTGAGTACTTTGAAAAGTTTATGGGATAAGCTTAGGGGTATTGATGTTTTGAAGTCATTGACTAATAAATTATGTTTGAAGATGAATTTGTATTCTCTAAAGATGAAAGAAGGTACACATCTTCATAATCACCTAAATAAGTTTAATATATTGGTTTCTCAACTGCTAGTGATTTCTGTTGATGAGTTAAAAGATGAAGAGAATGCTTCAATTTTGTTGTCATCTTTGCCCAAGTCTTATAGACCTTTAGTTCAAACTTTATTGGTGGGTAGGTCTATTTTGAAGTTGGATGATGTGACTGTCCTATTGTGTGAAAATAAAAGGTTTATGAAAACACAAAACTCATCACCTAGAGGGAGTATACTAGTTGTAGAGGGTTTTGATCAAGAAAAGACTCAAAAAAGAGTTGATGGATCAAGATGGAGATCTAAGTCAAAAGACAGAGATTATAGTGATATAAAATGTTATTATTGTGGTGAAAAGAAACATATCCAAGTGCACTGTAAAAAGCTGAAAAGAGATATAGCTACTTTTAAAAAGGTGAATAATGAGAAGAAATTGGATGAAAAAAAGAGTGATACTATTGTTGTTGTGTTTGATAATGATGATGTCATTTTGATGACTTGTGTGGATGAGATTCACACTTTGAAAGGTGATAAAGGTTGGGTTTTAGATTCAGCTACTACAGTTCATGTCTATAATGATAATAGTTGCTTTATAAAGTTAGATGAAAATCAAAAGTATGGGAATATTATGATTGCTAACAATAAAAAGGTGTAGATTCAAGGCTTGGGACTATTTACCTTAGGTCTCATAGTGGTGTTGTTAGGACTCTTCATCAGGTAAAATATGTACTGAGTTGTAGCTATATTTTGATTATTTTAGATAAGTTAGCTTCTTGAGGGCACACATATTATAGTAGCAATGATTGGTTGAAATTGTACAAGAATGGTAGTGTGATTCTACAAGGGAATAGGGTCAAAAATCACTTATTCATGCTTGATGGAAGCTTAGTTATTAGGATTCCTATAACGAAGGAAAAGAAGAAAGGCAAGCATGAAGCTTTGTAGATATTATTGAAATGTATAGAGATTCAAGTCAATGGAGGGTTTGTTAGGGTTTGCCTTAAATCTTTTAATCCCATATCGAAAGTTAAGTGAAGTTATAAAAGCTTGAGTTTGTCTTGTATCCCACATTAGAAGTTTAGTAAAGTTATAAAGGGTTTCACTCTTATAAATAAAATGCTTTATTTTTAGTTTGGTAATTCCAGATAGTTAAACACCAAGAGAATACTTAAATGAGTAGGTTATAAAAAAGGTGTAATTGGTTTTTGTTTTGAGTAAGGAGTTTTTTGTGACTTTTCTCATTCCAAAAGTCTCACAGTTGTAAAGATTTATTTGTTAGTGGATTGGGTTTGAAATAAGCCATTTTCGGTTAGGCCAAAACAAATATATATGTGTATTATTATTCTCGATTTGAGCTTGCTATTTTGTGTGTTGATGCTGCGTGTGCGTGTTGATTTTCCAACACTTTGGGAGGAAAAAACAACAAGGGGTATTACTTTCAGCAAGCAAGAAGCAAGCAAACCCCATATAGTCTTCCATTCTTTTTGCCTCTATGTGGTGCCTCCCTTGTACACCAACTTAGAGGCCTAATTTGCATTGAAATCCTTTTATTCAACTCTATATTTCCAACTCCAAATCCAGTCGCAAACAATAGTATAGATTAGTAAAAGAAAATGATGACAGCAATTGTAGTCTTGTCATTCTTTTTCTTTGTCCTCTAGTCTTTTGGTCTCTTATATCCCATGTGCCTCACCCTAAGTACACCAATGATTTCCTACCTTAATGCCAACTCATAATACACTTCAATCTTTGAATTTTTAGCCTAAATTTTCTTCAAATCATGGTAGGCAATAACACACAACCATGGCATCAAGCAAACTGATAGCTTTGTCTTCTAGTATTTGTCTTTTTCCTTGTGCAATATCTTTTCCTATTGTATGAGCTTTGTATTTAGCTTAATTGGCTTATTTTTATACATAATTAAGCCCTGAATTTCGTCCAAATGGTTTTATGTTCAGCCCTTATGCCATGCAATATAGCTTATAAATGCAAAATAGGTTATTCATGAACAATAGGAAGGATTTCTATTTTTTTTTTTTTTGTTTCTGCTATCAACCTTATTGAGTAACCATTTGAACTTTTAAAATCATAGAAAAATCTTGAACATAGGTCATCTAGTGTAGCACATGTGTGAAATATTCAGCCCCAAATTCTCATCCCAAGTGGTTCAAAATTAGTTTGAAATGTTATCTATACAACTTTAGAAAATTCTAAAAAATGCTTTTGTTTCTAATTCTTTTAAGCACCAATTTGTGCTTATAAAATCACCCAAAATTTCTTGAACATAGGTTATCTTGTTTAGTACACATGTGGAAAAACTAAGGTACAAATTCTCATTTTAAGTGGTTTAAAAGTAGCTTGAAATGCTGCCTACATAGCTTCAAGAAATTTAAAATATAGCTTCTATTTTTAATTCTTTTGAGCATTAATTTATATGCTTCTAAAATCACCAAAAAATTCTTAAACAAAGATTATCTAGTTTACACATGTATGAAAAAAATTCTACCCCTAAATTCTCATCCCAA
Source organism: Durio zibethinus (assembly GCF_002303985.1). The sequence goes on along the minus strand of NW_019167871.1, from coordinate 17,152,854 downwards.
GTGATTCTAAATCTGACTTGAAAATCTTTCTAAGACATGCTCAAAAGCAGCCTTGAAATGTAGCAAGTTGTAATCTCCAATTCCTCATATTCTAGTCATGCACTGATATTCAATAAATTTCTACTCATTCATCATGTAATCTCATGTAGTTTCATGCATAAGCATCTATATAAAACCTTGTAGAATTTGCATGGGAAATTTTGTAATGCAAGTAGGAAGAATTGAAAACCCAAAAATTCTATGCATATTTTCCATGCATTTTATCATCAAAATAAGTCAATTTCTCTAGGATGCATATTTTCCCTATTGTCTTAAAATTTTCATGTTCCATGGTTTTCTTTGCACTTGCTTTCCTAGTGTAATCAACTTGGTATTTCAGAATTTGACCTTGGCCTTAACTTTGACTAGTGAAATTTGCTTGAAACTTACTCAGACAAAATTAGGAGTCTATAAGGACAATTATGAATTTTCTAATATTCAAGACCTAACTCCTTGATTATCTTCTTAGAATTTTTACAAGATTCAAGGATTTTTTTTCAAAAGAAAACATTTCTTTCATAAACTCTATTAATAAGAGCAAATAGTTTCCAGTCCATCCATATAATCATTTTAAATGAAAAAGTAGTAGGCAAAAAGGCAACCTTAAATACTTGATCTCTTGTAAAATTTTTTATACATATCTGTAAGCAACCTATAAAACTTTAGTATTTTTCCACTTGGTTGTTGGTCAGCTAAACCTCTCTCATTTTCACTGAAATATTATTCATTTCAACATTTGATTCATTAAATCTAACATTTTGAGATGATGAATTTTGCAAATGTTAGTTATGAATGTTAAAAGCATCCTGCAACATGCCTTCCATGTCATCTTGTCTAATAGGATCATGTTGGTTTTGGAAAGCCTTTAATGTTGAAGGAACTTTAGTTTATGAGTAGACTTTACTTGAAAATACCAATAAATGTATCATGGGAGAAATTTATACAAATAAAATGTTTCAACACAACCTAACGCATATGCCAATCAATACTAACACATCTCAAATATGGATATAATATCATATTATAAATTTTAAATATTATAAAATTAATAAAAAATATTAAAATATTATTAAATTAATATTTAATATTAAAATATTATTAAAATTAATATCTAATACCTAATATTAAAATTATTAAAATAATATTAAATATTAAAATATTATTAAATCAATATTTAGTATAAAATATTATTAAAATATATAATATTATTTAATTAATGTTGAATATTATTAAATTAATATAGAATATTATTAATTAATATTTAATATAATTAAATTAATATTTCATTTTATGATATTAATATTAATTAACATATTCATATTTAATAGTAATTAACAATATTTAATTACTATATTGAATTGTTATTAATATGTATTTATTTTATAAATTAATAATTTTGATAATAACTTATGGGAGTAAAAGAATATTTTAAACTAATTCCATCCATATTATTTTAACTAACCAAACATATCTTACTTACATATATTTTTTATCCTTTTCATCTAACTTTGTGATAACTGAACACTACCATCTTAGCTATTTTTACCATGTCAAGCTTCATTATTTTCCTCACTTCCTTTTCATTTCATCATTATCAACTCTTCCCCATTTGTTTTTCTTTGGGAGAGGAACCTCTCCACTATTAAAAATTAGTGGAAATCTTCATTGATCTTTTAAAAACTAATCTAAGGCTAGAAATAATCCATATCATCCTTCTATTTAATTAACTAAAACTCATTGTTTCATTAAAACCCATACTAATTAACATCGTTTCACTAAAATTCTCTACTGTCTTTTCCTAAATGCATTGACTTTCTTTGCTTTTTCATTGACAATCTATTTTTTTGTCACTCATAAAATTGAGCAAGCATGTTAAGCAACAAAACCCAACTTCTCACTTATTATCTCTTATTTGTAGTGGGTTTCTTGTCTCTTCCAACTATATCAAAATTTTCCCTTAAAATTTAAGATATGGATGTTGTTTATTTGATATATATTGCTTTTTATTTGTTTCTATATTAGATTCTTCATACTATCATAACGTATTATTCCGAAGACTCGATCGCTAGATGTAAAAAATTTAAATCATAAAGAAAACATGAAGAGTTGCCATCAATCTTTTTTAAGGTGTGATTGACCACTTAAAAGTTTATCTTTTTAATAAAATGACAAAAGCTTTATTAAAATGATGATTTTGGTCTAGGAGAATAGATTGGCTTCAGGAGTCAATACATTTTAACTTTCATTTTTTTTTCTTTCACTCTTTGGTGAAATGTAAAGTCTTTAATGAGAGTTGATCCTTTAAAAGGTTTTGTATCATGACTTTTTATTCTAGATAGAATCTTAAAAATTTAAAATTCTTTTGGTTTTCAACACTGGCTCTAGCTCTAAACTACCCATTTTGGGTTTTCACTTTAGAGCTATATTTTCTAACAATAAAGAACTTGGCAAAATTTTACCAAATAACAGGTACAAGGACATAGCTCTTCAAGTCAAGTGTCCACATTTGATCAGAATAGACTTTTCAAGATATGTAATGACCAAAGTTTAGGGTTCTGAAAGAATGGATAAATAGCCTCAAAATATATTATTCAGGATAATTAGGCAAGGATCTTATGGAGTATTCTTTGGATGAAAAGTCATGTGTTTTTCTTTCTTTGCCCCTTTTTTTTTTTTTTTAAATATCTGATTTCAACATCAATATTCTTCTTTTTTGAATTTTGTCTTTTTTTTTTACTTAAGATTTTAACTATGGCTTCATTCACTTTTTGCCCCAAGCTTTCACATCTAAGGAGCATGTCTTTCTTCTTTGCTTCTCCTTTTATTTATTTATTTTTTTAAAACATCTGATTTTAACTTCAACATTCTTCTTTCTTGAAGTTTTACTTAAGATTTTGACTAAAACTTTATTCACTTTTTACCCCAAATTCTTATTTTCGAGGTGCATGTCTTTCTTTTCTTTGCTCCATTTTTTTGGATTTTAACTGAAGCTTCATTCACTTTCTTTTTTTGCCTTAAATTCTTGTCTTTGAAGTGCATGTCTTTCTTTTTTTTGCTCTTTTTTTCTTTTTTTTTTTTCATTTTTTGTGTGGAAACATTTGATTTCAACTTTAGCATTATTCTTTCTTGAATTCATGGGATTCTAATTGAAACCTCTTTCACTTTTTACCCTAAGCACTCATCTCCAAATTGCATGTTAGATGCTCTTAATATCAAATGCTTTCCTTGAAGTTGATCTTTTAAAGATATCCTCATTTTGCCCTTTAGTGCAAAAGATGATCTTTGGTCAGGGTTTGTTTTGAAATGAAAAATATAATAGGCTCAAATGGGTAGTAAGTAGATAATTTTTCTATATGTAAAGGATAGAAAAAGATGACCATTCATCATTTCAAATACAATCACTTAGCTAGAAAAACAAATTATTTGAAGAAATAGATAAAGGCTTCTTTTTTATTTTTTTATTTTTATTTTTGTATTATAGCCATTAATCACCTTTTTTTTTTGCATGATTGATTACCCATCTTGTTTTTCCATTCCAGTTCTTATGACAGTAAAAATCAAGTTGTATGGGATATCCTAAATCTGATCACAAAATTCATAAAAAGGCTCATTTTAGTTTTAGACTGTCTATCATTTTGGAAAATGAAGGGAAATGTATTAATGCATGAAACAAATTGTCTTAAACTAGAAGGAATTTTGGTTTTTTTGGTCAATATGCCTTAAGATGTGAAACAAGGGTTACTTGAAAAAAGGTTCAAGCATTTTTCATGTCTATGGTCATTGAAAGAATTTGGATGGTTCAAATATATTGGCAAAATTTGACAAACATTAACTTATCAATTAAAAATTTGAAAGAGTATCTTGTTTAGTTTTTAAAATTCAAAATGAATTTTCAAAAGTGGCCTCTTTTGTTCATTGCCCAAGAAAAGGTAATGGTTTCAATATATCAAATGATGACAAGGTTCATAAGTTGAAATTTATGCCCCTTGAAGGATTATGACTGGTGAGTAAAATTATTTAAAAGGATTGAAACATAGGAGTGGTCAAGGAAAAGTGTAAAGGTATTGGATGAGGTTTTTTTTTTTATATATAGTAATCACCAATTACTTTGAGATTCTCATCATTAAAAAAATTGAATATTTCCCTTTGAAAAGGTTTTTTTTTTTTTCATTTGAAATTGAAAATTGCTTATATGGGACTTTATTGCGAATCATTTTTTTTTTTTGCTTTTCTGCCTTTTATTGATAAAGTGCTTTTCATTTTATGATTTTAAAAATTAATTATGTACGATTTTTATTCAAATAAATGCACAGAGATAAAATTTCATAAAAAAATTGAAAGCATTCATTTTTTCCAAAATAAAGTTTAATAGGATTAATTTAAATAATTCCTAAGGACACCATGCACATGTCATACACAAAAGGTTAAAGGTTCAAAAGAAAACCATCCTTTATTGATCTTTCAATACTCAAAACCTTTTTCCACATTTCAACTCTTCACATTTTGCAATTGGACAGAGTCGACTTCTATTGTTCCATCAGTTCTAGAGTCAAAATACCACTTTTGATAAGATCTTCAACATTTTTCTTTAGTTTTCTACATTTTTCAATTGAATGACCAATTGCCCTCATATGATAATTACACTTACCATTAAGATCATAACTCTTTGTCGATTGATTAGGTGTTATTTTCAGAAGCACAGGAGTGAGGTATCAGCCTTCTATTAGCAAAGGCAAAAGGTAAGAAATAGGGATTGGAAGTTTCTCTTGGTCATTTCTTTTTCTTTTTTTGATTTTTTATTAGTCGGGTGGTAGGCTTAAATGTAGAGACAAGATTGTGAATGGTCATTTGGGGATGGGATTTGTAGGCAAACTTAGATACTAGCTTGGTTGGTAAAGATATAGGCTTTGAGAGACATTGCTTATGACCGAGAAATGGGGTTGATGAAAAGGATAAAAATTGCATGGGATGAAGTTTATGGGTAGATTCCACTCAGGATGTGATTGCTTGCACCTCCCTTTCAGTCATTTTTTGATGTATTTCTCTTTACAACATCAGTTGCATCATTCAACTTAATCTTACTATTCTTAATTGAATTTTCTATCATTTCTCGATAATCACCATGTCAACAAAGTCTTTGGAGATATTCCCAATTATTCTTTTATAATAAAGAGTATTCAGAGAATTGACAAACATAATAGTGAGTTCTTTCTCTAACAAAGTTGGTTGTACTTGGGTTGCAACATCTCTCTATCTATGTGCATATTCCTTAAAAGTTTTAATTACCTTTTCTTTTCATATTTTGTAAGGACAACCCATTTGGTGCCATGTATTCTACAACTTGTATTGTGCTAGAAAGACCCTAGCCAAATCATTCTAGAAATAAATCTTACTTTGGTCTAGTTAGGCATACCACTTTATTATAGACCTGATAAGACTATCTTGAAAGCAATTAATCAACAACTTATCATCATGAGTATGGCCTATCATCTTTCGACAGTACATGGTGATAAGTGTTGTAGGACATTTTGTTCCATCATACTTTTCCAAATCTAAAACTTTAAATTTTGATAGAATGACAAGATCAGGCACTAAACTAAGCTCGTTGGCATCAACACTCTTATATATATCATGGCTTTCAATTGCTCTTAGTTTCTCTTCTAATAGATCATATTTATCCTTCATCACCATATCTCTTAATGGATTTAACACTCTTTTTAGTTGCTCCCATTCTTTTGGATCATCCAAATTAGGCACATCAATGAAATCATAAAGAGTAGGCTCAGGATTGACATTTATTAAAATTGGAAGCAACTTAGTAGAAGTATCAATATAATGTTGATGAGTTGCTAGAGGTGCTTGTAACATATGAGGGTCTCGAACATATGGATGTGTGAGCCCAAGTGGATATAATGGTGGTTGAACAATTGTTTCTCCCTTGCATCATGTGTTTTAATGATTCCTTTTCCTTTTGTCAAACATGCTAACATATGTCTTAATTCTGCCAACTGTTTATCCATATTTTGTTGCATTCCCTTAACTGTTTCCCTGATCTCTCATTGGGCCCTTTCCATTCTATCTATCTAACTTGCATTTTCATTTTCCATGATCTTGGTAAAGCTTGAGTGTTGTAAGTGTGTAGATTTAACTAACTTATTTCTTAAAATGCATTATCCTTAAACCTTTTATTAATTAGCAAAAGTAAAAAATGCTTGACATGAATTATATTATTAAAACTTTCAAAAATATCTTCTTACTTTGAAGGTTTAGCAAAAGTATATTCACAATCACCATTTTTTGTCCTTAGCTAGCATGAAAAATAATAAATTCAAAAATATAATGCATGATATGCAAGTTAAATTTTATCATTATTGAGGATAAGCTCAAATTCCCTCTTATATTCAAGTTGGGTTATTTAAAGACATTTTTTTACCTCAAAAGTTTGGTGAAAGCATATTTAAAACCATCATTCTTTCTCACAGATTCCGTTAGACACACCATTATTAAAAATGAAATGTAAACAGAGATGTCCATTCATAAAAAATTCAAAAGTTTTCCTTCTTTCCCAAAAGTTTCAAGTTTATATATCAAGAACAATCCTAGGATAACAGCGAAAAAGTGTTAGACTAGTTCTTACTACCCCTTGCCTCACCTAAGAAATCCAAAAGAAATGGACTATGACTACTAATAAGGATGACCCTTTTGCTGTAAGGCTTTTTTTTTATTCATCATCTTGGCCAGTTTGACTGCCGTCGATAGCAATACTTGCTATCTCAGCATGGATCGATGAAGGATTCCTGTAAATAACTAGCTTTATTTCAACATCAAAACCCCAATATCCAACTTTTATCAATCTTTGTACCTTATGTTTCAAACCAAAGAATGGTTTACGATGCCAAGATGGTATTCACATTAGGCATTGAGGTCATACTATGTATGTAAAGATGATTTACGTGATTCAACAAGGACATAGGTAAAGAGGTAGTTTACCAGGAGCAGTGGGTATAACTCTATGTAAGACATAGGTATTGGGTCAATAGGGGTTTTACCTTTGGTGTTGTGAGAATTTTTCTATTCTATGGTTGGTTTGCTTTGTTAGAAAAATGGTGGCATAGTTGGTCTTAAAGTGAATTGGGAAACTTTGGGTTAGAAATTAGGTTGAGAAGGTGGTGATGAGATAGCATGCTAAACAAGTGGTTGTGAAATATAAGGTGGTGGACATGAAATTAAGTGTGGAATTCTTAGAGGTTGCATGAAATTTGAGGACCTAATCCTAAGTGCTTGGAAAGAAGATCGAAAATAGTTATGAGAAGAATTTAGGTGTGGGTTTGGACTCGAGATAGTTGGTGAGGGTTGTTTGAAGCCAGGTGACTCAATCTTGGAAATCAACTTTTAAGTTCAACATTTGTGTGGCTAATTCATCCATTCCTTTCTTGAGCTCGCCCAGACTTTGATCACTATTTGAATCACCCAATGCTTTAGTATGCTCGAGAAAAGTGCTGGAACCAATAGGAAACAGTTGATTTTGATTTGATGAAACTGGAAGTGATAACGATCCTTGAGGAGCAACAAACTAACCATACCACTACCTTTAACCATTTCTATCAATTGAGCAATTTGTTGTTTCATTTCCTGAAGCTTGAGCCAAAATTTCTCTTGATTCAACTCCAACGCACTTATCCTCGCTTCCAATTGATCTCCCATTTTTACCACTCTAATTTTCACTAAGACAAAATTTATTTCGGGACTTAAGCCAAAAATTTAAAATTATTACCCTTATTCAATGAATGCTATAAAAATAATTTTTAACTTATATGACACACAGAATCATGTTTATGAATACATGAATATGATAAGAATGTAAAAAAAATGTTATGTAATGATTTTCACATGTACAGGCCCAAATGACAAAAATTTCATCCATAAATTTGTATACAAGGAATATAATATTATGTTACAAGGATGGTGGGATATGAAATGCAATGCATGTTCTATAAAACTCTAACATTCATGAATCCTTGTGCATGAAATGGAATGCATGTACTATCTATTGATGTAGATGAGACGAAATACATGTATGTTCTTATTATGATATGCATGAGATAGGATGCATGTACTACTTATTAAGATGCTTGAAATGTGATACATGTATTATATATTAGGATGAATGGGATGTAGGTGTATATACTATCCTATTATTTCTATTAAAAAAAGTATGAAAATATGAAAGATGAAATAACATTCAAACTTAAAGTTCCTTTTTTCTTTTTTTTTTAGGAAAAGGAAAAATTCAAGAACAAATATTTTTTATTACACAAAATAACTAGGATTCAAAGATTTTTCTTTTTTCATTAATTTTTATCTGGCCAATAAATGAAAATTTAAGAAAAACCTTTATTTTTGAAACAAAATTGTTTGTTTGTTTGTTTGTTTGTTTGTTTGTTTGTTATTTTGTTGGATAATGCTAAAAAATTTCTTCGTTTTGTCTTAAAACATTTTTGAAATTGCAAATTTTGGATAACCATGAAATGAATAAACTACATGTTAAGAGAAAATTTTACATGTTAAGAGAAACTTTACTCTTTTTTAAGAAAATGTTTTTCTTTTATGATCTTTTTTTTTTCAAATTTTAATACATATTTGGATTATTTCTATAGAAAGGTTGGCAAGGCTTTACCCTAGGCAAGCTTTTTATGACTCACAATATATTGGGTTAGGATTTATATGTCTAAAGGTTCCCAAACTATTCTCACATCATCGTCCATTATAGACTAGTATGGCTCTCCAATCCTTACCCATTATAGGCTAACGGAATGGCTCAATCTGAGTGGAAGAATTTCACTAGCAAATGTGAAGGTTATCACCTCACGAGAATGTAACTACTTTACTTCCTCTTAAAAGGAATAGAGCCCGGGTCTAGAGTTTATGCATGTGAGTGAATATGCAGGGTATGTGCAAATAGATATATCAATTAAACAACATAAGAGAAAAATGAATGACAAAATCAAGGCAAGATGCTAACATACAATTTTTTTGAAAGAATTAAAATGGAGGGAATTAAAATTAAATATCGATTAAAATCGTAAAATCCAACAATTTGAATAACGTATGATTAATTTTTGACTGGACTTTAAAAAAATCCCCAATAAAATTGCCAAGTTGTCATAATGTATCAATTTGGAGACCTAATTGTTGACGTAAAAAATTTAAATCATAAAGAAAACACGAGGAGTCGCCATTAATTTTTTTTGAGGTGTGATTAGCCACCCAAAAGCTTATCTTTTTAATAAAACGGTAAAATGAGTTTAAAGCAAGAAAGACAGTTTTAGTCTACAAGAATAGATCGGGTTCAATAGTCATTTACGTGTGGGGAAAGATTAGCAACCCATAATGCCTACAAAATTGGTACCAATTAATTATACGCTATTTGCAATTTTGGATAAAAATGATTTTTTTATATGAAATTTAATTATAATTCCCTTCATTTTTAAGAAACAAAATTAGTTTAAAAAATTTTTATTCAGGAATATTATGAAAATCTTCAAATTAAAGGAATACCTTTAATGTCTGTTACATAATGGCAGAATCTGCAGATAATCTTTTCATTTAAAATTTATAGTAACATTTCTTCAAAAATAACATATTTTGTAAACGATAATCATTGATGACTCTCCAACATCTAAGTAGAGTACAAATAATTATATTTCACAAAATGCTATTTTAATTTTATTTGTTCAAAACTAAAAATTAAAAAAAAAACTCCTTTTGCAGTAAAAAAATGAAAAATAATATAATTAATTTTAAACATCAACAAACATATATATGAATTATGAATGTACACATTATTCTAAAAATGAGTTATATACAGATGATGATAAAATACAATTTAAAAATCAGGTTTTCAAATGTAAAGAGACCACTTGGACTCTCAAACATTTAGGTAGAGTTTGCGTATGACTTTTTATATTTAAAAATCTTGTCTTATTATTTTTATTATTTTATATTTGTTGTTTTAACAAAACAAATTTATTTTGAGTTGCGACAATGTATGAAAATTCTTAATGAAATAAAATTTCCTAAATACCCCAACATCTAGGCAATATTCAGGAACAAATTATTTCAAAAAAGGTTTTCATGTAAATTTTCAAATTTTTTTAAATAGCCCAACATCTAGGTAGTATTTCAAAATTTAATTAATTTACTTACATTACATTTATGATTAGATAAATATAATTACAATAAATTAAATTAAAATTAAAATCTTAGCCATTTAATATGTTTGTAAAAAAAAATTATTATCAACAACTTCAAGATAATTAAATATGGACTTATTCAAAAATATGCATGCCAAAATAGATAAATAAATATATAAATAATAAACTAAGGAACTTAAAATAAAGTTACCACAGTTTAGGTCAAAACCCACTTTAATTGAAGGCTTTTAAAGTAGATGAGTTGAGGCTTAGGCCTTTTTTGTTGCTCGATTCAGAAGTGGGTCTAACAAGTGAGGACTGTGGGCTGGGTGGATTAATTCAGTGCTGGCAATAGATTGAGTTAGAAACTAGTCCGACCCAATTCAAAAAAAGAATTTTTTTAGCTATAAAAGCTAAGTTTTTTAATCTAATTTCAAACCCATTTTTAAAAAACTAGAGGCTCTCTCAGCCCTTGATTTTCGATGAAGCCTTGCTGTGACCACTGTCACTCCATCACTAGTGCCACCACTGGCCGATGGTCTTTTGGCTTCTAAATTTTGATCGTGACCTTCATCAACATCCCTGTTACAAATTTGAGCCTAGTTTTTCACAAAACGCCCCTAAATCGATGATCTAAAACTAAAACTAAAACTAAAAAACCTCAGACCATGAAATCTCCATCTTTCACTGTTTTATTTTTATGAGGTTTTAATATGATGTTCTCCTCTATTTCCTCTTCCTTTTCATTGTTACTAATTGCTTGAGAGAAGCCACCACCGCTCACACCACCTTTACCACCTTTCTTTTATGGCTTCTGAAGTTTTTTTTCTTTTTTTAAATTTTTTTCTCCTTTTTTAAAAGGAACTGACCTTTTTTTTTGTTTTGTTTTGCAACGGTTGCTTGGCACTAGGTTCTTTCTTATGAGGAGGACTGTGTTATTTTTTTTAATTTTTTTGTGTTTTGTTTATGGTTTATTTGTGTTTCTGTTAAAGGTGAAAAGAGATTTGTTTTTATGAGTTTTTAGCTAGTTTTGTCGTTAATGAGGGTGGTGGGATAAAGGGGCAACAAGTAGGGACTTTGGTTAGCTAGTGAAGATGAAGGTCATTTGGTGGTTGAGGAGGCTGTTGTGGAGGGCCGTAGAGGAAGCTATGATGGGTTGAAGGTAAGGCTTTGTGGGCATGAAAGTTGGGTTCTGGGGTGGTGTAATGGGTGCTTAGAAATGGTTTGGAAATGGAAGTTTTGTTAGTGTTAAGGAGTTAGCTTGGTGGTCACTATGATAAGGCATGCATAGAGACTGTGTGTATGACTAGTAGGGTTTGCGAGTGAAAGAAGGCTAGTCGTAACTATTTTCTTTGATGGATTTGAAAGCTAGGTTTAGGATTTGGGGTTTAATAGAGCTTGGCACTATTGTTGGAGTGGCTTTGGACTAGTTCTGGTGAGAGAGGGATGAGCTAGGTTGGTACGTGCCTAGGTCGAGGCTAGGTTAATAAGGGTGGTAACTTGTTTAGGGACCATAAAGCATGGGTTTTAGGTCATGTAAGGGTAGTGATGGCAAAGGCTGGGTAGACCTAAAAAAATGGTTGCCTGGGGCTTTATGGCTTGAGAGGAATGTTGTGGGAGAATTCTTTAAGTGGAAATGGGTGCTCGACCCCCCTTTCTCCGATATTTGGTCTCTTGGTTTTTAATTTGTCAAATTTTTTGTTGTTTTGCAAGAAGAAACAGCTTTGGCCACTTGTGGTGTAGAGTAGGCAAGGTGTTGGTGAGGGTCGATCCTAGCTTGGTGCGCAGGGTAATGAAGGGTGCACTACGCAAAGCTTTAGGCATTTAGGCATTTGGCTTGTTGTAGTAGTGGCTACCAACCACTTTGTTTGCTATTTTTTTCTTTCCTTTTTTGTAATTTAATTTTAGTAATTAATTTTTATTATATATATTTTATAATTTGATTAATTAATTAATTAATTAATTATATTTTTGTAATTTTTCAATTAATTTGATTAATTCAAAACAAATTCAACAAATTCAATTCCACTAAACGTTTAAATCAACTCAAATAAAAGCATGCAAATTAAGTCTAAAAAAATCAAACAAATTTGAATTAAACTATACAAAATTGAGTGCCTACACATACTCTTTTTCTTTTGATTCCCATTGTCTTTCAAATTTTCATATTTTAAAATTTCTATTCAATCTATTTAAAAAAGTTTGATTTTTATTTATTTTTTTGTTTATTGCTGACTTTCCAATGGTTGATGCCTATTTGCTGAATATGATAGAATTCACATACTCTTCTTTTTTTTTTTTTTAAGTTTGTTTTATTCTTAGCTATTTTCGGGTTTATTAATTATTATAATGATTCAATCAAAATAAAAGTAGGTAAAACAATACTTTTTCATCGTTGTTTTGCTAATTGCCAATGTATATATAGAATAGAGCATTTTATTATAACCTTAAATGTAGCAATATCTTAAGACAATGTGCATCATGCTTTTTATATAAACAGCTTAAATATTTTTAACATGGATAACTTATTTGATATAGAAAAGATTGGGTTTACCATAATGAAAGAAAAAGACGACATAATAAAAAAACAAGACAACTTACTTTAGGTTATTTTATGTTTAAAAAAGTTACAAGAGATCCAAACAAGCTCGACTATCAAACAAAGAACACTAGAGTAGAAACAAGGATAACTTGTGGCACACACTTGATCATATTTTACTCTTTATTAATTTCTTTTATATAGAAATTGTGTGAATGTGCTGCTAGGACTATGATTCTGTACTGTTTGTTGAAATGTCTCAATACAATTCTAGCACATTATTATTATAAAGTGTTTTTTGTTTGAGTTAGTATAAGTTCTTATTCTATTTTCTTTGCTCTCCCCAATTTCAATCTACATAGTGACCAAAACATGTATTGAAATTCAACTAGTTTAGCATTAAAATTTAAACACGAATAAGGCTTAGATTAAAAAAAAAAAAAAAGAGAATTGTTATTGTCAAAAATAACAAAGTAGACTAATAAATAATTAGAAGTTTTGCTTCTTCATACAGAGTTAATATACTATTCACTAGTTCTATTTTATCGCTTGAGATTAAGTAATTCTGTTTAAATCTCCACGAAGCTATAGAGGAGGGAAGCAATTCATAGTCTTGTAAGATGAGAATAACACTTTCCAGAGCCAAACACCTTTAAAAGCTTGTTTGTGCAAAACTCTTTTCAAAGCAATAATATATAACTATGCGGCAGTAAGTGATACAATATTATAGAGGTAGAATGGCTTTCCAAGTTCATACTACAATTATCATATGTCATTTGTTTCTCTAAAGGTTATTATTTTATCCATTAACTAAAACAATGAAATCTATTAAGAAAATGTATTAAGAGTAAATATAGTATTAATTTCATAAAAAACTAACAAAGAAATTACATCTCTTTTCTCACAAGCTGTATCTCTTCAATCATCAATATCATAGTTAAAGATCCTTCCTTGCACATAAAAGTAGTTGCATACAAGAATTAAGACAAAGTGACTACCAAACATAAATCACATAAAAAAATGAACATACAAAGAATAAGTACTTGTCACCTTGTTTTAGTAACTCTTCATATTATATGTATTTGATATAACTGCATCATTTTTTGTTTGATAATAGACAACAAAAAGGTAATTTGATGTTCTCTTAATAATATCATGAAAAGCCATAAATATGATAATACACCATACCTAAATAGATATATTATTTTCTAAACATTGTGATTTAGCATCAAATCCACCAAATGAATAAGAATTCATTGCATCTTATATAAGTAATAGTTATGCATAAAATATAAAAATAATTAAATACAAATAATACATAAATATCTAATAAGCAAAATATTACATGACTTACCATACCATGGTTATAGTGGGTTATGAATTGAGATTCATTATGAACCCATGGCCTATAATCGAGTAAATGTGTACCTTAAAACATAAATAACCAAAAATAAATAAATAAACATTAAATGGTAAAAGTTCCTTAAATTTCATGTAAAAAAAAAAAAGTAAAGGAGAAAGAATCCACTTCATATTGATTATATGATGTTGGGCAAAGATTCTGAGAATTTATATATTGTTCTTGGTGGTTAAAATCAAGCTGTCAAACAATATCCTACATAATTTAATTTGTGTTTCATAAGAAAGAAAAAATAAAACAAATATTAAGAAAATATAAATCACAGGTTACTTGATCAAGTTCTTGATATGTTTGTTGAAGATGAAAAATTTGCAATGAAATGTCACTTTTGCTATTCTTCTTGAGAGGTTTTTAGGTCAAACATTTGCTTTTCTTCATAGAAGGCTTTTCAGTCCAACTTTTAAATTAATTTATACCCTTATAAGAATTTTTTTTTTCAAACTTTTTGGCCTTAATGGGAGCAAAAGTTTTCACTTTGTTTTCTTTTTCAACCTTTCCACGTTCAAAATAATATTGACTAGAAGCATTAGGTACATTTTTATCTTGTTCCATGTCCAACTTTTGCCTTATAATATCCTCAACCCTTTCACTTACTTTTTTTCAAACAATTTCCTAAGAAAATATATGCTTCCTCGCATTCAGATGCTTAAGATGTTATTTTTACCATATTTGAACACAATCACTTCCAAGTTGTACCTTTTAATTTAAGGTCAACTTCAATATTGTGTCCATCAAAATCTTAAACATTTCCATCTCGTGCATTTTTAATCCATCTTTTGAGGATATATTTATCTTGTATCAACTTAATATCCATGAGATTAAGAACTTTCGAAGCAAGAATACATAAAATTCCTTCCATTTCAAACTTTTTGCTACTACATGAAACAATCATCTCCTTATAATTATATATGACATTTCCTACACCCGGTTCACCATAAATTACAATAACATACTCTGATAATAAAATAGTTTCCTTTTTAGCTTTAATAAAAGCTTATTGAAACTTTTCATACTTATCTTGAAGCTGAGCTAACATATTAATAGTATATACTTGCCTTTCTTGTTTTAACATAGGTGTTGTCATATTCAATTTAGGTATGTTTTACCTTAAATCAAACTTAAATTTTAGCTCATTGTATCGCTTATGACTAAGTACTATTTGAAAATGTTTAAATAATTGCCACAAATTCATGTCAGGCTCAAGGTGTTCTTTTAAAGTAGTATTGAAGCTTTCACTTATTTGCATAGATGTTATTCCAATAGAAAAAGTCCTTTTAACATATGCTTTGGCCCATTTGTCTTTAATCTAAAAAATATCTTTCAATGAATTATTTTCAATAAGTTCATGCCTATCTACCATAACTTCCCAAGCATTGTAAAGTTCTTATTCCTCTTTATATTTATAAACATAAGCATTAAGCTCTGAAGGAAGGCTAAAGTTTTCGCTAAATGTTGGGCCTAAATGCCTTAGTGTATTTTTCATTATGTGCCACAAGCAAATTTAGTGGTATGTTTTTGGCATTACTAATGCAATAGCTTTTGCTATAGCTACATCTTGGTCAATGAATATAGTTTTGGGCATGTTATCTATTATTATTATGATACACTAATAAATATAAAGATTTCAAGACATACATAAATCAAATATAAATTTGTAAGTAAAAAACAATAAATAAACTTAAAAAAAATTATAATACCTGATATCATAGTAAAAGATATTTCAAACAACCCTATGAAAGAATAAACAATTTCATCATACATATGAATAGCCCTAAATATAACTATTGTCCTATGATGATTAAGTCTAGCAAATATTGCCAATGGTTGATGTTAGTTATGTATGTTGTAAAGAAACTACATCACCAAATGATGGCAGTCAATGATCATTTTAGCATTAGCCTAGAAGATATTGGTTATATGCTCTTCAACATCCATTTGTTTCAAGTAAAAAATGAAGGATTATTAGCTCTTTGTTGCTAAAAATACTTTAATAAATTCTCTATTTTAGCATACTATAAGGCTTGATGGTCTTTAAAGTAGATATAATTTTTTAGATTTTGTTTAAGTATAACCAAGATATATCATCGAAACCATTAGTTTACTTTCTTATAAGTTCATAAGATGATTGTACTTCTATTCCAAACTCATCAGCAAAAGCTACTTGCATAGCTTGGACTTCAGATATTTTTCATTGTGAATGAATCATGTGAGCACAAGGAGTAATATGAAGCAAATATTATTATCGACTACAAATTTCTTAATTTGAAACTTGCTAGAACTTTTAAAAAATTTGATAAGCATACGTGTACCACAACTCGTCCATGTTTTAGTATTCTTTGCTTGATAATCTCACTTGCTTAGACCTCTAATATCTTCTTTACAATGTATAAATAACTATGAAGTAAGTTATCCATTTTTTTCGTTCCAATTACCCTTTTTTTTCTTATAATAAATCTAGTTAATAGCACCAAAATATATGTAGTTTTACATGTTAAAATGGTGCTAAAATTTACAATTTTAGATGATTTTGGTGCTTTTCATGCTATTTTCATGGCTTTAGGTTTTTCAAGCACAAGACTCATTTTCATGCAAGCCATGCATATAATCATGCAAAGCTCACATTCAACCTAACCATGCAAAGCATAATGTCTCCCACCATTGACCTAAATTCAAGCATGCACAAGCCCAATTGAATTTTAATCCATTCAGCCAAGTGGATTTGTAAGAAAAATGTGTTTATTTGATAAGCCATGAAGAGAATGACTTGCACAATGACACTATCACATTTGGTTAAGTAAGAAGGAAGGAAAATTTACAAGCAATTGGATTCTTCAAGCTCAATCCATTAGCCAAGAGGTGTTGGAAGCCAGTCATGATACTTTTGCTTTATCTTGAAGAATTTTGACAAGATGATGACTTTATCACTTTGAAGATCAAGAGTTTAAATAAATTGCAATTTATCTCCTCTTGAAAACTTATTGTAGCCGAACCTAGGGGGAAGCTTGATCAAGATTGCATCACATGAAGATCAATGACCAAGATCATCTCAACCAGCCAAAGCATTTCAAGAATGAAGAGTTTGATTTTTGTATGAAATCTTAAAGATTAAGATAATACTTTATCTCCTAGTTTTTGAATTAATTTCAATCACTAGTAAAGCCCACCCCTTTAGCCGAACCTATGCCTATAAATAGGTAAGGCCATTCTCTTGTTTCATTATCCCTTTCCTCACTTCTCTTCTTTCTTTTAGTTTCTTTAGTTCTTTATTTTTTAGTTAAGGTATTGGTTTAGTTGATAGATTTGTTAATTACCAAGATTCTTGTTCTTTAAATCTTTCTCAATCAAACTGTGTTTTTATTAAAAGATTTCTTTTCTTGTTTACAAAATTTTGTTCTTGTTTTCTTTACTACTTGGCATAAACAATCTTTAATTTTTAAGATCCAAGTTCTTTTATTTACTTTGCAAGATTTGGCCTTTGCTATTTTTTTTTCATGATTCTTTAAATTGTTTACATGCAATCCTCATTTTCTTTACAAGTATTTGGTTGCTACATTTTTATTTACTTTGCAATCTTTTTAAGTTTAGGCTTTAGGATTAGCTATTGTCATTAATCTTTACTTTTCAAGTGATAGTTGATGAAGTTTAAAACTATGCCTATATATCGCTTTTAATCTTTACTAAAGCTCTATAACCCTAAAACCTTTAATATTCCTTTTGCTTAGATATAGGATCTCAACCTTTTACCTTTCATAATTGTGAACTAGCTAACACTACATTTTATAATTGTTGAAGAGATGATACTTGAAATATTTCACTATATTACATAATCTATGCACTTGCAAGCTTTATATATAAAGTAGTAATCAAGTTTTTGGCACCGTTGCCTGGGATTATAGTGGTGTTCACAATATCAATAAAAAATTCCTAAGCTCTTATAATCTAAACTCTTTTCTTTAATTTTGTTTATTTTTCTTTAATTTTTTTTGTTTGCATGCATAGATCTAAAAATGTTGACTACCTCCAGTTGATTAAAAAATAGAGAGAACTTTTAGAAAAAGAAAAAAAAATAATCAACACCACCAACATCTACTCCTATAGTAAATGCAAATAATGAAGGGCAAAGAACTTTGAGGGACTATGCAGTTCCTAATGTAGATGGCTTTCATCCATCCATTTGAAGGCTAGTTATTCAAGCTAATAACTTTGAGATAAAGCCTTCAATTATACAAATGGTCCAAACTTATGTGCAATTTGGAGGGCTACCAAGCGATGACCTAAATCTACATCTTTCTAATTTACTTAAACTTTGTGGTACTTTTCGTTACAATGGTGTTTCTGATGAGGCTATTAAACTAAGATTGTTTCTTTTTTTCTCTTAAGGACAAAGCAAAACGTTGGTTGTCTTCTTTACCATTAAGCTTAATTATAACATGGAATGATCTAGTTCAAAAATTTTTGACAAAGTTTTTCCTACCAACAAAGACTGTAAATTAAGGAATGAGATCACCACCTTTTTACAGGCTGATGGTGAAATCTTATATGATGGATGGGAGAGATTTAAAGAATTACTTAGAAAATGCTCACATTATAGTTTACTTTAGTAGCTCCAAATTCAAATCTTTTACATAATTTCACATAATCGATAAGAACCACCTTAGATTTAACTACTGAAGGGATTATAATGAGTAAGACTCCTAAGAAGGCTAATGAACTAATAGAAAAGATGCCCTCCAATAATTACCAGTGGGGCATGGAAACAAAGGTCAATAAAAAATCTACAAGTTTATTTGAAGCTGATGTTATTATTTCTATTAACTTTTCAATTGTTGCCCTTACAAAAAAGATTGAAGCCCTGGGAAACCAAACACAAGCCAACCTTATTAATCCCATACAAAGTCCCTTTGTATCCTATGACATATATGAAGGTCCCTATTCCTTAGAAAGATGCCAATATAAAGTAGAACCTATCCATTACATCTAGTAAAACAAATCAAGTAATAATTCCTATAGCAATACCTATAATCTTGGCTGGTGAAACCACCATAGCTTTTATTGGAATCAACCAAACCACCAAGCCACCAACAACCAAACCAACAACTACTACCCCAATCCACTAAACTATAACACACCTTAAGAAAAGAAACCTACCTTACCTAGTAACACTGAAACCAATCCAAAAAGATAAGATAAGGATGGATACAGTGTAATATATTCTTTAAAGGATGTTAGGATAGATAATTTTGATGAGAAAGATGATGAAACCATAGTTGTCAACCTACCCAACTTTATAAGACAGCTTGAAGTGGATTTTATTTAAAGGGAGGATATTTTGGAAGATAAAGAGCTTTCAAAACTTGGTAGATAAATTTTTGAAAGTTTTGACCCCATGGTATTAAAGACCCTAAAGCTATTGAAACTTATGAGGAGGACCCTGAGTAAAAACATTATGAGATGGATTATAAGCAAGATCCAGAAGAATATATTAAAGGGTCTTCTGAAAAAGGGTAAATGTTATTACAAGTAGGGAGGGCATTAATAGAAAACATTTTGCCTAAAGAGATAGCCCAAGGTGCACCTACCCTAAATAACCAAAAATAAGAGATAATGTAAGAGGAGAATCCTTAAAAAAAAGATCTAAAAGAAGAAGAGGAAAAAATTCAAGAGTAAGTTCAACAAAGGCTAAGGATTACTGTTAGATTGTACACATAGTGTTTTAATGTTAACCCATCTACCCTAAGGCTTGTTCTCAAGGAGCTATTCAAGGAATTAAAAGAAACCATATTCTTATATGAGTGTAAACTTGAGGTTTAGCAACTCTTGCCCAAAAAGTTAAAAGATTTTGAGAGTTTTACTATACCTTACATGATTGAAAAATTGAAATTCTTTGATGCTTTTTGTGATCTTGATTTTAGCATAAATTTAATACCTATGAATGTTTTTGTGCAACTAGATTGTGGAAAACTAAAACCTCTTGCATTCAATATTAAGTTTGCTGATCAATCTATTAAATTGCTATAAAAGATGTTGAAAAATATCTTGGTCAAAATTAAAAAAATATGCTTTCTCTGTAGATTTTATTGTTTTAGACATGGAAGATGATCATACTCCCTTACTTTTAGGTAGACTTTCTTGTTCATTACAAAAGCCTTGATAGATGTGTATGAGGCTAGCATTACCCATAAGTTCAAACATAGAAAAATGCAATTTATATCTGTAGGATATGGTGTAATAAGACATGAAAAAGGTGTTAGCACAATCAGGGAATTTAAGATAACCCTAAAAGAGTATAACCTGTTAGTAACGCCTTATGACCCTTTGAAAAACTTAGCAAAACTTTGCAAACCTTAGCTCCAGTATTGTCAACCCTTTCAGAAGCTCAAGCTTAGTTTATGTAATCCTTACTAAGAGAGTCAACCCACCTCCTCAAACTAAGTCTATTTATGTTATACCACAAAAAAGAAGGCAACAAAGAAAACTCCTTCTTAAGGATGAAAAGATTTAGGGATGGTTAAGCTTGACCAAAACTAGCATTGCTTAGAGGTAACTCGAGTTTTACTTTAATGGTTACAATTTCTTGATTTCTTTTATTTTTTAGGACAAATATGTTTTAGTATTTTTGTTTGGGTTTTTTTTATGGACGAAAAAAAAACAAGAATTTTAGCATCATGGATATTCAGCTTTAAAGAATTTTAGGGATTATTTCTTTTTCCTTTAAGTCTCTTGATATATGGTTTAATTTAAGTGTGGGGGAAAAAGAAAATTTTTTTTATTTTAACTCATCTTTACTTTCAAAACTAAATTGCCTTGCTAAACTTCATTATGGTATTCATATAGTTTAAAATTATATATTCTCTTAAATGACTAAAGTATGATATAGAGTTTAAGTATGGATGTATTGAAACTTGAAAGAATTCTTAAGCATGTCTTTTTATTTTGAATATGATTTTTATACATGCATTTCTATTCTTTTTATATGAAATGTTATAATTTCTATGAAAGTTTGTGAAATATGGATTTGCATGAAATGTAAGATTTGAATAAGCGTTTTTAGAATTCACTTACTCAACCTTTAAGGTGAAATTATAGACTATATTTGACTCTAGAGATGATTTAGGAGTTCTTTGGACTGTTTGAGCCTTTTTCAAACCCACTTTGTGATCATGCATCCTTAGTACCTTTATTTTGAGCCTTTATATTAATCTTTTTTTTTTATTTAACCACATTACAAGCCCAATAAGCTTTTTAATTATTACCCTTTCTTTTGTTATCCTAACCCACGGTGCTTACTTGTTTATCATAGGCATAGTCTTGTATTTGGAAGGAAGAGAAATGCAAGGAAAGCATGAAAATCGACAAAAGCAAAGGTAAAGCCTAATAAAGTAAAAAATGGCCATCGTTCAAAAACAAAAGAGAAAATGCTAAAAATACAAAGCAATAAAGATTGCCTCATAAGTCAAAGTCTCAAAAAGAGCTCCCAATTGTTCAAAGTCTAAAAGAAAAAAGTAAGCTTAGGGTTTTAAGTTAAATTTTTTTTTCTATCTTGATCCAACCCTTACATTAAAAGCCTAAAAGACCTTTTAATCTTGAGTTGAATATATAAGTCTAACATTAATGGAAAGGGATGAGAAAAGTAGACATATGAAGCCTATTATATCGTTAAATTGAGATGTGATAAAGTGTTTTACATTCTATTTGCTTGAGTTGTATGCATGATTTTAAAGATGGAGTAGATGTATATGTATGATTAGCATGAGTCATTGAAAGCTTGCTTTTGAAAGACATTTTTATGACTCCATATTTATTTTTAACTTTGAATTAAGCAATAGTACATGTTAAAGAGTTTTGTACAATTTTTAACTTTGAGGATTGTTACGATGTTCTTTAGCTTTGTTGATTTGAGATTTTGTTTGAAGACAAGCAAAGATTTAAGTATAGGGTTGTGATAGCACCAAAATATATATCGTTTTTACATGTTAAAATGGTGATAAAATTTAAAATTTTTTATGATTTTGCATGTTTTTCATGCTAGTTTCATGGCTTTAGGTTTTTCAAGCACAAAACTCATTTTCATACAAGCCATGCATGTAATCATGCAAAGCTCAGATTTGACGCAACCATGCAAGCACAATGTCGCCCACCATTGGTCCAAATTCAAGCATACACAAACTCAATTGAATCCTAATCCATTCGGCCAAGGTAGATTTGCAAGATAAGTGTGTTCATTTGATAAGCCATGAAGAGAATGACTTGCACCATGACACTATCACATTCAGCTAAGCTAGAGGAAAGAAAAGTTTACAAGCAATTAACTCTTCAAACTCAACCCGTTCGACTAAGAGGTGTTGAAAACCAATCATGATACTTTTGCTTTATGTTGAAGAGTTTTGACAAGATGAGAACTTTATCACTTTGAAAATAAAAGAGTTTGAATAAAATACAACTTATCTTCTTTTGAAAACTCATCTTAGCCGAACTTAGGGGGAAAGATTGATCAAGATTGCATCACATGAAGATCAAGGGCCAAAATCATCCCATTTGGCCAAAACGTTTCAAGAATGAAGAGTTTGATTTTTGTATGCGAACTTAAGGATCAAGATAGAGCTTTATCTCCTAGTTTTTGAATTAACTTCAATCATTTATAAAAGCCTACCCCTTTGGCCAAACCTATGTCTATAACTAGACAAGGCCATTTATTGTTTCATTATCCCTCTCATCACTTCTCTTTTTCCTTTTAGTTTCTTTAGTTCTTTATTTCTTTAGTTAAAGTATTGGCTTAGGTGACAAATTTGCCAATTACCAAGATTTTTGTTTTTTAAATCTTTTTCAATCAAGAAATATTTTTGTTCAAAGATTTCTTTTCTTGTTTTCTCATTTACAAAATCTTGTTCTTGTTTTCTTTACTATTCAGCATAGACAATCTTTAATTTTGAAGATCTAAGTTTTTTATTTACTTTGCAAGATTTGACCATCACTATTTTCTTTCATGGTTCTTTAAGTTGTTTTCATGTAATTCTCATTTCCTTTACAAGCATTCGGATGCTACTTCATTTTTATTTACTTTGCAATCTTTTTAAGTTTAAGGATTAGTTGTTGGTATTAATTTTTGCTTCCCAATGAAGTTTAGAACCTTGCTTACGTATAGCTTTTAATCTTTACTAAAATCCTATAATCCTAAAACCCTAAATATTCATCTATTTAGATATAGGATGTCAACCTTTCACCTTTGATAATTGTGAATTACCTAACACTACATTTTATAATTCCTGAAGAAATGATATTTGAAATACTCTACTTTATTATTTGATTTGTGCACTTGCAGGTTCTATATAGAAAGCAATAATCACTAGTCCTTTTACCATACTCATCATGAAAGTTATATGTAATCTCCTTTGAAATGAACTCCTGACCAACTCTTGGTATATACTCAATAAGTGAATCGTCTTCGACACTATTTATGATTGTATCATCAATCAAATCATTATGATCAATCTTTCCTACATTAAATAATTTCATAAAACTAAATATTTAAATTGTTTATATGTAAAAAGATGTGTTGCACTATGTTTAGAAATAATACTATATATTCTAATGCTACAATAAATTGCTGTGTTTTATATGTACATGAACAAACAACAAAATCCACAAAAAATACATACAAAAAGCAATTCATGACCCGATGCTTATAAAAAATGCATTGTCCAAGTTTCATAGTCCTTTTATTCATATAATCATTTCATTATTACTTACATTTTCATTTAGAAACCAATTTTAAACAAAATCTTAAGGTAGGAAAGATGGAAAGAAAAATATATATCAAATACAAATGCATCCATACCTTAGATTTAGAGAAAAGATTTAGATATGGCTAGAAAAATAAAAAAGTCACTGCAAATAAAAAACATTAAGGGAGAGAAATTGTTTTGTCGCTTGACATGCCCTGCTCAAGTTTACCAGTTAGGGGAAATATAAAAAAAAAGCCTAAAAGTAAGGCGAAACGTAATGAAGAAAGTGCATTTTGGATAAGCCAGTAAAAAGTTTAGTGAGTGTTATTAAATTGGTATTAGGTTTAATGAAATGTAGAGTTTTAATCAATTAAATAGGAAAGATGATGTGGACTATTTTAACCTTAGATTAGTTTTTAAAAGATCAGTGGAGATTTTCACTAATTTTTAATAGTGAAAGCATCCTCCCCTTCTTTGTTTTTTTTTTTTTTTTTTTAAAATAACACCTCATCCCATTAAAGACTTCTACGAAGTTTGCTAAGTAAAGTTCTCTATTAAAATTGTTTAAATAGAAACCAAAACCAAAATTGAAAATCAAAATCATTAGATTGAAAGTTTTTATTATATAGATTAATTATGCAAAAAATGTTGAAAATTTTTAATAAATTTTGATATGTTTTTTAGATAAATATTTTTAGTAAAAATTTTAACAACATTTTTACCATTAAATAAACACCGATAAAATTTAATTATAAAATCACATTTTTAATAATATTTTTTGTACATATTATTAATTTTCTCATTAAACTTTATAAATTTATTGATTTAAAATTTTTATTAAAATATTTATTAAATAATTTTTAATAATAAATTTTACAAACTTTCATTTAAAAAACTTCCTATAATCTCTTCGGCATCTCATCTTAAAAACTCTTCGACTCCTACCCATTTGAAGAGATTTTTTTGGGTGACAAAAATTAAAATTTCATCAAATCTGGACAAATTGAGAAGGGGATGCTCTTGCCATTACTCTGAAAGGGTATACAGCTTCTTACCTTGCTTATATTTCCCCCTTTTTTTTATTATACCTATTTAAAAAAAAATCTATATCTCCAAACTAGATTGACATTCTATCTGTTTCTTACATTTATCCTTAGCAGTTGACTAATATGTATGGCTGAAAGTAGTTTCATGTTTTAAGGAGTTCAAAGTAGCTAATATCAAGGTTTTCAAAGTGGTTTTTTGAAACAAGATTGTGGATGAAATGGAAAACCTTAAAAGTTTTTGTTGAGAAAATAATATTGTGAATAAGAAGTTTCGGTTTGAAAGTGATTTTATTCTGGCAAAGAAAATTAAATGATTTGGGAGATGGATTTATGGGGTGATCTATGTTGTGTGAAAGTGTGGACATTCTTTTCCTGGATTTTGATCAGCTAGATTTTATATTAGCTAGGAAGATTTAAATGAGTTTTACGATGGTCTTACGGTCCTTGCCTGGGCTAATTGGTTGGAAATTTATTTGAGTGGTGTGTTTCACGAGAGAATAATTGATGGTTAAGGCATCAAGGAATAAATTCAATTGTCTTAACAAGTGGAAAAATTCATGATTTGATACTTTTTGTGTTCTTGGTTCAATTGAATCGGTTGCCATGATTTCTTTGGTTTATTTTATCTTGAATGCCAAGCAGAGTGTGCATGGAGTTTGGAAGGACAAGCTACTGACTGAGCCCGTGGAGCTGCTGCTGTTAGTAACAATATAGGTTTAAAAGGTGGAGGCAAAATCTTGGATTGACGTTCTGATGTTTGGGATTGCAAATGCGAAGTTAATCAAGATTTATAGAATGCTATGGGATGAAATATGCATTGGCAAAGGCAGGGGTAGATGGTGTGGATAAATTTTGCTGGGTGGTTATCCGTATTTCAGTTTTGTATGTAATGCTGGCTTTTTTGGGTGTGGTTTCTGTATTATGTGTTTAGAAATCTGGTATCTTTCTAGGCATTTAAGCTTTTTGTAAGGGGTCTTTTTATTGTTGTGGAGTTGTTCTGTACTTTGTTTTCTACTTTTTAATAAAATTAAGGCTCAGCGAAAAAAAAAAAAAAACCTAAATTTGGGAGCCCAAATTTAAATGAAAAGAAAAGACTAAAAAGAGTAGTGGGAAAGTGAACCCTCATGCTCGATAAACTAAAAAGGAAGAAAAAAAAGGGGGGAATTCTTCATTTTTTTATAATAAAATTAGGACTTAAAAGAGAAATAAAATCTTTAAAACAAAGACAGAGCATTCGTCAATTTAAACTAAGAAAAAGAAATCGCTCAATTAAATTAAATCGGGTCAATTTTGTTGATTTTATTTAATAAATAGGTAGAGTTTTTCAGTTTAAGCAATTTTAATGGTTAGTTTTCGGTCGTGGCATTAGAATATTGAATGTTTCAACTGTGGTAGAAAAGGTCACTATACACGAGATTGTCGGTTAAAGCAAGCTCGAGGAAAGATAACAACTTCCTTCCAAGAAGAGAATGATAGCGAAGAAAAGATTGGATATTGGATATTTGATTGTAGATCTTCTAATCACATGATAGGAGATAAGGAGAAATTGAGAAATATGCCTGCATATAAAGGAGAACGAGTTGTGGTGAACTACAAACAACCCAAACCTACCACTCACATCGGTTAAACTAGAGATTTAAAAAATGGTGGAGTAGTTGAATAGCAGCCGCTATTTTACAGTAACACTGATATCCACCATAGTTATTGATAAAATATAAGGTGAAAATGCCATTCACGATGATAACGGCACGTCACGGCAATAAAAAATGGCCTAATAGTAAATACGACAAAAGTGGACCACTAGTGTTGCAACTTCATTTTTTGTCCAAAGAAAAAAAAATCTCAGTTTTCATTTGAGATAAATCAAAAACAAAAAATCTCAATCTCAATCAAATTCAAAATCTATATTAAGATCAAGCATGAGCAAGTAAAGATGTGAGGTTTCAAGTTTAAAAAAATGTGCACTGCTCAAGGGAAAGAAGGAAGAAAAAAGAAAAGAGGAAAGGTTATTTCGAGCTGGGTAGTGAATGGAGGAGCAGCAACAGGTGATGGCTAGAATTGAAGGTTGCATATCGGGTTAGGAAAGAAGAAGAGGGCATCGCTCGTGAAAAAAGAAAGAAATAAGAAAAGAAAAATATATTAGGGATTTGCTAAAAACTAAACGGCATAGTTTGAAGATTAAGAACAAAAAAAAATTAGAAAAACATAATAGGACTTGGACCAGACCCATTTTGACACAAAAGTTGATAACTTATTTTGTTTTTGGGCTCATTGGATTCATGGTTATAGGTTTTAATATCAAAACTTAATTGAATATAATTTGTATAGTTTTTAGTTCTTTTATTTGCAATTTGTTCATTTTTAATTCATAAATATAAAATATTTATAAATAAAGAGATACATTATTAATAATTAGATAAATATAAAGCTATTTGGAGTATGAAAAACTCTTATAATGATAAAAAATTATGATTATTATTTTTCTTATATAAATAAAAAAGTCATAAAATTACTTTAAAAATTATTAGAAAATTTTTTTATGATATAATTATAATTACTATATATTTATAATAAATTATGCAAAATTAAAAAAATTCACGATCGCAATAAACGTCATGATCGTGATAGCAATCGTTTTGTCCGCAATCACAATAAATGCAACACGATCGAAAATGAGATTACTACTGCAATTTGAATCCATGGGTCAGACTACTATTGTGCCAAGATTTATCCCACACCATGTCAAGTTGGGAAGCGTATACCATGTGCCAAGTATGAAGAAAAATCTATTGTCAGTTTCTAAACTCACAGCCTCGGGAAACCATGTGGTGTTTGGTCCAAAAGATGTAAAGGTAAATCAAGACTTAAAGATAGAAGCCATACCAGTCACCGGAGGACGAAGGTTGGTGTCTCTCTACGTAATGTTAGGTATGTCAGCGTACGTAGACAAAACTCGAAAGAACAAGACAGCAGATCTATGTCATGCTTGCCAGGCACATATTAGTTATCATAATGTTAAAGAAATCATGAACAAAGCCACGCTCAAAGGCCTCCCTCAATCGGAAACTCGGGAAGACACAGTTTGTGCAGATCGTCAATTTGGCAAAGCAAATCAGCTTCCACAGAAGGAGTTGAAGTTTGGAGTCAAGAAGCCTCTCCAACTGATTTATCAGACGTTTTTGGCAAGGTAAAGCAACCTTCCGTCAGCGGCTACCAGTACATGACAACCTTTATTGATGATTTTTCAAGGTATGTTTGGGTTGATTTTATGAAAGAAAAATCAGAGGTGCTTACTAAATTTAAAGAATTCAAAGAAAATGTTGAAAAAGAGCCAGGCACAAAGATACGATGCTTACGCATAGATAATGGTGGAGAATTTACATCTAAGGAGTTTTCAGATTTTCTATGAGAATGCAAGATCCAGCAACAGTTGACATGTCCAGCACACTACAACAAAATGGCGTCTTGAAACATTAAACCCATGGTGAGTAGCTTTCGAGTGTTCAATTGTCCATGTTATATATTTGTGCCTGACCATCTAAGCAGCAAATTCGACAAGAAAGTGATTTGTTGCATATTTGTGCGCTATGACAATCAAAGAAAAGGATGGAGATGTTGCGATCTGACGACTGATAGATGGTATGTTGTGTTCGACGAGGCTTTTTCATGGTGCGCACCATAAGTAGTTTTGTTACCAGATTAGAGAGAAATTAAAGAAAAACATGAAGAAAAAGTGAAAGATCAAATCGAGCTTTAGAAGACTCAGCAAGAGACAAGTAACGAGTTTTCGAAAATAATTTATGATAAAGAGAGGCAATCTCAACAAGAAGAGTTGGAAGAAAGAAATCCTCATTAACTGCTACAGTGGTCACCAAGACAAAGAAAGCCAAATCCTGAATATGTTAATGTTGCTATAATCGAACATCTTATGAAGCAGCAACACGTCCGTTACTTCCGTGTATCGGTGTCAGATATGTAACACACACGGACACTCATACGACATGGAAAATACCTATACGATTCACCAAGACACGAAAAAAAAAAAGAAGATACAGTCAAGAGACAACGATGACACGTCTGGACACAGTGATTGCTTCCCCTATACCCGCCAACTGTACCGGTGATTGGTTTCCCTATACCCACAAACCAGAAGAAGATTTGCTTCCCCTAGTCTTACTCAATAACTTTACATGATGGCATTGAGGAAAGCCCGAGTCTTGTGAGATTTTAGAATAAGACTTTCGGATGGAGTGAATGATAGAAGAATGCTACGACAGAGATGGAGAGAAACGCAGCAAGTAGAAGTGCAGAACCACAAAGAAGAAGAAGGGAACTGTGGCGGGTGACAAAAAAAAAGAGAAATAATGGGGGCTTAGGTTTTCTATTGAAATTTATTGAATAATTTGGGATTAAAAAGGATTTTAAAAGAGTTAAATTTGACTTATTAAAATAATGATTACAATTGGGTTTAGAAAAATTAAGAATTGAACTTGTCTCCGTATGCAATTAATTCAAATTTCAAAATGACAAATTTACAAATAGTCAAAGAATGATAGTTATTTCTCTTTTTAATCCCAGTTATCATCGCGAATTCATAAATAATTCAAAAAGACTACCAGATCAGCACCAAGAGAGTACAGTTGTTAAGGAGGAGTGTTAAAATTATCATCCACAACTCTCTTTTTTTAAACCTATCTTTCTAGATCTTTTAGGCAACTATCTAGAATGTGTATATTGGGTATAAACTGACATAAGTAATTATATTGAATGGTAAGATTTTAAATAAAACAGAAATATGTGTACTAGAAGTTTGAAGTTCGGTTAAATAAGCTAACATCGGCATGTATAAGTAAGTAGTACGTGCTTGTTGTGTTAGGGTAGAGAAAAGTGCGGAAGTCAAGGTGTAATGTGATGAAATGGAAGTGTGTGTGCCATGCGGAGTATGTGAGAAAGAGAGAAGTGCAAGTGTGAAGTGTCCGATGGAAGTGAGTGTGTAAGTAAAGTACCGTGTGCGAGTGACGGAAGGTGTATGTCTAAATTATACCTTGTGTAATTATTTACTTTTTTTTTTGGTAAGATAAATTCGCAGTAAATGAATTGTTCAATCCTCAGATAAAATATATCGTACGTAAGTGTTTGCTTTATTAATATAGTATGTATTTGCTTTATTAATATAGTAAGTGCTTGTACGTGCTGTCTGTGTCTTCTTCTCTCAACAATTGATCAATTAGAAAGATACTGGGATGGCTGTTTCACCATTCTTGAGAACCTGAAAAGGAATTTCTACCGCGTTAGTTCCTTTTTGGATACCATTTTGAGCTATTCTTTGGCCTTTAATGAGTTGGGGTTTCGCTGTATTGTTGCTGAATACTTTTTTGTGTTATTGATCTTTACGCTTGGACCTATGAAGAATGAGTTAAAGCAAAGGAAATGTATGGTTACCAGAAGGCATGCTGTTAGACCAACTGCTACTGCTCGGCCTGAAGAGGTGAAATTGCGGTTTCTCTAGTCTTTAGTTTTGAAGCATCATTTGCAGCTGTGAAAATAAAAACTGAAAATTTGAAAAAACCCAATCAAATTATCCTGTTTGTTCCTTTTTTTTTTTTTGTTTAATTTTGGTTCAAATAATGATAAAACTATTAAGTTCACTTTACCGTTCTTATATTTAAAAGCTGAAATAGTTCAAACCAAACCTAATTAACATTTTTTTGGCCAATTAATCAACTTTAATTTTATTAATTTAAAATGCTATTTTATTTTATGAAATAAAAAAATGCTATCATTTTGTTCGTAGTCTAAGTAGGTAAATTCCAAAAAATCATTGCAAAATTAAAATTTTTTTTGAGTATAAAAAAGTGAGAAATTAAACCAAGCTGTATTTAGTTCGGTTTAGCTTATACATTTTGGTTTGATCTTTTTTCATTAAAATTCTAATACCTCAATTCGACATGGTGTTTATGCGGTGGTGCATCACTTGGTGCTAGCCATATGTCATGAAGTCATTGTTTTGGGGGGTTATTCATACACAATGAGCTTCACAATCATTAGTTTTGCTTATCTTGTGTCATGATTCTTTCCATGAGAACATTCAAACTTGCTTTTCTTGGTTGATTTTCTATTAACCAGTGCTAGTTCTAATTGATAACTGCCTATCCAGAACTTTTTTTTTTCTCAGCCAAAATAAATTTTATTAATACTCGGTAGACCGACTTTCAAGGTCAAAGAACTAACCTTTACAAAACATCCAGGCTTAAAAACTCCTTAAAAACATCATCAATCATGAACATTTTTACAATCAAAGAGAAAACACCTGATTATTATCGTCCTTTCTTTGCTATCCGGTATGCCAAAAAGTTGTCTGCCCAAAATAACATTTCAGCTCTTTGACCGTCAAACCAGCATTTTAAACAACCCCACCACTGAAAACTGAGACTCAAGTCTTCCATAATACATCAACTCAGGCACAAAACATGGAAGCAGTCTTTATTATACCAACTGCACCCGAAGCACTGTTCATCATTGAAAGGAAACACCTCTGGCTGCGTGGTCGATTGTGGTCCCAATATAGCATTCTTTCAATAATATATTTTCCAAAATCCATAATTAGCTTCTAAATCGAAAGATCCAATCTATCCTAAACACCTTACTATCTTTGGCTTAAAGCCCCTGAAGACAGACTTGAATAACTTATCTTTTAGAGCACTATCACCCATTCCATCAGCTAGGCAATAAACCCACTCAAAAATCTCAGAAGGCCATAATCTCCTAAGATCACAGGTAACCAATTTCTGAGTACCTTTTTACCATTTAGAGCTCACTGTTTGGACTTTCGTACCTCCACACATACCGCGAACATTCCACAACATCACCTTCATTTTAACACCGTCAATCCACACAGAAATCCCACAAGTAACCAACCACCCCAGTAACAAATTCTTCACAACAACTCAATAAATTCAACCACCAATCAACGAATAAAACAAAAAGATTTAGATAGAATGCTATCACGACTAAGACCTCCTCTCCTAATGCTGATAAACCAAGCTACTTGCCCGCCCTCCAGATGTCCTTCGCTTCCTTTGATAAATTAGTTTCCTCATACCCTGTACAGATCATTCTTACCTTCCAGCTCGTAGATCTTTCTAATTACCGCTTGCTCGTCTCCTCTCGCCACGATAGCCTGTTGTTCGGCCACCTCCCAAGTAGCTTCCGCTTCCCTCCACTCTTCTGACTCTTCCCAAGCTCTAGATAACACTCTATTTCGACTCCGAAAATCCCCGTCTGAGATGGAACCGTTTGCAATCTTATCAGATTCTTCGGTTACTGCAGAGATTTTTGCCTCCCTTCTATTCTTTTTAACTGTTCTTTTTTGTTTTTTGTTTTTTGGTCACCCTTCCCATTAATTTCCCCTCTCTATTCTCATAGAATTTCCACCTTTTTGCCTTTCTCTGAATCCCAGAAGTTCCCTTCCAGCCTTCAATTCTTTTGTTTCTTCAACTATTAATGGGCTTACTTCCTCTACATCATTAAACCGGACACTCTCTTTCACGACTTGGCCCAGGCCCATTTTCTCCACTCTATCAGATGCAGCCTTGTCCAATGGGCCTACCTGATCCACTCCTTGCAAGGTTCCAGCTGTAATATCCTTAATACTGTCTTCATCTTCCTCTTGTCGCACCTGATTCTTCTCTCCCTCTATCATTCGTTGACCATTCGTTGACCATTCGAGCCCATATTGTTGTCTCCTATGCTAGATCCCTGGGATTCGCTTTCACTCTCTGACACCTCTCTAATTCCATCTCGTTTTCCATGGCCCATATCATTACTTTCTCTACTTCCAAGCAACATTTCCGAATTACAAGGTGGCATTTGTAGCTTGTTCCCTTTCTGCTTACACGGCCCCAGCGTTTCTGTCAGGTTCGTCTCTTGGACTCCCACCTCTTCTTCTTCCTTGCCCTGAACGACGGTGGTTGATTCCTGGTCGAAGTTCTGATCATATATCTCCTTGTTCGATCCACTGTCGATATAATTTGAACCCAGCTCGACTACTCTTATTGGGAAAATTGACTCCCCTACCTTCAACTGTAAAATTGCTTTAGTCTATCCAGAACTTGTATCCTGATGTGTATGGGTTTATGTTGTGTGGTTGAATCTTATATTGTGGGGTGGATGTGATGAAAAAATTTATGCATAAATGATTTTATCATAGGCATAATAATCATAGTTGTATTTCATCTAGCTGCTCTTTAACAATCATTGTTCACATAGATTTATTGTCCCGTTCAACAGTTTGATGATACTGGTTCCGAAGAGAAAAACTGATACTGACAAAAATATAGCAACTATGTTTGAAATTTTAAGGAGATAGAGACAAGTGAAACTTGAAAGTTTGATTTTGAATAGAAGCTCTTTTGCACACTGTAGAGAATTTATTTGCTCTTTCATTCTTATTAGTCATAGATGGAAGAGCAGAAATAGATGTGGATGAATCTGGTTCTCATATTGTTTGTAAGTATCTTTCAAGACAATTAATTTGTAACTTGACAGAAAATTTACTTTTGTCTCATATATTGTTTTCTTTAAGCATCCAAAAGTTCTCTTGGTGCTCAGTCTGTAACAAGCGGCGAGGTTGCTTACAGCCATTTTGTGTTCAGGTTTGATTTTAGGGACTGGAAGGTCTGGAATGTGCTCCTGTTGCATAAAACATCCTTCAGATATTGCAAATACTAAAGAATATTACAGCGTATGCTTTTACTTGTATCAGTATACCAAACTATTTTAGTTGCTCACTTTTTATAAATTGTTAATTTAATTTGTTTCTTTCTAATTCCAAGTTTGAATGACCTGACTTTTAGTTAATGATGAATGTGGTACCTGTTGGTGAGCATCTAATGCCACGTAGGGAAGGTTCTACAGAATAATATAGGGTCTCCTGATATTCTTTATGATCAATGGTGAAATAGTCTTGTTGGTCAAACTATATTAGTTGAATGTTTTAACAACAAACAATTTAGT
Organism: Durio zibethinus; assembly: GCF_002303985.1. The sequence continues at coordinate 17,118,880 of NW_019167871.1, read as the reverse complement.
TTCCAGCACATTTTAGGTTAATTTGTTTTACCTTCAAATTTTAATTTTTTGACTGAATGGGATTTTAGTTCATGATGAACGCGGTGCCGGTAGGAGAGGAGTTGATGCCTTACAGGGAGGATTCTCACTCAATTCTTTCACAGGCAGAGGCAGCAGCAAACAATTCAGAAGGAGCACCAACTGCAACAGCTATCCGAAAATTATCTAGGAACCGAGGGTCGGTTCTGCAAGAGTACACTGTAGAAGACCCGCCTGAAATTGACGATGCTAGCAAAGGACCCCGCATTTGTTGGCGTAGGCGTAAGCTCAATAGACCAGCAAGCTTTTTTTTTTAGAACACATCATGCACGATTGTTTGGAATGTTGTGATGTACATAGGTGAAGGTCAATCCCAAATTGGCAAGTGTTATATTTTTGGCTATTGGGGCTTTGGGCAACTTTCGGTGATCTATTTTCTAACTTGGGCAAAACCACTTTGGATTCTAGATGTATTTTATATCTTTTTTTGTTTTTTTTTGGGGGCAACAATGCATTTGAGTCACCGGCCTGTTCAAGTTCTGTGGTTATCGTATTCATTAATCCTTGAAACTTTTCTATCTTTTTTTCTTTTGGTCTCAAAATTTGAGAATTTTATGTTTCCAATTTTAAATATTTTCTGGTTATCATATTGTTTAATAAGATTCAAACTACAATCCAACTTGATTTTTTTATTCGGTTTTTCTTACAGCTGACTCTAAAATATGGGATATAAAATTTAGTGTGTTGTTGTCTTTGTTGGTTGTACCATATTGTTTAATACTTTAAACCTTCCAAGTTTCTTGATGATTTTAATTTTCCTTCAAAGATTTTTATCTCATTTAGAAACATGTCCACTTGTTCAGCCATTTTATAAACATTGTTAGATGAAGGATAATAGCATTAGAAAGCATCAGTTTAATATTAGACTTAATTGTATCCAAATTCATGGGATTTTTCTTTAATGCTTTATTAACCAAGGGTTGATTGAAAATTTTACTCGGATGTTTATTAGTGCTTCGAGTAGCGAAGAATATTGTTGAGTCAATATACGATTTACCTTCCGTCTTTTTCCTTGTGGACTACCAACGCCCACGATCACCTTTGGTTTACTATACTTGCAACTACTTGAAGTCTCTTTCGAATTTCCGGCAACATATGAAATCTTTCTTTCCCTCAAAACAATTGTTGCTTAGATGTTGCTGCCTAAACAAAAAATACTGTGGCCTAGCAATTGGTTTTGTTCACTGAAGAGAAGGAAATTTTATCTTCAACTTCGAATATAAAACCCTTCAAGATTTCCACGTTGCCAAACAATAAAAGAGAACCAAAATTGAATCAGAAAATTATTCCATCAATTGAACGTTCGATTCAATGATGACGAGAAAACGAAGAGAAAAAATAAAAGTGAAATGCGAATTTAAAGAAAAAAACAAGGGATAAAAAAGCGAGAAGAGAAATATTCCTAATCGTTGGAGACTATGACCTTGAAACGAGCGCTAGAGGTGAAATCCGCACTGCTCATAGTCACTTTTTCAACTCAAACTTTGCCTTAATTTTTGCTGCAACTTCAGCCGTTCTGATCTTAGCCTTCTCTTTATGTTGCCTTCTTTCCAACTTTTCCTTTTCCTATTGCATTTCGTTGAATCAGTTTTTCAAACGAATAATATAATAATATTAAACAAGGTCATATATTGATAATATTGTGGAAGATTTACTTGATTTGTAGAAATATAGCGGAAGCACACCAACTTAATTCACTAATCGAAGACAAGATCAAGTTTTCAGAAATTATTCACTATTCACAACGAAAGTCTTTAAACGCTAATGCACAAGATTCCCTGAAGAGTTTCCTTCTTTACGCCGATCGCTCTCTTTTCCTCTCTTGTTCTTTATATGGCTTATCACATAATCCCACATGAATGAGACTTATTTCATACTTTGGACGAATACTTCTTTATCCCATTTTATCATGGCCGAATGCCATGCTAAATATTGAGAGAGGAAGAGACATGGTAAGCGCCTTTTCATCATTTCCATGCAAATGGCCGAATGCCATTCTTTTCTTCTTTATTTTATGGCGGAATGCCATGACCTGGGAAAAAAAAGGGAGACGGTTTTTTGTATTTAGTTTGATTCAAAAATCAAACTCTTAATTGCCATGGGCAATTGCTATTGTAACTACAATAGGTAGTTGTTTCCAAGCCCACTGTTTTCGGTGACCTTTTCCAACATCTCCCAGTTCCAACATCTCCCAGTTGCACAAAATAGGTGGCAAACTCTCATGATTAAAAGAATGCTTTTTAACTCTTTACAATAGGCTTATACAAGAAAATAAATTATGTGACCAGTATACTTTGAGAGCTTAGTTGCTATACGATTGTTAAGTAATATAACATGTCAAAATCACATCTAATCACTTATAGAACTATTAGATATGTATCGTAACTCTCAAATACAAATAAAGTAAGTATGCAGTACCCTAGATCCGTTTAATCACATTTCAAATTCCTCGCTATCTCTCTTTTATCATATTATATGATATATTTGTGTATTCACAAGTTCAATGTCTCAAACAAAATTTGTCAACCTATAAATATAATCAAATGTGACACCAAAATGATCTTCCCTTTTTTTAGAATTTCTCCATTTCAATTCAATTTCTCTCCAAATATGTCCAATTAGATAAAATCATCCATGATCATCGGCAACATTCCAAGATAGCTAACATTGAACTAAAATTTTAAGAAACAATCAAAAGTCCTTAAGGGTACTAAATATGAGATCCTTTGATCTTGAAGGTCTTACTCAACAAGAAGCAGAGATCTATTCTTCTGTTACCCTTGTTGGTTGAATTACATACATGTAGTATGAAATACATGCTACGATATTACTCTCTTTTTCTCATGGAGTATATGTTTTTATCATTAGATATCAATACCGTACAGGTGATAATTAAGATACTCTCAGTATTTAACTTGAGTCTACAACTCTACTTGATTTTGCCACAAAATCAATAGGACTTCTACCTAAAATTTAGGACAGACAAAGTGAACTATGAGATTATTCACTTTCAGTTACAAATCTCAATATCAAATGACTTCATCTTGATCCCTTATTAAGGCAATTCTATTTTAAGTTTGGGCTCTCAATCCATAGCTTATAACTAATCTCATTTCCATGGTGCCAAACCATTGAGGTCGTTACTTGTGTGAGAAGGCCAATTATCTGTCCAACACACTTTTTAAATCAAATTGTATATATACATTATATATATATATATATGTATGCATGCTTCACAAAATAAAGTACTAAACTTTAATGTCATTAATCGTATTCAATATAAGTCAACTAAATAGGAAAAAATATAGATTGTTCAAATGACATCTTTATCTACATAACTTTAGATATTTCATGTGGTTATGAAACATATCTCTAAGCATGGGCTTAGTGATTCGGATGTTTCTGCGAGTATAATAGGTTGTATAAGTAATAATAGAGGTTAAAAAACCTAAATGTTGATTCCATGAGGATTAGTTAAAGAGATTCCTAGTCTAAGTACATTTTATACCCACATACTATCTAAAGTCTGTTCAATCGGAAGGTAAGCATAAAACTAAGCTAAGTAAAGCAAAAGAAATTACACAAACAATAGCTAAAAGAAAATGCAATGAACTAAACATGAATTAAAATGAAAATTGAATCTAAGAATTGAAAATGGCAAGTAGAAAATTTAACAAAAATAGTAGCTAAGTAAACATAACCGAAATAACTAACTATAACCAAAAACTAACTTCCAACTGCCAACATCTAGAACTTCTAAAAAAAAATCCAAACAAGCTGAAAATTTACGAAAACATAATGTAAATGAAGATTAAACAAAGAGGAAAATGCATTTGAAGTAACAAAAATGCAAAATCTAAGAAGAATAACAAAACCGAATGCTTAAGTGCAATTCTAGAACAACCGAATATGCAACAAGAAACTTAGATCTAAGATGATACAAATTGAATGAACTTAAGCTATAATTTCCAAAAACAGTAAGTGAACTAAAGTAAAAACAGAATTAGAGTGCAAGCAATGGAAAGGAATTGCAAAATCTAACCAAAAAATTGAAAATCGAACTAATTTTGAATTCTGGAAACTAACAATTCTTAAAAGAAAATTTAGATCTAGAGCTCTATAAAATGAATGAACTTGAACTGAGCTAAGACAAACTAAATCAACAAGTTTACAACATGAACCAACAAAGAAATTGGATCACACAACTAAAATTTTGGCTCATTGAACTACAAATTCACAACTAGTGGAGAAACATGAAAAACAGAACACTTAAAAAGAAAATCATCCAAAGAGTAGGTAAAAACATGAATTTAATTGCAATCAAATGAGAATTAACAAGAAACACAAATATTTACGAGTGTAAAGTGCAGAAATTGCAAACCAATGCCAACAAGGAGAGAAGTCCTTTGATATGCTGTCACGTATCTAGAGTCCAACTCTGCCAACTAGTTTCAGCCAAAACTTTGAAGCTAGATTTGGAATTTTGTGTATGAAATTTGAACGATATTTTTTCAGATTTGAATATCTATGACTTAGGAATTTAAGGAAAAAAAATTGGCTCAAAACAAGCTACAATTGAGCAAGAAACAATCAAAACACTGCCAAGAGGTCAAGAATGTGAATTAGAAAACAGATTTGAAGAACACTTGAAATCTATTGAAATTGAACAAGAAATTGTAAAAGCTTGAGCTTTTACTAAAGAAACCTTAAAGAGCATTGAAAATTAAAGCAAGGAAAGTAAATTTGCTAGAAAATAAAAGCAATCTTCTCACCATATAGCCCTTTAAATGAATAAGGAGGAAACTATTTGGAGAGAAAGAAAGTAAATTGGAAGGAAAAAAAATTGTAAAACTAAGCTACTTCTCCCTTATGGCCAGCCACTCTCCCCTATTAATAGACAAATAGGAGATGTTTCAACCCCTAAAAATGCAGAAAATATCCAAGTAACTACCATCCTTCGAGAGTGTTCTTCAACAATGTCTTTGAAACCTTCACTTGCTTGTTCGCTACCTCTAGCTTTCCTTTACTTCAAACCTTTTTCTCATGATCTAGTAAGCTTCAAGAAGTCAACATTATGACCAATAGGAAGCCTTCTAATGTCCAGCTTTGTAGCTCCAATTGGTCCTCTTTAAATCTTCAAGAGTGGCACCAAAATGCCTCTATCACACGGCACTAAAATCCACGACACTTTTGCATCTTTGCTCCTTCTTTTTGGCTCCAATTATAATAATTTGTTCCTTCATTTTGCTGCCACAATTCAGACCATTAAATGGACAAATTATGCATTATAAACCTTGGAAAAATTCTAGAAAATTATAAGTCTAAAAATAGCTTCCAACTACACTTGTGCACATATCACTTTTCAAGCACTTGTAAAAATGCTACAAAGGTAATAATGCACTAATGAGCTAAAAATATCATTTCCAAATGAAAACATAAGAATCAAGACTTGAAATAAAGTTCAATTAAATTCAATTGAGCTAAAGAAATCATAAAAGAAAGGGTTAAGAAAAACTCTCATTAAAGGCGATGTAGCACAATCACACTAGTTGTGGCATTTTCTAGCTTTTACTAAAAAAATCCTCCAAAATGAGTCCAAAATCTCCAAAATTCCTTATTTTCTATATTTTTACCTACACAAAACAAGCCAAAGTTCAAGAGAAATTGCATTAAAAATGAGTAAGAAAATGCTAAAATTTTGGTGTAATCAAATATCAAAACTTAAGCTTTTGTTTATCCTCAAGCGAATCGAGATTGAGTTAGAATCAACATTTACTTTCAATGCTTCATTCATCATGAATGCCTTATGGATTGATTAATGGATATAACTAAAGCAAAATTATGAACATATGTTAATCTGCAAGAATCAACATAGGGTAAGCTCATTCCTAACTATGGTTCCCAAAAACAAGCAATACCTCTTACAAATCCTTGCATGTGATCTAGTGATGTTATGCAAAACATGAAAATGTAAGAACAAAGATCAATAAAGTATGCTATAGTTTCATATATTTTCTTATCACATCTCTCTCTACTAATATAGATAAACACATGACCAAGGATCATTTAAAACTCTATAAGCTTGTAATGTAAGTCTAGCTTGGTATGATAAAAGGTTTTTTAAGCTTAAGTACCCTAACAATGCATTACTTTGTCTTGGATCATTCAATGTTGAGCTCTCAAAAGAAAAAAATTTAAGTTTGTCTAAAGAATCATCCCCAAAATTTGTTTTTGCTCACTTTTCTTTCTTTTCTTTCTTTCTTTGCTTTTCACATCTTTATTGTTTTTGTTCTTCTTTTTTTTTATTTTTTATTTTACATGATTTTTTTTCCTTTTTTTCGAGCTCCACCTTTCCTCTTTAATAATGTGTAGCTCATAAATGATGCATGAATGTCTTATTACACATAGGATAAGGGACCAAAAGATAGAAATACACAAATTAAGGGCTTGGGCTTGTAATGTAGTTTCATAAGAAAGAAAATGATACTATTAGGCTCAAATAGGGTGACTATGGAAGAATTATATCAAGGTTAGGTTAAAAGGGCTCAAATGATCCAAAGATGACCTATATCATTTTTTTAATCATGTGTCTTCTAGGATTTTGCCTCGAGATATAATCAAAACAATTTTTAGAACTTGAAACACAACTTCAAAAACCAATAAAAAAATCTCATGCTCACATAATCGTGCACTAGAAAAAAAAATGCAATTCAATGATCAAAGTATTAACTTAAAAATAAAAACTCATACTCAAACGGTCACTAAACCTAAGCATCATCTTGTATTTCACATAATATTTTAATTTTTTCCTAAAGCTATATTCATTCTCAATCTCTACCGATCATTGACTTCATGAAAAACTTATCAAAGAAACCATACTAATGATTCAAGCTACAATAAGTCAAGCTAAATTTCAAGGCAAAACTCAAGGAAAATTCACAAAATTTTCATACCTCCAAACTTAAACAACACATTATCTTCAATGAGTAAGCAAAAAAAAATAAAGCATAAAAGAGGGACAAATAAGGAAACTCCCATATCAACATGTAGGTATGGTGGTCGAATCTCTCATGAATGCTTGGTCAAACTAATGCATCCTTTTTTCAAGCTTTTATTCATTCTACAAAATAAGAAAACAACTACATAAAGAAACTACATCAATATATGCAAGGAAAACTTAAGCAACATAACAAAATAAGCAAAGGAAATCCAAGCATCAAGATATAAAAATGAAAATACAAATCAACAACATGGAAAGTAAATTTAGGTTGCCTTACAAAAAGAGCTTGTTTAAAGTCAAAAGTTTGACTTTTACATTATACTTTGTTCTTAAATCTACCCATTTCATTCTTTTCTTTAACACTAAATATGTAATAGTAAGCTTTAAATGAATGTGGTGCATACAAAAAGACTTGTGTTCTCCCTCTACAAATATTCTAAACATATTGCAATATAGACTAACAAAAGTGGTCATTGGCTTTAGTATCGATGATATAGGTACCATCATAAAAAATATGGGTTTCAGTTTTAAAATGAAAAATTTATCTATGAATAGTATAAGTTACCAAGCAAAAATGATGAGAAGTCAAAGGTATCAAACTGAGAAGTAGAGGTTGAAAGAAAATTTTAAGCAAGTGAAGAATCCCACTATATCATCATCACCATCCAAATCCTCTACATTATCAACTTTTGACATTTTTTTCAAAGTTTCCTTTATTGCATCCTTATCCTTTTCACTAGGCTCAACAATAATGTCAACTAATGGGTTTTCAACCACATGCATTTTCAAATCATCATCAATGGATTGTCAAAGAATAATGGAAATGGCATGGGTATACTATAGGGTTCACTTTCATGTTGATCAAGACCAATGCTAAGACTTTTTACAACTCAATGTAGGGAATTGAGCCATTCTCTCCAAATTTTGTATCATTCACTTTTTCCTCCATGGATGGTCTATCTAGAGGAAGTTCTAAGAATGAGGCATTTATAGCTTTAGGCATAAGATCATGGAATAGAAAAGCTACTAGACAAGTAAGTTCTTTCCTAATGAGTTTTTCTTCATTCTTAAGCTTGATACTAGATTTAAGAAGGAATGTGTCTAAGAAATTAAGTGATTTAGCTAATAGGTTTACCTTATCAATACATCTATCCACTTCATGATATTTCCATACAATTAAGTAAGTGATCTTCAAGGAATTTAAAAAATGGCATGAGTTGAATATCAAGCTCAACTTTTTCTTGAATATTTTCCTTTTTCTCAACTCCCCTAAATGATTCATTGTCATCAACTTCCTTAGCCATAACCTTATCTTCTACCTCCATTATCTCTTTTTTCATAACTTTTATAAATTTTAGCAAATTCACCACAATAGGCTCTTCATCATCATCAATCTACATTGGACCTCTTCTCCTTAAATGATCCCTTAATGTATGCTCATTCTTATCCTCCCAATAAGGTTTTGACTTTATAGCAATGTAAACATCTAATTTTGTCCAAAATATTTTTTTTTAAATTAGGTTTATTTTTGTAATTGGGTCTCGATCATTGATTTTTCGGGTTTATTAAAAGTTCATTCTTAGATTCTCAATGATGAAACCCAATATGAGCCCATGGTAAGGCTCGTTGCACAAGCCTAATGGGTACCTGAAATGACTTATTGTTGGCCATTAAATATAAAAATAAGAAATAAAATATAAAATATAAAATATAAAAATAAGAAATAAAATATGAAAATAAATAAAAAATATGTAGAAATAAAAAATTAAAAAGGCTTGGCCCAAACAAACAAATAAAAATTTCAAGGCCCAAACAAATAAATAAAAATTTCAAAGCCCAAACAAGAGGCAAGGCCCAAAAGCATGGAGGTTCTTTTAAAGCCCATTCGGCCCAAGCACCATCTTGCATGGAAATCATGCATGGGAGGTAAAATTTTTTTAAATGGCTTTAGGTGTGAAACTGGAAGTGGAAGGCATGGGCATGTAGGCATTGGACGTGAAAGCCAAAAAAAAAAAAAAAAAGAAAGAAAAAGTTGATGGAAGCAAGCTTCACAAAAGTTAAAAACAAAAACCGTATGGAATTGTTGCATGAAGACGTGAGAAGAAAAAGAAAAAATTGCTGTATGAGGAAGGGAAGGGGGGAGGAACGTGAAAAGAAGAAGCACGGTTAAAAACAAGGCAGTAGAAAAAACAACCCAAAAGTGGAAAACAAGTATGAAGCAGAACCGAAAAAACCTAGGCAATAACTGTGAGAACGTAGAGGAGAAGGCAACGCGAGAAAGGCAGAATGGAGAGGAGGAAATAGAAACTGAAAAACATGAGAACTAAAACGAAAAACGAGAAACGCAGAAGGAACTCAAAAAATAGAAACAAAAAGTGGCAGCAGTGAAAGGAAAACAGGCAGACAGCAGTAGGGAAAGAACAGAAAGGAAATAACCAGCAGAAAAAATAACAAGGCAGTCCGTGAAGACGTGAACATAAGTGAAACTGCAGAAAAAGAAATGAAAGAGAGGCTTTGATGCGCTAGGCTATTAGCGGTAGCTGAGAAGCACCAAAAAAAAAAATAAAAATAGCAAAACAGAAGAGAACAGCGAGGCAAAGGAGAAGGGACGTAAGCAGTGAAAATGGGAAGCATGGTTTAAGAACCAAGCAGCAGTAAACGCGAACGGAATTAAGAAAAAAGTTGCAGCTTTCAGGTGAAGAACTGAAACAGGTAACCTTTTCTTTTCTTTCTCCAATGTAACGGTACAATTCTGTCATTATCTTGCTGTTCCTGGTGCCTAAAGCTTTTCTACCTAGTTCATGTTCTTTGAATGTATGTATGAAGAAGAAGATTTTTCCTTTAAGAAAATAAATGGTTTGTTAAACCCTGCAAAAAGAAAGTATTGTAAAACAGTTTGAAAGCCAAGCATAATCATTTTTAAGAGTGCCGAGACTTTGGGATTGTTCTTCTCATCCATTAAACTTTTAAGCTTAATCTTAGAGTTTTCCTATTTGGCTTTGAGGCGAAGGAAATCCTTTTGTCCTATAAACTTGAGCGCCACAAAGAGGAAAAAGAGAAAGCAGAAAAATAGTCATAAAACAAGGGTTTTCGATTTTGCAGTAGTTTACTGCACGTAAAAATTAAATATTTTCTCTTTTGATTTGTACCCAAATGATATGCGATGAGAGGAACCCAATAATGAGTTCATAATAGCCATAAAAGATAAAATTCCTTACTTCAATTGGTCACGTTTTTGCTGCATGGAAAGTATTCATGTTTTATTTCTTTTGCTTGTTGTTTGCTTGCCTGGAGGTAGGAAGCTCAAATCTTTCATAATTTTTATTTCTTCTCCCCGCTTAAAATACATATGCTAGAACATAGAACTTCATCCTTCTTGGGAATTTTGGAATAGAAGGAACCTGCATGGCTTTTCTTTGCATGATGATTGTATGTGGGTTTGGGAAAAGCTATGCATATTTATGGTTTTTCTTTACATATTTGTATTTTAATTTCTTTGTGGTTTAATTTTTTTATGTGGTTCAACTTTTCATAATTTATTTTTAATGCAATTCATTTTCATGTACTTTAAATTTTAAAAGAAAATAAATAGATTATAATGATAATGAGTTTTTTTTAAAAATAATTAATTTAAATCATTGTATAGATATTGGAGGGAATTAAAAATCGTGTTTTAATAATAATAATTTTTCTTAGGTAACGGGGAATTATTAAATAAAAAATATAATAATAAAAGATTAATAAATAATAATAATAAATTTTAATAGAAAGGAATAGAAAAAAATATAGATATAAAAATTAATTTTTGGAAAACCTGAACCCTAAAATGAAACCTTAGGTGAAAACTAAATCTTAAAATTAAACCCTAAAACTCTTAGGTAAATCCTAAAGCCTTATGTGTAAACCTTAAACCCTAGGTAAAGTTCTAAACCCTAATTGGAATCTAAATCCTTAGGCCTTAGTTCAAACCCTAAATAAAATCTTGAGGCTTAAATCTAAGCAAAATCCCGAAATCATCATAAAATTTAAGGATTTCTATAGAAATCTTCTGTGAAGTAATTCATTGTCAAATGCCATATAGATGATAGGATATTTTAGAAAAATTTTTTTCAATAAGATTTTTCGTGTAATTCCATAATTAAATTAATAAAATTAAAAAAAGAATAAAAAATAAAAAATGGGATTAGTATAAAAGATTGCACCTGAACTCTGCCTAAAGGTTAAAGAGTTCATGTGGTTTTTTTATTTAAAGAGTCGATCTTAAATTTAAATCTCCTAATCATTTAAGACACATTTGCATATTTTTATTTTCTTGCACACATTATGCATATACATGCATTTCAATTATTGTTGTTTATGGTTACTATAGCCTTTTCCATTTTTATATGATAAAAAGCTCCCTTTAGAAAATTGATTTAATAAATAAATAAGTTTAAAATAATATTTTGAGGAATGTAATTTTTGATATTTTGCCAAGATGTTTAAGAGTCACTAATAATTTTCAAAGAATATTATTTTATTTTTAAAGAAATGTTATGATAAATTTTAGACAAAAAGGATTATCTTTAAATTTTGCCTTTATGTTTGAGAATTATAAGGTAATCCTTTAATCTAAAGATTTTTCTAATATTCCTAAATGAAGATTTTTAATTTGATTTTATTTCTTATGAAAGAAAATTATAATTAAATTTGATATAAAAACCATTTTTCCCAAAGTTATAAGTAGCGCATGATTAATTAGTACCAATTTTATGGGTGCTATGAGGGTACTAATCCTTCACCATGCGTAATTGACTCCCAAACCCAATTCTATTTTCGTAGTCCAAAATTATTTTTTTACTAAACTTTAAATCTGTTTTATTGTTTTATTAAAAAGATTGGATGGCCAATCAAACTCTAAAAAATGATTGGTGGTAACTCCCAATGTTTTTCTCAATTCTAAATTTTATGTCTAGCGGTAGAGTTTCTGGACCGATACATTGTGATAAGTACTAGGCATGTAATTAAGGTATGTGCATTTTGACCTAATAGCCCAAAATTCATATTGAATACCTCTTGTTGATCTTGTTGGAAATTTACTTGAGTTTTGAGCAATTCATTGAACATTTCCTTAAGGGATGGTGTCTTTTCTTGTATAGGAGGTGGTGGTGAATATGGTGGGGATAGAAAATCATGTGAAGATGAATAGTATTGTGATAAAGAAAGTGTTATTGTGGTGGAATATAATGTGGCATTTGAGGAACTTATAATGATAGTGAAGAATATTAGGGTGGTGGAGGGAATTGTGCAAGTGTAAGCTTGGTAGGATAAGTTAGGGTGAACTGATGTGGTAAACTAAAGGAATGCCCCAAACTAATGTTCCACACGTTTTTAGGATAATGTTCCTAAGTTTGAGTAGTATAGGTGTTTAAGTAAGATTGGAATTGTTGGTCGTATAGACACCTAGCACTATAATAATCTTCACCATGCACTTGACCATTATCATGTTGGCTTGGAAAGTTATGGACAAGAGTAGGCTTAGAATCAATCTTAGTTTTAAAGGCCTTTTGATTTTCTAAAGAGTTTAATTTTTTGAAGAAATCTTTAAGGATCGACTCTCGTTTGGCTTGGTCTTCATCACTAGGCCATGGTCCTAGGTAGTCATCAAAATAATAACCTAGATGCTTAGCATGGTCCACATCATGGTCGGCTCCCTCATAAAAATTGGACTCCCAGATGAAAATAAAATAAAACCTAACCAAAAATATTAGCTATGTCTAAATTATCTACACTAAAGCTATATGAACTAAAGGGGTGAACCAATCTATAGATAAGCATGGTGAAGCACGATATTAGCTTATGACTCTTTACACCTAATCCCTAACAATGGTGCCAAAAACTTGATTCGGATATTTTTGCAAGCGCACAGTCCGTACAAGTAATAATAGAGGCTAAAAAGCCTAAATGTTAATCCCATGAGAATTAATTAAAGAGATTCCTAGCCTAAGTTTCTTTTATCCCCACACCCTATCTAAAGTTGGTTCAATCAAAAGGTAAGCATAAAACAAAGCTAAGTAACAGAAATTACAAAAACAATAGCTAAAATAAAATGCAATGAACTAAACATGAATTAAATCTAGTCTAAGAATAAAAATGGCAAGTGAAAAATTTGACAAAAACAGTAACTAAGTGAACATAACCGAAATAACTAACTATAATTGAAAACTAACTTCCAACTTCCAACATCTAAATATTCTAAAAAAAATCCAAACAAGCTGAAAATTTACAAAAATAGATTGTAAATGAAGATTAAACAAAATGTAAAATGCATTTGAAGTAGCAAAAATGCAAGATCTAAGAAGAACATCGAAACTAAATGCTCAAGTGCAATTTTAGAACAACCGAATATGCAACAAGAAACATAGATCTAAGATGCTACAAATTGAATAAACTTAAGCTGGAATTTCCGAAAACAGTAAGTGAACTAAGGTAAAAATAGAATTAAAGTGCAAGCAATGGAAAGGAATTGCAAAATATAACCAGAAAATTAAAAACCGAAACTAATTTTAAATTATGGAAACTGCCAATTCTTAAAAGAAAATATAGATCTAGAGCTCTATAAAATGAATGAACTTGAATTGAGCTAAGACAAACTAAATCAACAAGTTTACAACATGAATCAACAAAAAAGTAGCATAAAAAACCTAAAATTCCAGCTCATTGAACTACAAATTCACAACTAGTGCAGAAACATGAAAAATAGAACACTTACAAAGAAAACATCCAAACAGCTGGTAAAAACATAAATTTAACTACAATCAAATGAGAATTAACAAGTAAAACACATATTTCAGCTGAAACTTTAAAGCTAGATCTGGAATTTTGTGGGTGGAATTTGAACAAGATGTTTTCCAGATTTGAAGATCTATGAGCTAGGAATCTAAGAAAAAAATTTTGGCTCAAAACAATCTAGAATTGAATAATCAACAATCAAAAAACTGCCAGGAGGTCAAGAACGTGAATCATAAAACAAATTTGAAGAATACTTGAAATCTATTGAAATTGAACACGAAATTGTAAAAATCTTGAACTTATTAAAGAAATCTTAAAAAGCATTGAAAATTAAAACAAGGAAAGTAAATTTGATAGAAAATAAAGGCAATTTTCTCCCCAACAGCCCCATAAATGAACAAGGGGGAAATTGTTTGGAGAGAAAAAAAGTAAATTGCAACGAAAAAAATTTGTAAAACTAAGCTACTTCTCCCTTATGGCCAGCCACTCTCCCCTATTTATAGACAAAATGGGAGGTGCTTCAGCCCCTAAAAACGCAGAAAAAATATCCAAGTAATTGCCATCGTGTTAAAGTCTTCTTCCACAATGTCTTTAAAACATTTGCTCACTTGTTTGCTACATCTAAGTTTTCTTTACGTCAAACCTTTTTCTCATGATCTAATAAGCTCCAAGAAGTTAAAATTATGAGCAATAGGAAGCCTTCTAAAGTCTAGCTAAGTAGCTTCAATTGGTCCTCTTTGAATCTTCAAGAGTGGAACAAAATTGTCTCTATTACATGGCACTAAAATCCACGATACTCTTGCATCTTTGCTCCTTCATTTTGGCTCCAATTACAATAATTTGTTCCTTCATTTTGCTACCAAAATTCAGACCATTAAGTGGACAACTTATGCATTATAAACCTTGAAAAAATTCTGGAAAATTGCAAGTCCAAAAATAACTTCGAACTACACTAGTGCACATATTACCTTTCAAGCCCTTGTAAAAATGTTACAAAGGTAATAATGCACTAATGAGCTAAAAATATCATTTCCAAATGGAGAACATGAGAATCAAGACTTGAAACAAAGTTCCATAAAGTTCAATTTTGTTAAAGAAATCATAAAAGAATGGGTTAAGAAAAACTCTTATAAAAGGCAATGTAGCACAGTCACACTAGTGGCTTTTTCTAGCCTCTACACAAAAAATCCTCCAAAATGGGTCCAAAATCTCCAAAATTCCTCATTTTCTATATTTTTACCTACATATTGAGTATTTGTGCATTTAAGAGACAAGCCAAAATTCAAGAGAAATTGCACTAAAAATGAGAAAAAAATGTTAAAATTTTAGTGTAATCACTTAGTTAATGGATCTACACTTATCTCATGCATATAAATGTACTAGTTGTTCACTTTCTTTTGTGCAACCATGTCTCTCACAAAATTATACTTGGTATATTTGTGTTTAGTCTTTAGGATCTGTTTGTGAATGTGATTGCTGCTTGACTATCGCAATTCACTAACATTAAGTTAGACTTATCTTTCTCAATTCCCGAATGATTTAAAAATCTAATAACAACTTCTTGCATTGGCATTGAAAATGCTACAAATTCAACTTTCATTATGATAGTGTTATTTAAGTTTCCTTCTTCTTGATCCAAGATATAGCCAATATTTAGTAAAAAAACATAGTTAGAGGTAGATTTTTCTTTCATTTAAATCTCTTCTCCAATTATTAGACAAAAAGAAAATCTCCTATCCAATTGACATTAGTATAGCCAATTAAATGTATACCATTTTTTTGATAACACAACAAATAATCCACAATGCCTTTTTGACATCTTAATATCCTTTTCATGGCTTTTCAATGAGATTGACCTGAATTGGATCAATAACTGCTTACCATGCTCACAACATAGTAGATGTTTGGCCTTATGCACAGCACAATATACATAAGGCTTTCAATAGTACTAGAGTAAAAAACTCTTGCAATTTATTCCTTTACTTATGGAGTCCCAAGACATATTTTTTGGCTTAAGCCTTCACCTTTTGCCATAAGAGTATCAATTGGGTTGTAGTCATGCATACTAAATTATTCAAGAATTTTCTTAATATATTACTTTTGTGAAAGAGAACAATTTCTTGAAACAATCTCGCTTGATTTTTAAACCAAGTATGTAAGATGCTTCACACATGTCTTTTATTTCAAATTTGAGGACAACCAATGTTCACTATAGTGGAATACACCTTATCATTTCTAGCCAATAGTATGTCATCCACATAAAGTGACAAGATCACAAGCTTATCTATTACTCTTTTGATATACGCGTAACAATCTTCATTAATCATGATAAAATCATATGAAATTATTGCTTAATGAATACTAGTGTGCCATTGCTTGAAAGATTATTGAAGACCATAAAATGATCTTAATCATCGCATACTTTTATGCTATTAACCTCTATTAATTAAACCTATAGGTCATTCAATATAGATTTTCTCTTCCAGTTCTCCATTTAGAAAAGTGCTTGTCACATCTATTAGATATAACTCAAAATCTAAATAGGCTATAATAGCTAGAATTGCATCTTTTGGGAAATTAATCAATTCCCATACATTATTTGAAACTTACCAAATCATTTGCATCCTCTATCTCATAAATAGACATTTTCTGACTCATCTCAACCTTATTTGGAAACTTATTTTCCAAAAAAATGGTATTTCGAGATTTATAATTCAATTACACTCCTACTCGATTGTTCATTTATTAACACATATCTTTTTGAATGTTTAGAGTATTTTACAAATATACTCTTTTTGCATTATGGACAAAAAATTTGCCATGTTAATTAGTGAACTTAAGAACATAGACACTACAACGTCAAGTTCTTAAGTTATTGAGAGTGGAGTTTCTACTAATCCACAATTCATAAGGAGTGGTTGCAACTAACTTAGAGAATACTCAATTAAATATATAGATAGTTGATAACAATACTTTACTTCAAAAGTGATTTGCAAACTCATTTGGGCCAATATTAACCTAACTATTTCTAAAAGAATTTTATTTCTTCTCTCTTTAACACCGTTTTGTTATCAAGTCATTGAAATGGTTAATTGCCTATCAATACCATTTTCATCAATACCTATTTGAACTAACTAAGCAAGTACTCACATCCACAATCAGTTATCAATGCCTTAATACTTTTATCTAATTGATATTTCACTAAGTACACATATTTTCTAAAGCATTTTAAAGCTTTAGTCTTGTGAAGAATCAAATAGACAAAACTGAAACGTTTGTTATCATCAAAAAATATGATGAAATATTAACCTCTGCTGCATGTCCTTACATACATTGGGATACAAATATTGAAATGATCAATTGCAATGAAACTTCAAATATAATTTATTTATCAAGTGGTTTTCTTGTTAGTTTCCTTGCTAGACAATTTACACATAATGGTTGATTAACCTTTCAATAGGCCCTTATAATCCTTCTTCTGTTAATCTATCCATTCTTTGTTGACCTATATGGCCGAGTCTAGCATGCCAAACATTCACATTAATATTGGCATCACAAAACCATTTAATAAACACCCAAATCCATATTGATTTGTTTTCAAAAACAAATCCATATCAATGTTATTAAAATTCATAACAAATCTTAGAAAAAAAGAATAGTGATAAAAAATAAATTCCACTAAATATTAAAAGGAAACAAGAATTATGTAAGATGAGGGTTTTTCCACCTTACACACTTAACTTGTAGGTGTCAACTCCCTTTACTTCAATCATTTGATTGTTACCTACATAAATACATTTTGCTCATGTCTCATGCTACATGTTTTATGGCCCATGAGTCTTCTTCATCTCATTACATTCACAAGCAAAATGACTCTCTTTACCATAACTAACATAGTTGTCTCTAGCTTTGTTCTTATTAGACTAAGCCTTGAGACTATTCTATTTGCCACTTTGACCATTCTTTGGTCTTTTAAGAGCTTTCTCCTTGTTCTTATCATATGGCCTGTGCTTGAAGCCTATAGCTTCCTTTGAACATGTATATGCCATATACATATCAACACTAGGCTCATATGCTTTTTATATAATTTTCTATCAATTGAAGATGACAAAAAGCATCATTAAGAGTCTTTATAATCTTATTGTGGGATAAATGCACCTTTATATACTCTCAATTATGTGGAAAGGATTGAACTATAACTTGAACCTCTTGTTCATCATTTGAGTGTGATCAATCTCTTTTTTAAACAAATTTTGTTGTCAAGGCACTCCACATCTCTTTTAATAATATCATGCTACTTGAACTCATTCACAATATCATTTTTCATATGGTTTAGCAATGTAATACAAATAGTGAACTTTTTTTTATCCAAGCTTCACAAGCCCTTGGTCCCTTCTCTAGTAAAGCGTATTCCTATACTCAGGCTCTACTAGGATAAAGTTTAGAATTTCAAGAACATCTTGTTCTTCTAACACATATTGAATTTTCATATTCCAAATTCCATAATTATCCCTATTCAGTAACCATACACTTAAATGCAAAGGCCATATTCAAAGGATAATTTAATATTGAGAGATTTAAGAACAAATTAGTGCCTAGCATTACACACATCTATTTTATCATAATGTCACAAATAAAACAATAACAATCATTTACATAAAAATGAAACCAAAAGGTCACTATGTTCATAATCAATTTCCATTTTTAATGTGTTTAATTATCACTAACTTATTTCATTGTGCAAAATCAACCATTCTAAGATAGAGCAAATCAATTATCTTAGAACTCTCACTAACCATAAGGTTACCTTCAATCAATGGCATACATTAATTGAAATTCACATAGACAAGTTTCATATAACATGTACATATTGAGTGCATAAGCAAATTCCATCATTAAAGGTATGTATTATTTATTAAACTATGTTCTCAATTAGTACGTATCACTTTTCTATTGAATAAGATGGAATTCATAAATTCCTATAACAGTTTTATATTCTTATTAGCCATCCATAGAGTTATAAGGATTTTGTGTGTGCCATTAAGGCGACTTGGGCAAATAAAGAAGGTCACATTCCTCATTGCCCCTTTCTTACAAAATTACAAAATTCTTTATCAAAGTTGTAATATGAGGACATGTCCTCTCATTAGACATCCAAAGATTTTTGAAAAGATTCTTTTGTCTTAGTGTAAGGAGCATAACTATTTAACATCATGTATATGTTTAGATCCTCATGTTGCCTCACAAGATGAATTCTTTAATCTTGAGATTCATCTTTAATGATATGACATAGAATATCATCATCATTTAGATCAATCCGATGTTGTGCTAATTCAATTAATAGCCTTATGGCTCTAAGTAATTATGCCTAAGTCCTTATAACAATAGTAGTTCTCAAAATCGTTATCATGATTTTTTGTAAAATATTTATAAGAAATATTATGAACACACACAAGTCTTATAATGATTAAAACATATTTTAATCATTATTGTGCTTTTCATACTCTTAAAGCTAATAAGAACTATCAATTTTTTATAAATTTTTTTAAAAATTTTTAAAAAATTTTTTAATCTATTGAAAAATCATGTAGTGCATTTGAATTCTCTAAAAAGGTATTTGAATGCCCATTCAAAAAATAGGTTAAAACTAAAATTTTGCTTAGGACATTCAGATGCTTATCGAGTTTTGAAAACTTGTCCAAAATAATGTAAATGATAAGAAAACTCGCATTTGAATGTTTTAAAACATTCATAACAACTTTTTATCACAAAATTACATACTTTTGCATAATATTTTCATAGATTTTTGGATGCATTTCAATAAAAATTCAAGAACATGTCAACAATTTAGATGTTTCAAGACAAACATTGAAACAACTAAGAGTTAAACCAACTTGACCTAATACCAATGAAGGATAATCTAATAATATAATGAACAAGATGATATATAAAAAATAATGTGAAAGACTCTTAATTTATTAAAGCACAACTAAAGTGACACTTACTTAATTCACTGGTCAAAGATAAGATCACACTTTAAAAAATTGCCCAATATCCACAATGTAAGTCACTAAACATCGATGCAAGAGTTTAGCTAGAGAGTTTCCTTCTCTATGTCAGTCTTTCTCTTTTCTTCTCTTGTTATCTATGTGACTTATTACATAATCCCACATGAATGAGACTTATCTCTTACTTTGGATGAATACTCTTTCATCCTATTCTATCATGGCTGAACACCATGATAAATATTGAGAGAGGAAAAGACACTATAAGAGCTTTTTCACCATCTTCATGCAAATGCAAAATGCTATTCTTTTATTCTTTATTTTATGGCTAAATGCAATACATGGGAAAAAGAGGGAGATGGTTTTTTGTTTTTAGTTTGATTCAAAAATCAAACTCTCAACTACCATGGGCAGTTGTTATTATAACTACAATATGTAGTTGTTTTCAAAGCCCACCATTTTGGGTGGTCTTTTCCAACAATTTTGTTATCATGATAAAGCATTACTATATTGATCTATTGCTGAGCTTTCAAAATGGTGTTTGCAAAATGGCTTTTAGGAATGCAACATAGAAAGATTTCTTTGATGACATTTATGTGTAAAAATAAAAGTTAACAATTTTTCACTTGAAACAACATCGGTTGCAAGAGTTCTAATAATTCAAAGCATTTACAACTACATTAGAATGTGGAACATTATACTTTCTTATTTGTCATGTCAACCTCATACAATTTTTTGCTTTTTTTTCATTCCAAGGTTTCTTTGATGACGTTTGTGTTTAAAAATAAAAGTTGACAATTTTTCACTTGAAACAACATCAGTTGTAAGAGTTGTAAGTTGAGAACTAGAAGATGCATTCTAATAATTCAAAGCATTTACAACTCCATTAGAATGTGGAACATTAGACTTTCTTATTTGTGATGTCAACTTCACATAGTTTTTTGCTATTTTTGCATTCCAAGGCACTTTCACTAAACTCTCTTCAAACGGCTTTGACTTTTAGGTAAATTAAAGCTATTTCGGGATGACTGTATTTTAAGACAAGTATATCTTGATACATTAATGACTTTCAATTATGCACTAAAAATTTTTCAATGCCCAACTGTAGATACCCTATTTAGTTCAGGGCCTAAATCAATTGGTCCCGGACCTGATCTAAGTACAATTGTTGAATTTTTCTTTGTATATATTTTATTTTAGTTTATACTTTATTTTGTTTTATTATTTTATTTATTTTCACTTTTATTGTTATCTATATTAATAAATTTTTAATTTGTATTTAATCTTCCTACTTTATCATTTTTGTTTATCTCTTAAATTAATTTAACTATTTAGTTTTATATATCTTCATGATTGTTTATTTCTTGAATTAATTTAACTCTTTAGTTTTATTTATCTCTTAAATTAAGTTAACTATTTAGGTTTATTTATTTTGTTTTTGATTAGTTAAATTATTTGTTAAAAAAAGAAAAAAGGAAAAAAAATTTGAAAAAGCTTGAGTTTGAAATTTGGCTAGTGATAAATTAGATTAAGTGATAATCCTTGATTTTAAATTGAATTAGAGTTGATCTTCAACTCTCCTAGTTTTGTTGATTGTTTTAGTGATTTGATTCGAGAGATACCAAGTAAAAGAACACATTTGGGGTATTTGCTTTTGTTAGAATCTTTTTTTGGAAAATTTTTCTAGCAAAATTCCATGTTCTGTTGAATTTTTCGACCACGTTCAAGTTTTCTGATGACTTTCCCAGATTCTGACAACATTCTCCAGTTTTTGGCAACTTTCCCCAGAATCTGAAGATCAACTTTAGATTCCAACCAAACTCTAGCCAGTTTTGACAATGAAACCCAAATCTAGACAAAGTTTGAAAGTTTGGCCACCAAATTTCTCTGCCTAGAGAAAGAAATTGAAGGACAAGAGAGAGAGAGCAAGAGGGAATTTTTAGAAAACATAAAAATTGTAACTTTTATACCTTTCAAGGACAATGTTGTTTTGAGCATAAAAATCCCTAGGGTCTTTGCGTCACCTCGAGAACTCGGTTCGACTTGAACTCACAACTCGTGAACCCATTCGCTTTCAACCTTTTAGTCAACTACCAAGTTAATCGAGCCATCGAGTCTTGAGCCAACCATTGTGCCTACAGCTGAGCTCTTTTCCAAATACCAAACCAAGCTAAATTTTTAGTATTTTTTTCCTTTTTCATTTCTATTATTTGTTTATTTGTGAATTTAAAAAAAAAAAACATATAATAAAGATATTTTAGACAAATAAATTGTACCAACATTTTCGAAGCTTAAATTTTTTAAAATAAAATTTGAAAATAAAAAATAAACATTACCAACATATTCGAAGGTTTAAATTAAAAAAAAATGAAAATAAGAAAATAAACCTTATCGGTTCATGATTTTTTCAAAAATCTAAAAATAAAATTTTAGCAACATATTAAAGAATCTTATTAATTTTTAACAGAAAATAAATTTTGAATTTTGATTGAAAATCTTACCAATATATTTGAAGATATTTATGAAAATAATTTTTTTTTAAATTGGATTTTGAATCTTCGATGATGGAATTACTAAGAACATTACAAATAGCAATTTCTATGTAAATTCTTAGGTGAGAAATCTTTTCTAATTTTTACCAACATATTGGAGAATTTAGATAAGAATTTTTGTTATCAAGGTTCTAAATCTCACGTATTGATGGAGCCTTTGTAAAGTGTAACAAATAGTCTCATTAAATACTCTTAAGGTGAGGAAATATTTTTAAATTATTACTAACATTTTGGAGCAATTTAAAGACAATTTCCAATAACTAATTACTTGGTTAGATTTTTTTTAGGCTTTTAGATAACATGGAATCAAATTGGTACCATCCTTTGGGTGGGCATTGTAGGGGCATTATAACCTTCTCTACACGTAACCATACTCCTGATCCCAAGTTTGGCTTGTAGACTAGAATCGACCTTTTAAAGATAGTTGAGTCAAGTTTGGGACTTCTTTTTAAAATGTGACAGATTCAGTTAGTTGGTTAATCTCACCTATAAGAAAAAGATTGATGGTGACTCCTAAGACAATGTCTAGCACTAACTCTATGGATTTATACATTATGACAATTTGGCAACTCCAATATGGACCCTATTGAGAATCAAGCCAGTAAATTCATGTTATCTAAGCCTAACTTAATAAAATCAAAGAATTTTTATTTAAATGTTTTATTTATTTTTAATCATGTCGTATTTTGTCATTCATTTGCATATGCATAGCATAAGCTCTCATATGCATAGCATAAGCTCTCATATGCATAGCATAAGCTCTCATATGCATAGCATAAGCTCTACACTCGAGCTCTATCCCTTAGATAGAGTAAAGTACCTACACTTTCGTGAGACTTTGGCTAGTGAAATACTCCCACTCAAATTGAACCATTTCTGCTTGTAGCCTATAATGGGTGAAGATTATGTGCCTAACTAGTTTATAATGGACAATGATGTGAGAAACAACTTTAAAACCTTTAACACAAACTACATATAGTCAACCTTATGAGCCTACCTTATAGGTAGAGCCATGTTTCCCTAACCATTTAAAATTGACCCATAGTTTAGGGATCATTTTATTATATTCTATTTGCTTTCTTTATATGTGTTATTGACTTATTATTATTATTTTTTATTTTTATATTGAGCTAACTGATTGTTTTGCTTGTTTTCTTTCTTTCTTTTTTTTTTTTTTACATATTCATAAAATGTGCATAAAGATTGCATAAAATATCTACCTGAAGCAATTTTTAATAAAAACTTTCATGAAGTTCATAGAACATCTAGTGTGTGTGTCATCCACTTTTGCTAAATGTGAATCACCTAATAATTTGAAGGTTGAGTTAGAAAAGACCTAACGAAATGAGAGAGATTGCTTAACACTTAATCATGTCTCCATTTTACCAAAAGAAGTTCATCTATGCCTCAAGCAAAATAACTTAGAAGGCTTGTCAGAATATGGAAGCATATGAGCCCATCCAGCTAGTTAGCCTTTTACGAGAAGTATGGTCATATTGTATATCTTTTTTTAGTGGTAGTTGAAAATTGCCTAGTTAGAATAGCTATGCAATTCTAGGATCCTTTATATAGATGTTTCATCTTCAACCAAGTTGACATGACAACATTTCTATAGGAGTACTCTACATTGATAGGTGTGCATATCCAATCATCAGATAAAATATATGTCAGAAGGCAGAAACCAACATTTTGTAAAATGTTAATCGATCTTATAGGAGTGAACAAAAAAGTTGTGACTGTGCTAGTATATGAAAAAAGCAAACATATTTGTTTACCTTAGGAATTTTTTTGTGATTTCATCACAAAACACCTAAATGATGACCAATGATTGGATATATTTGCTTTGGCTATATACGGCATTGTGGTTTTTTCTAAAGTCTTGGGTCATATTAATATACAATGATCAACTTTTTTTGGCATGTAGAAAAAGGTTGCTATCTTGGTTGAAACAATTAGATTTTAAGCTATTGTTGCCACAAGGAAAAAAAAATTTTATAAGGTATGCACCATTAATGTATTTATGGATAAAGAGTCATTTTGAGTGCAAGAATAATGCATTTTTAAAGCTTCATTTTCACAACTGAGCCACAGTTAAGGAGTTTTGCAAATGTGAATGGCCAAAGCCTATATCCAAAGAAGAATGGATGGTTTGTATAAAGTCCCACATGCACCTAAGTGAAGTGGTTAGTCCCATGGATGAATCATGAACCAATATTGTATCAATGTGAAAATGAGATTGGGGTTCCATTTCTAGGCTTATGGAAGTAACAAGTTACACACCACTTATAATACTAAGGTAGTTTCAGGTTGAGCAATTCATCCCCATGAAACACAAGCTCAGTTAATCAAAAAAGTTTATCTTAGGCCATTCACTGACAAGTCACCTTTGGGTAATCGGTATAAAGAGTCAGAAAGAGAAAAGATATGTTCATTTCCATAGATTCTTAGCAATTAGTGAATCGACATGTGGAAGAAGTACCCTTAGAGTTAGAGCTTGCAAGAAAAAATTTGAAGCTGAGAGTGTCAAATAAAAGTAAAAATTTAAAGGCTCAAAAAAGAAACAAAGAATCAAGAAGCCCAGATGGATCAAGTTATTAAGGAATGTGACACAACCCTTAATAACTTGACAAAATTGCACAAAAAATATGAAAACATGACTATTGAGATAGAAAACCAAGAGGTGAGGACCTAAAAGATTGTTATAGAGCGTGATGTTGCCTTTAATGAATTAATGGAGTTACATTAAGAGCGTAAGAGATTGTGCATCCAAGTGAAGGCTAAAAAGATAAACATCATTGACTTAACATATAAGGATGAAATATTGAAAAAAATAGTATTCCCAGATGGAAGAGAATATGTCAAAGTCAAAGAAGAGAATGAGGCACTCAAAAAGTATATTTAGGTTTCGAAATAGAAATTGAACGGGTAAGGGGATCACATCATTGCATTTATAAGGAAACATAGGGAGTTATCATACAAAGTTTGGTTTGGTAAAAGAGAAAACTTTGAGAAACAAAGGTACATAGAGCATCTTATGACCCAAATAAGCAAGGTAAAGATTAAGGTAAGAGTAATAGTTGAAGGGGATAAAGCTTTAAGAATATCGGTTACTTCAACAGAAAAGCACATGCAACATTTATTGAACTTCATTGAGGAGGCCAAGGACCAATATGAACAAGTCAAACATTTTTACAAATTAAAAATAATGATTCTATGTAAATAGACTTTTATGGAATAAATGAAAGTTCATTTTTATTGGAAATTCTTTAAAGGACAAACGTTATCTCTCATGCATTGCTTCCATTCATAATTATTTTACTTTTACATTAGTACATGAATAAGTCCACTAATTTTAAAATTATGGTGCATAAAGTTTAAGGATAGCTCCAATGTCTAAGAACCCCACCCAACTAATTCACCATCAATGCAATACACGAGCCCAGGTGAAACAAATGGAGTAAGAAAATGCAAATCATTTTGAAAAAAAAAAAGGGCCCATTAAAAGCTCAAAGGGAAGTTGAGTAAAATCTTGAAAGCTTTTAATAAGTTGAACAAAGGAAAAGTAGTGAAAAAAGATGCCAGCCTTAAATACCATCCATTATAGGACCCATATCAGGCCTTGTCTATCCAAGGTGTTCCTTCACAATAATACACATTCCTTATAAGGTATGCCTATCTTAGAATTCCATCCGTATCAAATTAATAACATTTTTCAAATTATGTTAACATTGTGTATACAGGAAAGGAAGTTGAGCCAGTTCCAGTCCCTAACTTGGATGATCCAAAGGGGAAAAAAAGTTGAAGTTAAAAATAGTTTGGAAGATTCAAAATTAGAACAAAAAAAAACATACTCGACAAAGAGGTTATGACCCATAAAGGGAATTGACTTTTATGGCTTCATGGATGCTGTTAGGCTTTGCTTGGTCCCTGATGTTATGGTTCCTTTGAAATTCATACTTTTAAAGTTCAAGAAGTATAATGATACAAAGTGCCCAATCACACATGTCACTATTTATTATCAAAAGATGGCCACATCACGAGCAATGAAAAACTATTGATCCATGTGTTTCAATATAGCCACACTAGTTCGATTGCAAGGTGGTATGTCTAACTTGATTGAACTCGCATCATTATAAGGAGCTCGCCTGAGCATTTATTAATCAATATTGCCACATCATAGACTGACTCCCAATTGCCTTTCTTTGCAAAGTAAGGAAAATAAGGTGATTGAATCATTCAAAGAGTATGCTTAAAGGTGAAGGGATGTAGCTTCTCAAGTCTAACTACCTTTAATTGACAAAAAAACCTACAGTGTCATTTGTGACCATTTTAAAGTCACCTTATTATGAGAATATGATAGAGAATGCAACAAGAACTTTATTGATATAGTGATCTTATACAAGATTATAAAAAATGCAATTAAGAATGGCAAACTTGAAGGATAAGAGACTGCTAGCACTAAAAAAATACCTAAGAAGAAAGAAAGTGAAACTCAAGCTGTGAGTTTTGAAAGGCAATGATTCAAAAAATTTTCCCATTATCTATAACCAATTTTCCCATTATGTACAACCAATTTTCCCATTTACTACCTAATAGTTAAGAACATTACATTTTTCCCATATCAACCTATTCTACAACCATCCTACCCACTTGTCTATCAACCAACTTTTAGACTATAAACTAACATGTATAGCACTAACACTCCACCTATTACAAGACCTCTATTACTCCTAGTTAACCCAACAAGTGATCTGTGAGGGCCATAATGTAACCAAAAAATGCCTACCTTTAATCCTATCCCCATAACTTATATCGAATTATTTCAAGAATTTGTCAAAAACCACTTACTTGCTCTTATCCATATAGTGCTTATTAAGCCCCCTACCTCAAGTAGTATGATCCCACTATCCACTGTGATTACCACTTTGGAAATGTTAGTCATTCCATTGAAAACTGCATCACCTTGAAACATAAAGTGCAAGGTCTAATCAAAGCTAGGTTGGTTAATTTTGATACTAGCAAAAGAACAACACCAAATGTTAGTGGCAATCCATTACCTAATCATCTTGTGAATGCTTTAGATGAAGGACGAGAGCGTCGGGTGAAAAAAAGGTAAAAAAAATTAAAACTCATTTTATTAAGTTATTTGATACTTTGTATGGAACTAACATGATACATCTAGTGGACCCAAGTACTTACCATGAAAGATGTATGCCAAACCAAAGATGCAAGTAACATAATAGGGCCTTTGGCTATTCCATTGAAACATGTTAACAATTCCACCAAGAAGTGTAGCAGTTGATGGGATTCTTACCAAGCTGACTTTTATGAAGAGGAAAAAGCTTCAACGACTGTTGAGTGTCCACCGTCAAGACACCATCAAATATAGCACCAAAACCTATGACAATCTATTATGATGAGAAGCCAAAATCAATTATGGACTAGTTTATTTTTATGCCAGTAACTTTCAAGGTCTTTGCCCCTTGCCATACAAAAAATAAGAGGCTATGCCATGGAGATATGGCCATGATGTTATAGTCCAAAGGTAAATGGAGACCATGTTCAAGATAGATGCTGCCGATATAACTAGTGTGATGGCATAACTTGAAGTGGAATATGTTACATTCCAAATATGTTAGAGAAAGCAAGACAAGAAAAAACTAAAGTTAAAAAAGGTGAAGAACAGAATGAACCTATAATTGTTCCTAAAAAGAATGTAAAAAACCAATAACAGAGAAAGAAGTATGTGAGTTTTAAAATTGGTAAAGCATAGTAAGTATTTTCTTGTAAAGCAAATAAATAAGATGCTAACCATAATCTAGTTATTGTTGCTGCTGTTGTTGTTGCTATTGAACTATAAACCTTATCGTAACACCTTGCTGAAGGTGTTAAATTAAGCTTACATTGCACATAATATATCTATGGAGTATGCAAATCATTTAGTTGAAAACTTGATGGTGCTACAAACATAGCTTTTTGTAATGACGAGATTCTTTTAAAAGAAAAAGAAAGCACCAAGGCACTGCATATCACTGTCAAATACAATAGCCATACTGTAGCCAAAGTCTTTATTAACAATGGATCTGTAATCAATGTCATGCTCATGATGACCTTAGCAACGCTACCTATTGATATATCCCATCTAAAGAGTAGCTATATGATTATCCAAGCTTTTAATAGGACCAGATGAAAGGTCTTAAAAGATATTGAGATGCCCTTATAAATTAGACCATATACTTTTAATGTAAAATTTTAAGTGATAGATATCTCTCTATCTTATAACTGCTGGTTGGAAAGGCCATGGATCCATATGGCAATTGCTTTTTCCTCTTTCTTAAATCAAAAAGTTAAGTTTAACATAGAAGGTCAGCTAGTGATCCTATTTGGAGAAAAAGATCTGCTAGTAACCCAACCTATGAATGCCCCATATGTAGAAGTTACTGAAGACGTGTTGTAATGCTTTTATCGATCCTTCGAGCTGGTTAATATTGCCTATTTAGTCAAAGGATATAAATTATACCAACTAGGTTTCACTAAGATCATGGTTAATCAGATTATCAAAATGGGTTGGTATCTTAGAGCTAGGCTAGGTAAAATTCTGTAAGGAATAAAAGAGCCTATGATGATAGTGGATAATAATGAGGCTAAGACTGGATACAAAATAGAAAGTTAGGAAATGAAGAGAATTCAAGCAAACAAAAGTGAAAGAAAGATTGCAAGTCTCAAAGGCTATGAACTAGAAACCATGCCGATGATTATCCCACACCTTTACAACATTTTTAAACCTAGAAGATACATGTATCTAGGTTTAAATAAAGAGCATGAATTGAGTAAGGAGAGTACTGCATCATTTGGGGAATTCAACATGGAAGCTAGCAAACTTTAATGAGCTTTGAAGTGTCAAATGCATCATGCGATTCAGTTTTGGTCGCTGTTGTCACAGATATCCATCTTTATAATTTTTCCTCATTACATTGTCCAGTTGCCAGAATTGTTCCATCATTCCCTTTTAAATAAAAGATATTTCATTTTCATTTCATTCTCAATCCATTCCTTTTCTTTTCCTTTAAAATACCTTATAATGAATAGAAGAAAATGAATGACTGCATCTTATATATCTTGAAATTGAAATAACAATTGATAAATGAATAATGGCTTGAAAGACTTTTACATTACTTTGGAAATGTTAAAAGAGACAAAGGCAAAGATGAAACATTCAAGGCTTGGTAAGGATATTGACTATAGAAATGAAAGATAGACTTCTTTAAAAGGAAAATATGGGTACCAACATTGAATTGGAAAGATGATTAAGGACTGATTCGATTTTATTCTCATTGCCTAAAACTTGAAAAGCTTAGAATCCAAAGGAAAAGAGTCTTGAGAACTTGCGTACCACAACGGGAAATACATTAATTGAAAATTGCATTACATGCATTACATGTAAGAATATCTAGTGCATGCATAAAAAAATAAGGATATTACAAGATCTAGCATACAAAATTCGAGCATAAAGTGTCTTAACTAGAGATTTTAAATTTTCGATTAAGAGGAAATTTTTGAGGTAAGATTTTAATTTTTTTTAAAAAAAGATATTTTAAGAAAATCAATCATGGTTAGGAAAGATTTGTTAAATTTTAAAGTTGTGGAGCCTTTATTCTAAATGAGCATTTTTCAATGTTACAGATGATTTATAAGACCTCTAAGTATAATCTCCTAGTTTCTTCATATGTGGTCTTATATAGTTTCTTCATATGTGATCTATAAGACCTTTTAGCATGATCATCAAATCCTTCAGGTATCATCCATATTTTTTTAAGTTTTGTAACTTCGTGTTGAATGAGCTCTTTTTTAAAAAATAAATTATATGCTTTGTGTCAAAAGGGCTTTATTTTTTTAAAGTTGTATGTCTTTGTGTTGAATAAGCCCTTATTTTTTAAAGTTATGCACCTTTGTTTTGAAGGAGTCCTTATTTTTTTAAGTTATGTGCCTTCATGTTGAAGAAGTCCTTATTTTTTTTTAAGTTGTATGCCTTCATGTTGAAGGAGCCCTTTTTTTTTTTTTTTTTTTAAGGTTGTGTGCCTTTATGTTGAAAGAGTCATTGATTTTTAATAGTAGGGAACCTTTGGTTTCAGGAAATCATTTGGACAAAAAAATTAAAAAATGAAAAAAAGGTGAATAATTTGGGTCCGAACATAACATGTTGTCTATGTCTTTGTACAATTTCTGTTGCATAAAAAATGTGCAAAAAAAGACCACTGTAGGTACCTTATTTAGTCCAGAGCCCAAACTAATTAGGCCCAAACCTTATCTAAGCCCAATTGTCGAATTTTGCTTTGTATATATTTTATTTTATTTTATTTTATTTTATTTTCACTTTTATTGTTATCTATCTTAATATATTTTTTAATTTCTATTTATCCTTTCTGCTTTATCATATTTGTTTATCTCTTGAATTAATTTAACTGTTTAGTTTTATTTATCTTCATGATTGCTTATTTCTTGAATTAATGTAACCATTTAGTTTTATTTATCTTCATGATTGTTTATCTCTTGAATTAAGTTAATTGTTTAGCTTTATTTATTTTGTTTTCGATTAATTAAATTGTCTATTAAAAACAAAAAAAGGGAAAAATTTTGAAAAGGCTTGAGTTTGAAATTTGGTTGGTGATAAATCAAATTAAGTGATAATCCTTGGTTTCAAATTGAATTAGAGTTTATCTAAAACTCTTCTAGTTCTGTCCTATAAATAGACTTGCAATTTCACTTCCAAAACATACACAAAAAAATAAAGAGCAAATACAGAGGGAAAATATTAGAAAAAACTAAGAGAAATTCAAGAAGCATTGATTGTTAGGGCTTTAAAGATTTTCATAGGTTTTGTTGAGTTGTTTTAGTGATTTGATTTGAGAGATACCTGTAGACATCCAATTTTATCCAGGCATATTCTAGCCATGTTGTGAAGCTTTTAAAGTCTAGCCTAGTTCAAACCCAACATTTTTTTAACATTGACAAATTTTTGTACGATCAATTTATCCTAAATTAGACATGGCAATTTTAGATATGACATGTAGAATACAAAAACGCCATGTAATAAACCATGGATGTGTTTTCTATAATCGTGTTTCATGTCTTAATCATGTTGACACATTTAAGATACAACGTTGCATGTGTCGTGTTTCATGTCTTACCTGTGTTACATGTTTAAGATACAACTAATTAATTAATCATGTTTTAATCGTGTTATCAAGTCAACATATATAAATGACATGTTTATAACATGCATATAATCGTGTTTTAGGATATTTATTATATTATTATTTTATTTAGTGTTGAATTATTGATTAAATATTTTAGTGTTAATCATGTTTAAACGGGTTAATCATGTATAATCATATTAGTCATGTCATGTCGCATGTAACATGTATAATAAACATATTATGTTAGTGTTTTTGGTTATTCATCTCATTTAAGTATTTGTGTCGTGTTTGTGTCAAAGTCATTCATGCCGTGTTTAAAATTATTTCTAACACAAAATACAATATTATGACACCAATTGCTAAGACTAACCCAAAGCCACATGATCAAACATGGTCAAAATAAAGTCAAACTTGGTCAAAATTAGTCAAACTATGTCAAACTAGAGTCAACCCATAGAATTCACAACCAAATAGGATTAATAAGGCTTGGAATTGAAACCTGTGATTTTAATGCACTAAAAACCCTGATTGCATTTTACGAAAGGTAAAGTTACCAAATACCCTTTAAAGGTATTTTCATAATTTTACCTTTTCGAAGTTGGTTTTTCATGATGACTTCCAAATCATGTTCAAACATCAATTTATGATTTCTAATTCATTAAAATCATTGATCATTTCCCTATCTCTACCCTATCCTCCACACATTTCTATGATACTTTTCATTCTCTTACTATTTCTCTTTGTTGTTTTGGTTTTAAGTGATTCTTTTTCAAGAAAGAACAACTCTCCCTAAAATTGTTGCCCTCCATGTTTACATGCTTAATCCAATAAACTCAACCAACCAAGCCAATGGTATGATTTGAGGCATGAAAGGTCAAGTCATAGCAAAATCCTCCATTAATACAGCCTTGAAAGCTTTGCCAACCTTCTTTATGCCATGGCTGAACCTCCTTTGGTTCTATTTCCATGTCTTCCTTCCTTTGAATAATGTATCTTGATGAGTTTGAGGCTATGTGGTATGGTATTTGCATGCTTGTTGACTATTTTCATGGTTTGCATTTTCTTTTTAGTAGTTTATTACATGTTTGATGAAAATCTTTTTATGATAAAATGCCTTCGCATGATAGATTTTGATATGTTTGACACATGTCTTGGCTAAATATAAAAAAATGTGTGGTTAGGAATGATCATGGAAAGTATTCGACTAAGCACTCCCCATTGCTTGGTCGAACCTTTCATATGCATTTATGGCTAAAGGTTGGGTATTTCATGTTTGTTTTTCTATACTTTTAGCTATTTCTTTATGTTTGCTATGTGTTTGATCAAATTCTCAAGAATAAAAGTGTTGAATTGGTAAGTTTTTTAGTGGATTTCAATTTTGTTTTGCATGTAAATGTTTTGAAAACAAATGGTGGAGATATGGTTTTATGTAAGTGGCCAATGGAATGAGACCATAAAATGGCCAAAAGGTTTCGGCCTAGGCCCATTTATCGCTTGGCCTAACCTTTCATGATTTCCCTAACCCTCGGTTTTATTTCTTTTAAGCCATATTTTACATATACATTAGTTTTCTATGTGCTTATGAAATTGTTCAAGTTACAATTTTCTACATGGTTCCATTTCATGCATCAAAGCTCACATTTTTACATTTGCATCATGATTATTTTGTCACATGCATTGCCAAATGAAACCTCAAACCACCATGCAAACCCTAAACCCTAAACCACCATACAAATTGTAAACCCCAAACTACCATGCAAACCTTAAACTTTAAACCACCATGATTGTATTTAATTGCATGATAATTAACATATTAGCATGATATATTATATTATTGAATGTTATTATTTGCATGATAATTTTTGTTTATTTTAATTGATTTTTTTAATTAAAAAGTGTTTTCACAAAAAAATAAATTTCCAATCCTACCAAACTATTAGAGGATCTAAGTATTGAATTAAGTCTTACCAAATTATTGGAGAACCTAATGAATTTTCTTGAAGCAAATAATTTTTCAATCTTACCAACATATTGGAGGATAATCTTTGATAGAAAATTTTGCCAAACCATAAACCTTAAACCAAACCCTCAACCCTTAACCAATTACTAACCCTTAAACCAAACCCTAAAATAATCCCTATACCCTAAACTGAACCAACTCCAAAACCCTTAAATTGAACCAACACCTAAATTGAATCAACCCAAACCTTAAGCCCTAAATAAACCCTAAGCCAACCCTTGATTCCTTTTATGCATTTGCTTTTCATTTTACTTTATTGTTACATGCATTCGTAAATTGTCATACATTTACATTTTGCCATTCATGTTTAATTATCATGCATATATTATATATATAATATATATTTACGTCCAAGCATACCATTCATATTTTTTTTAATGAAAACTTTAAAAGAAATGTTTTAAAATAAATAAGATGATACTCCAAGTAAAAATAACTCTTGAGATTTGGTCTAAATATAGGGGGACTCTAACAGTTATCATTTACATGAAGTATTATCTCAATTTTCATGAGGCATTTTGAAAACTACTAAAGTTAGTATATTTTTAAAACTCTACCTAAATATAGGAGAGTAAAGGAAGCATCTTGATACTTAGGATTTTTCATTTTGATCCAAAAATAAATTGTTCTTGTTTTAGAAAAAATAAAATGATTTACTTTCAAACGAAAATTTTTTTAAAAAAGAGATTCAACTTTTAGGATAAACAAGTGAAAGAAAGGAGTTTATAAACATTAAAATAAGATCATTTTTACCAAAGTTCAAGGATAATATGTAATCAATTGGTAACATTTTTAAGAGGCACTATAGAGGTGCTAATCGTTCCCCAGGTATAACCAACTCTTGAACTTAATTTTGTTTCTCGTAGACCAAAAATTTCTTTTAATAAAATTAAAAAGACAAAATTTTGGGTGGCCAATTGCATCCTAAAAAAGATTGGTGACTACTCCCTAGTTTTTTTTTTTTAATTTTTCAAATTGCTTTTTACCTGTTTTCTCCACATCCAACGGCTAGGTTCCCATACCCACATGTTGCGACAATGCTAAGAACATATTTAGGGTATTTGCTTCTATTAGAATTTTTATTTATTTTCTAGAAACATTCTAGATTCTATTGAATTTTTTTTTCCACATTTAAGTTTTTTAATGACTTTCTGATAAAATTTCCAAATTTCGACAACAATCTTCATTTTCTAGTAGCCTTTCCTAGATTCTAACCAAACTCTAGTGAGATTCTGACAATGAAACCCAAATCTCAACAAAGTTTAGAAGTCTGGCCACTAGATTTGCTCTATCTAGAAAGAGAAAATGAAGAAGAATATAGAGAAAGAGAGAGAAAACAAGAGGTAATTCTAAAAAAAATAAAAATTTGCAACTTTTATACCTTTTCAAGACCAACGTCATTTTGAGCATAAAAATCTCCAAGATCTGTGTCACCCCAAGGGCCCAACTCGATCCGAGCGCACAACCTGTGCACTCATCCTCTTTCAGCCCTTAAATCCAAAATACTAAGTCAGCCAACCCACCAAGTCTTGAGCCAACCGTTGTGCTTGCAGTCAAGCTATTTTCTAGTCTCAAAGTGAGTAGAATTTTGGGTATTTTTTTAACCTTTAAATTTTCTTGATAAGTCCAATTTTCTACTAAATATTTCCATCTTGCTTAAACTAAACTCGTTCAATTGTTCAACCATTTTATGAACATTGTATGATGAATTATTACTGGCATTAGAAATTGTTAGTTTAATATTGGACTAATTGCATTTAAATCCGTGGGTTTTTTCTTTAATGCTTTAGGATCAAAGGGTTTTTTAAAAATCTTAGCTCAATATTTTGTCAATACTTTGAGTAGGGAAGAACACTGTTGAGTCACAATACAATGCACCTTTCACCTTTTCTTTTGTAGGCCAACACTTTTGGTTTACAAAGCTTTCAACCATTTAACATCTTTTGACTTTCTAGTAACATATTACATCTTTTTGTTCCTAAAGCAATTGTTACTTAGATGTTGCTACTCAAACCCAAAAGATTATGGCACAAAAATTGGTTTTATCCATTGAGAAAAAGGAAACTTTATCTTCAACTTTGAATATAGAACCCTTTATGATTTCCACATTGCCAAACAATAAGAGAAAGTGAAAGTCGAACTAGAAAAAATCAACTTCAACCTATTGATCATTTGATTCAATGACAATGAAAGAACAAAAGAAAATAGAGAAGTGAAATGAGTTTAAAAACCAAACAAAAAAGTGAAAAGATAAGAGACAATGAAAGAATTAGCGATGGTTTATCTCTTACTGGCTTGGAGAAAAAAGTGTATGTAAATCTCAGCTTGGGTTTTATATATACATTTATTGATGGGTAATTGTAACTTGGGCAAGAATTTTATAGTTGTAGATACCTAAGTTTGTTCAAGTATGTTTTAGCCAATTATGATACTTTTAAAGTCAGGCCCAGTTCATATCCAATATTTCTTTAAGATTTATGAATTTTTTAAAATTGAATTTTAGGTAAAAATAACCAAAATGCCCCGTAGTGAAATATAGTTAAATAAGGTCAAACTCAATCAAACTTGGTCGAACTCAGTTAACCCTTGGAATTCATAATTGAATAGGACCATTAAGACTTGAGATTAATAAAATTATGATTTGGATTCTTGAAAATCTTGATTGCACATCACAAGGTTGAGATTACCAAAATACTTTTTAGGGGTATATTTTGTAATTTCGTCTTTTGGAGTTCAGTTTTCCATGGAAAACTGTAAATTATGTGTTAATATTATTTCATGAACTTTGATGCATTGAAAACCTTAATTGCACCTCAAAAAGGTTGAAATTACCAAACTGCTTTTTAAAGGTATTTTCGTAGTTTAACCTTCTTAACGTTGGTTTTTTTTGAATAACACCTGATTATGTTTAATATTATTCCATGAATTTTGATGCATTGAAAACCTTGATTGCTCCTTAGAAATGGTGAAATTACCAAAATTACCATGTAAGGGT
Source organism: Durio zibethinus (assembly GCF_002303985.1). The sequence goes on along the minus strand of NW_019167871.1, from coordinate 17,082,262 downwards.
ATTTTTGTAATTTGACATTCTAAATGTCGATTTTTCACGAAAAGCTTCAAATTATGTTTGAATATTATTTCATGAATTTTGATGCATTGAAAACCTTGATTACTGAAATTATCAAAATGCCCTTTAGGTATTTTCATAAATTGGCCTTTTTTATGTTGTTTTTTCATGAAAAGCTCCATATCATAATTAGGCATTATTTTATGTTTTTTTGGTCCATCAAAAATCTTAAAAAAACACTAATAAGAGTCAAATGTATTTTCTCATTAGGACTGTAGCACTATATACCAAGATGGATGTTGTATTTTTTTCAAAGTCATTGATCTTAAAAGGTTTACATCCTAGGGTTAAGATTACTTTCCTTAGTCACGAAGCTTAGGGGACAAAGACAAAATAACTACAATTCTTAGTTGAAATTGATCCAAGGGCTAGGGAAAGGGATCTTGGTGTTTAAACAAATTATTAGGACTGGAATTTAGGAGGAGGCAGTAGAAAGAGGCACGAAAAACCATAGAAAAAAGTGAGAAAAAATAAAAAATTTGGAGAAAGAGAGGAAGGTATAACATTTATTCCCTTTTATACATTTTCTATACAAGCTTTCATATTCATTCATGTAGTTTTCTTTTATCTCTATGATTTTTTCAAATAGAATAACCTTTTTCATTTTTGTTCTCTACTACATTCCCTCTTGGTTCAATTAACTTATCCTACCAATCTAATGGTATGGTTTGAAACAACTAAGAATAAAAAAACAATGAAATCCAAGTGAGGAGATCATGGCCCCTTGGCCAAAACTCTCCTTTGCTTTTTCTTGTGGTTTGTTTGCTTAGCTTAAGGTGTTATGGTGTGTTTGTGATATGGAAAATTGTTATTCTCTTTCTTGTTTACCATCTTGATGTTATATGTTTGTTGTTTGGTATTGAAATTTTTTGTAATAGTTTCATCCTTTCAAATGTTTAACAAAAATCTTTGAAAATAAAAGGGTTTCAATTTAAAAGGTTTTCAATTTGCTTTCAAAGTGTTTGTCATAAGTCCTAGCAATGGGTACATTGCCTTTGTTCAATGGCCAACCTAGAAAATTCCTCTATTTGATTCCTTGTTACTTAGATTTGTTTGTTAAGTTTGTGCATGCATGGTTAGTTTATTAAGTGTTGTGAGATTGCATTAATCACATGATTGCATGGTATTCTAATTTCAGGCATCATTTGCATTTTAATTATTTGTCATGTGCATCCTTCATGTAATATTAGCATAATCATTAAACCTTAAAACTCTAAACTATAAACCTTAAACCTTAAACCCTAAAACCTTAAATCAAACCCTAAACCCTAAATTTAATTGAAAACCCAAAAGCTAACCCTAGGCCCATTCTCATGATCTACATTTCATTTAGATATATTGTCACATGCATTAGCATTCTTGAATTGTCATTTTCATCCATGCATTTATATTTGTCATTCACATTTTAATTGTCATCTGTATATTATAATTTGTTGTACTCATACATTTCATTCACATGCTTTTAAAACAATGTTTTCCTTCTAAAAATAGGAAAAATGTTTTTTTGAAAAAATAAAATTAGGTGATATTTCAAGTACAAATAATTTTTGAGATCTAGCCTAAATATAAAGGAATTCTCAACAATTATCATTTATGAGAAATGTTATCTTGGTTTTATATATAAGGGAATTCTCAACAATTATCATTTATGAGAAATATTATCTTAGTTTTATGGACATTGTAAAAACTCCTAAAATAAATAGTTATTATTGGGATTCCTCCTAAATATAAGGGAAAGAAGGAAATGTTTCAATACTAAGGATTTTTCATCTTGATCCAAAATAATTAGATTTGTTTTAAAAAATTCAAAAAATAAATAAG